>JBBKCR010000128.1:10121125-10150391 GCA_037577295.1 Ladigesia roloffi | reverse complement strand
CAGATTACGGAGATAGGTGGGAGCTAAACCATGTATAGATTTGAAAATGAGAAGAAGAATTTTGAATTTAATACGGTTGACGACTGGGAGCCAATGGAGATCAGACAGGATTGGGGTTTTCACTACATGAAAAATGCTAACTGTGACGGCTGCATTGTCCCGTCCGTGTCTGGCCCTTTCCTTGTCCTTTTCTCCCTTTTTTCCTTCCGAGTATCCCATTAATTTAGTCTCCCTATCTTCTCCCTGTCTTCTCAGTTTGTAACACTCCCGCTAAGTCCTGTCACCTGTCCCTCGTTTCCCCTGGTCTCACCTGTGTCTTGTTTGTAGTATTTAAGCCTCAGCGATCTCTAGGATCGCCGAGGCTTCATTTGTTGCATGTCTGTATGTGTGTGTGTTCTGTGTGGCCCAGTCTGGTTTTACTCAGTTTTGGTTCTGGTTTCCTCGTCTGTCTGTGCTTGCCTGCTTTGTGTCCTAGGTCCGAGCTCCAGCCCTGGTCTGTTTGCCCCTGGTCCCCGCGTGGCCCCCTGTTGATGATATCCCTGTATGTTCCTGTCGCGTCTCGAGTTGTAGTGCATGTTGCCTCTATTTCTGGTTCCCTCTCTTTGAAATAAACTCAGAAAACAGCTGGCCTCAGAGAAGCAGAGAACAAAGAGCGCTTGGTCTGTGATGAGAGCAGAGTTCTCTGTCGGTTCTTATTGTTCCCCTTTTTCCCGTCAGATGTGTTCCTGTTCCCCCTGTCCCTGATCCTGGTTCCTTGCTTTGGTTTATCTATGTGTTTATGGAGGAGTTCAGACTTCAGTCTTGTCTTTGTTTGTTCATAGTCGTGTTATCTGTTTGCTTTTATATCTGTCTCGGTTCTGTTCTGTCTGTTGAGTCAGGTATTCATGCCTTCAGTATTTTATGTATCTCTGCATGGTTTTGTTTCTGTTTTTCCCAGGTTCGTGTTCCCCCAGTTTGCCGTGCCCTCTGTACCCGTCCGGGCACCTCTCGCCTCGTATCCCAGTTTACATAGTGCTGAGGCCAGCCTGTGTTTTGGTTTTGGTTGTTTGTTTGGGGAGCACAAGCCTGGTAGGTTTTATAGCTTTCTGGGCCTTGTGTATTTGGTTAACCCATGTTCTTTGTTCCCTGTTTTAGACCCGTGTTACTCTTGGTTTTCTGTGTTCCTGGCCGGCGTGCCAGTGTCCCCTGTCCTCATCTGGTTGGCTCATGTTTTATATTCTGTTGTTCGTTTGAGGAGCACGGGTCCCCTGTCTGTAGTTTTGGAAGTCCGTCTGAGTTGGTTATGTACCCCCGAGCTCAAGTATGTGTATTCTGTTTTGTGTTATGTTGTCCTTAAACTCCTGTCCATGTACCTTTTGGCGTCTATCCCTTCCTTTATCACGATTCGTGACACTAACAGATCTTGAAAAAGAAAACCATGAAAAAGTTCCACATGGCTCATATTTTCACTATTTACCTGCTGCTACTTAAGTTAAAATTAATTTCAACTGTTATCACTTAATATTTTAGAGCCCCCCTTATGGATGTAGTTACATAATCTGACACAATGTTGTTTTAAGTTTATTTCAACTGAACAAAATGACAACAATGTTAAGAATATAAGCAAGTAATAGGAAGTGATACTAAAGAAAATGCTTGTGTGGTATCTATTTCTAATACCTTCTTTACGTGTGTTATACTGTATTTGACAGTATGTGGGTTTATGTACTTCCATTATAAATTAAATTTTTCTAATACATGACCACAAATTAATCAAACTGGATTTGATATTCTAATAGACTCTTATCAGAATTTCTCTGGATGCGTCAATGGGTGAGACACACCTAAAAAAATGCCTTATCTCCAGCACTAACTGCATTCTAATGATTACTATGTTAATATCCAAATGCTCCTCTGTATGTTATTTTGGCAACTGGAATCAACTTATTGATCTGTAACTATAATCAAGGATTTTCATGCCAGAAAACAGGAGAATTTTTAGACTAACAAGCATGCACAGTCCAGGTGTTGTGTAAGTGGAAACGTGCTGTTCCCTTATTAGGGCTGCTCTGGAAGGAACAGAAAGCAGAGGAGACGCTGCTGTGCGGGAGTTGCACTCACCACTCCCTCCTTAATTAGTCTCCTATATTGTTTCGCATAACCCTTCTCCCATCTTAACAACCACTAGGTATGTGATCTAATCAGTCTCCATTGTGCTCTCTATTCAGTTCTTTTCCTCGCTTCTCCTGCAACTGCTCGGCATTCACCATGGAGTTTATCTCAGACTTCATCCTCTTTTTCAATACAGCATCTTTCCGTTTTCATGCTTCTTCAATGGAGCCATGCAGTAAGAAGTGAACCATAATTATTTTCTGCTGAACGAGAAACATGTAAATCGTATGAATAAGGTGATTTGGTGCTCCATACATTATTAACCTTTTTTCAATACCTGTAATAACAGAAGGTAACCTTGAAAGGAATTTGATGAGATAATTGCGTGAGGCGCACTGAATCGAAACGTGGAATGGTAAGGACAAATACTAGACCCAAGTTTAAAGGAGGGCTGTGAGCAAGGTTTATATCACAGAATGAAAACCTGGATGATGGTATTTTCTGTGGATAATAAGAGTCTGATAAGACTAGGGCTGGCCCAAATCATGTTGGTAACTAAATCTAAATGTAGTATTCGAGAATTCATCTTTTTGTCAAGAAAATTCGCAGCTAAAACTACAACATGCTTGATCAACAGTGACAGGTATCAAGAACCAGTACTAAATGGATGCCATTTCCCAACTGGTCAGTACTGAAATAGGGCTGAGCTCTGGGACAAACTTTGCAGCTATCAGCATTTATGCAGCATTTGTGCATTCTAATTTAACAGGCATTTTAAAATGGTTGATTCATTTTGGTTGATTCATGTGGGAGGGATGGGAGCAGCATGCCATGCATCACCACCAGAACATTTTGACATTTGTAGTTACTGGTCCTCCACTTTTACACATCCTGGAAACAGTTTAGATTATTATCCTTTGTCCTTTATCAGTTCTTAATTTTATTGATGTCATATCAAATCATGGATTTGTGATACAACAGAGTGCAACAAAAGAGTATACATAAATACTGTGTCGCATGTCTGGCTAAACCGAAGCTTCACGTGCAATCTGCTGAATCATAATGAAGAAATTCTTATTTGACATCTGCACCATTCCTTACTGTGCTCCAACATGTAAAATGTTACACAGTTGAACATTTCTGCATTTAAAGTACTTGTCACTTCTAGTATAAAATGTGTTGTAGAGTTTAAAAGATTTTAAGCTCCTACGTACTATTCACACTATTGGCCTAAAATGGTTTAGTGCACATCTCGGCTATTCATATACAATGGAGATTCAACCTTCCTGCATTGAACTGTACAGAGCAAAAGTAAAATGATCTACATTGCATTTCTGCAAGAAAACGTGATGTGTGATTGCGCAGTTGCTATGGACTGCATAGTTGCTATTGTTACTAAATGGTTTCTATAGTGTTGTGAGTCGGTTATTTATGGTGGCTATGGCACTGCTAGGCGGTTACTAATGGTGCAGCAGGGACATTCTGGTGCCTCTAACTTTAAATGTTTACTCTCTAGGAGGGAAATTTTGAGCTAGACAGCTGATTCCACACACCACCATTGCGAACAATTCCAGAACTCGGCATCTCAAATGAAACATGCTCTGAAGCGGTCTGTTAACACCTTTTACCCTTCATTAGGGGGATACTGGAAATGAAGAGGAGTTCCCCTTTGAAGAGGAGTGGTCCACGGTGTTGGTTGCAGATGAAAATAGGGCAGAAAAAAGTTACCAGCAAAACCAGCACTCAATCTCAAACTAAAGCACTTCAGTCAATTAAAGACTTAGTTTAATTTTAGTCAGTTAAAATAAATCATTTCTTACACACTCTGCATGGACAAAAACAGAGGATGCACGGTGGTGTAGGGGCCCTAATAACAGCTCAGAGGATCATTAGAAGAACTCTGTTGACACAAAACTTGCTGAACAACATAACCTCTCACACTATCAAAACGTAGTGTCCTTCCGACACGTTTTTTCACCCAGAAAACTTGAGATCAAAGTTAAGAGCCTCAGATCAGCTAACGGGGCTAGCCAGCAGCTTGCTATCTAACTAGCAGCGCTGAAAAAGGCCTTCATGGGCCATTTATTTTTAATAAACCAAAAGAAACAGTGATATACATCTTTCTTTTTATAACTGACATGTGCTTTAGTGTCTTAAAGGCTACTTATGAGCAGTGATGGGAATAACAGCGCTGTAAATAAATGGCGTTACTAAGGGCGATACTTTTTTCAGTAACAAGTAATCAAACCAGTTACTGTTTCCCCAATGGCGTTAGCGTTACTGACAATAAAATGCGCGTTACTATAACTGAGAACACTGAAGCAGTTTTCATGCGAGCAACGTCTCTCCCAGCCATAAGACCTCTCTTTCTCTGGCGTGTGTGTGTGTGTGTTCGGAGCCGGGGCGGGACACATAACCAGTGATG
The DNA here is from genome assembly GCA_037577295.1 of Ladigesia roloffi. Lineage (NCBI taxonomy): Eukaryota > Metazoa > Chordata > Actinopteri > Characiformes > Alestidae > Ladigesia > Ladigesia roloffi. Next base: position 10,145,875 of record JBBKCR010000128.1, on the reverse strand, counting down.
ATGATAGATGTGTCTGTACATGTGGTATAACTGAGAATGTGATGATTGGCTTAGATTGAGTACATTTCCATGGTTAGTCAATCAGAGGCAAAGTAGTGCAGGTGTTCACACACAAGCACACACACGGTCAGTCGCACACACACCAACATACAGGAGCAGTGGCGGTTCTAGACCAAAATTACCAGGGGGACCAGTGTGTTTTTAGGGGGGCACATATAACGCACGTGTGTATCAGTGCGCGTTTGTAGCCTAGTTGTCCATCTACAACACACGTGCCGTTAGCTCCATTCTTCAAGCCAGCGCATGTCGCGATAAGAAATTTATTCTCAGATATTTGGCTGTTCAGGACAGGGGGGCCATAAGGGGGTCCAGGGTCAATTCTAGGGGGGCCCTGGCCCCCGTGTAGAACCGCCTATGTCCAGGACACATAACAATGGCAAGTCCAACAAGTTCGAAGGTAGCTTCTGCAAACTGGAAGTTTAAGCACTAATTTTTTCCTTGCTGAGACAAACATGTTAGTGTACAATGTTTTATATTAATGTTATAGTTTTATTAAATTAGATTTTTTTTTAAGTAACGCAATAATTACTTTGACTGGTAATTAGTTACTTTTATAATGATGTAACTCAGTTACTATTTGTGAGAAGTAACTAGTAACTATAACTAATTACTTTTTTAAAGGTACCTGCCCAACACTGCTTATGAGGCTGCTGTGTTTTTATCTCCACAGGACAGATTTGCTGCTCCACGTTTGTTGCTTTGTGGCCAAGACTTTCACACTGATATACTCCTCCTCTTGCAGCTATCTGAAGGGGAAAGAGTTAAGTGGCTTTCATTATTGCTTTCAAAGAAGCTCAGTCCTTAAGAAGTAAGTCAGAGGCTGGGGGTGGAAATGTCAGAGCATGTGACCACCTGCTGTGAAATGTTCTTTCTAGTACATCTCTTGAGCCTGAAAGTGTTAAACATGCCCTCTATGTCACTTCTCATTGTGTCATTTGAGACCACTGCCTTGACAGAAAAAAAAAAACTCTTAACAGAATATGTAAATGTGCAAGAAAGTCGCGTTCAAAGGATGAACGGAAAGTTAACAGCCTAGTCCCTTTATGGTTACTATGCAACTATAACTTGCCTCTACTTTACTCTTTGAAGGAACTGAGGAGGAAATAGGAAAGCTTAAAGATTATGACGGTCAAAACATCGGCACAACTTCTGAACGTTCTTTCCACAAAGCTTGAGAAAGTTACACAGATAGCTCTGAGAAACTATTTCAAGTCTTCTGAAGTGTCTCCACCAGAGAGACAGCTAGCTCTAGAGGTGCTGACGATGCCACTAGTGTTTTTATGACATATAACTTAATAAGCCATTGTTCTTACTTCCTCTGAAACCCGGGAGCTAATATTTAAAACTAAAGAAAAAAAGGACTCCATCCTCTATTCTGTGATTCAGCAGCATGGCTTTTCTCATCTTTTCTCAGCGAGCCTTGGATTACCCCAGAAATAGTGGCGTTAGCTTCTGATTTTGGCTCCCAGTGATGACAGATGTCTACCTCTGCCCTCCACCGGCTGTTCAATAACTTTACATTTCAGAGAGGCATCTCCACTTAAACCACCGACCGGGTAGGAGTCGTTTGGCTCTGGTCCAGCCTGAAATAATCTCTGTGTGGGATTTTTCCGACTCGCTCTTGGTCTCAGCTGTGTACTGGAGGATGGTGGAGAGGGCCGCAGTGTGAAACATGCTGTTTGTCGGATGCGTGCTAGAGATATCTCATTTAACTTGCTCTGCAGGTGCCTTTTATTTTTTACATAAAATGAAAAGCATTTATGATGTCATTATTTGCTTTTGTTCACCTAACCAGCCAAATGTTTCAGATAAAATGGCCATAATATTTAAAATTGAACAGTTTGTATAGTTGTGTTATGACATATAGTTACAACAACTTTGTATTTGCATTTATCAACCAGCACTTAAAAGGTTCTGATGGAATATGTAGTTATGAATTAAACTAGCAATGGGAAAGAAATGAAAACTAACCCCTTCTTTTTAATGCTTTAGATATGATGTTGCAGTTTATTATAATTCATTAGTTTGGACTACAACATTTTGTTCAGTTCGGTCTCTTCAGTTTTGTCACTTCAGACTTGTAACTGAAGCAAAACAGTAGTGTGACTTGAACAAATGTACATATTAAGTATACAAATGACATTTTAAATAGCCTTGCAAATAATACAGTGTTTCACAAAGACAGGTTATTATAATGCTAAAATAACCCATTGATTTAAAAGAATGGTTCTTCACATTCCTGTCTCAAAGACTCAAAGCCCATTCTCCCATTAGCAGGTAATCTATTTAATTTAAGTCCACTCCACACTGGCCTATTAAACAAAATGATGTGGCCTTGGCTAGCAGATTTGCAATTTTTTAACAAATAAGTAATAACACACAAAAACAACTGGTCCACCTATACCGCACAATAAATAGGGTAGCACCTCCATTCTCACAATTTTCCAGCATCAGTCACACAGACTCTGTTACAGGAACATTCCAAACATAATTTCAGGCTAAGCTAAGTTTGTTTATTTAGTGTTTAGAGGTGTGTTTCTGTGAAATGCACCTATTTGAACACAATATCATTTAAATAAAGAACTTAAATGACTACTACTATTACTATTACTAATTAAGTACAGAAATGTGTGATTTTAGAATTTGAATTTATTGTATTGAACATTTGAAACATTCTGTATTTTGACTTAACTTAGTATATAATACAGGTTATTTCCATATTTTTAAATACTTTGATTAATTTTTATTTGTATTTTTTACATATTTTTATTCAATTCTACTGTTAAATCTTAAATCTCATACTGTCCACCTTCGGCCATGGATGGGGCCACCAGGCCTTTTTGGCAAATCATGAATGTCACATAAATCAACAATAGAATCAAAATACACTTATCAAAATTCTGGCCTCTTGTGAAACAAAGAAGGAATGCTAAGTCTTCAGGAACAATTGCAAATATAGCAGAAACCTTAAGTAAACAAAAATATTTCACACCAGCATGCAGGCCAATCAGCTGCTTCAGCCTTCGTGATTTATACAAGTATACAACCAGCTGAATGCTGGTTAATTTCGAGAGCATAGGTTAATCATAGCCATTGTACCATATATGCAGTAACTAGGCCAATGACATGTGTTCTGTTCTCTATATCCAAAATTAAGTGTAGCATTCCAAGTCAGACTCCTAAGCCTCTGAGCATTTGAGTCATTCAGATTCACATCCCACATGCAGGGCAGAGGAAGTTTTTGAGCCATTCCTCATTAGCATAGCATGTGCAGTTGAGTCCTAATTACGCAGCATCCAACTTCATTTGTTCTTGTCGGTGCTGAATAGAATGGATGATAACCCAACATCACTCAACTTGTAGAGGAGCTGATCAAAGTCATGTGGACATGCGCCGGGCCATACATTATTTATTACCTACACAGGGAACCATGAGCATGTATATTCATGGGGCCAGACTGAAGTATGGCTTTATATAACAAACATCACAGCAAATGTGGGGAGTCTGGCTGCAAGGCTATATTAGCTTTCCCTTGGTATGAAGTGGCTTGGCTGTCCATTTGAATGCTGCACTATATCTGTCTTAGAAGAACTCTGGAAAACCTTTTACAAGGCCACAGCCAAAGGTCCAAAACATGAGGTTAGTGTTTTGAGTTTGTGATAATGTGTCTAGTTACTGGACATGGCTATGAAGAAAAGTATCAAGATGATTTTCACTGTAAAAATAATAGCTCTAGGAATAAATGGCTATGTTGCACCTGAAAAGTATCTGACCAATATATCATTTGGTTAACAAAGTCAAAATTAAGTTTATATTAGCAAAAATGTCCCCAATAGGGAGTTTTATGGGTAAGCATAAAATATTAAATGATTAAATATTAAATGGCAAAGGGGTAGCATTACAAGTTAATACATATTTAATTTCAGGTAGTTTTGGAATATTTCTATATTGTATAATTTGTAATTAAATGTTCCAAATGTTCCAACAGACAAACAAATTATTACCGTCAAAAAAAGTATCCCTAGTGATAATATCTTTCTTTATTTTATAAACTTTATCTTGAGTGCTGTGCCTGAGTATTTTGCATATCATTTTACCAATAGTTTTTTACTCTATTATTTGGTTAGTCACCTATACATCTGTGCAAGTGAAAACTTATTTGGAAGTTTGCATTAGTGCAAGGCATAATACCAAATAGTGAGCAGAGTGCAAGATCATATTCAAATACAATAAATGTACAATACATAGCATCAGTTGTTTGTACATAAATGCATTGTATGTGAATGTATTTTCAGTATTCAATTCAAATTATAATGGATTGTGGAAAATTTGTCCTGAAACCAGTGTATTAAAAAAATGAGACTGTGGTGTCTTTTACTATTTTCCCTGCTTTCTACAAGCTCTGCCTGGTGTAAATGCCTTTAACAAAGATGAGCCCTACTGCTGTGATTTGCTGTGCTGCCTTGACAACCCTCTACAAGGCTTTGTGGTTGAGGGTGGTGCAGTTCCCATACCAGGCCATGATGCAACCTGTGATAATGAGGCTCTTCATATTGATAATAATTCTGAGGCTCTTCATATTGTCAATTTGGAATGTTCTGAGAATGTGAGGGCTCAGCTTAAACCTCTTCAGTCGATTAAAGAATAATCCACATTGCAGATCTATCCATTTGAGATTAAATGTAATACAGTATTAAATAGATTGGTGCTCAAAGATGCTGAGCAGTTGCACCTACATCAAAAGCATCTGTATCTTCATTAAAAGTAATGGTTTGGAGGTACAGTGTGCCCTTGTTCTATGTGGAACATGTTCCAAAAGATCTGGGGAGGCACAAATCAGTATCAATTCAATAACATTTTTATTTGGTCAATACAACTAAATTATTTACATATTCCAAGTAAACACCCAAAACAACTATTACATCAATATTTTTTCTATAAAATCCATTCAAAAACATTCTCCTCCCTGTTCCAGTGGCCCCTACTTATTAATATTTAATCTCTGCATAACACAGATAACAATACATGTAGTGACCCCAGAAAAGTCATTATAAAACTGCCCTTAGGAAATTTCCATACATACTGTATGTACTCATATTTACAATGAGTTATCCTCAAGCAAGCATGCATTTAACATGTGAATGACCTTTTCCATAAGTTTCTCCCTCTTGGTTATCACCCTGCCAGGAGAGTGCAACCTAAGGAGACTAAAGCTATTCGGTGCCCCTTGGAACCGGAAGCAGCACAGCTGATGGTAAATAATCTGTTTGTCGGAAGATGGGGCGGCCCACGCAATCCCTCCCTCCTCCAGTGATCTGAGCTGTCCAGACGGACATTAGAGTATGGATTAGGATTTGTTTTCCTGTTTTTATTCCCTCCCTCGCCTGCTCTAATCTGCAAACTGCTCATCCATGATTCAGCCATGCATTCGCTGAAGGCAATATTGGATTGTGTAGCCACAAACATCCACTAAAGTGTTAGTTTCCACCCACTGGACCAGACAGACAATATAATGGATTCAATGAAATGTATTGGTTAGTGATTGACCTATCCATTTGCACTGGTGAGGGGTGATGTTTTGATACTGATAAACATTTACTGGCTTTTAATTGTACGTGATGTGTCAGAATGGTAATAACTGAATGAATTTGATGAAAGCAACACAATAAAAATTAGTGTAACTGGGCAAGAACAAACATCACAGAGTCATTAAAAGACATCAATTTACTGAATAAAGAAAAACAAGACAGCCTTTAAAACAAATATTTAAAAATATTGTAATTGCACATAAATAATGTTGAATATTTTTATTGAGTCGTTAAGTTTAATCGAGTTATCGTGAGGGTTGTCACAGCAGACATTAAGCAACATGACTTTTATGCATAATACAAGGCTCACATAATCTACATAAGGGAATAGCAGAAAATATTCAGAAGGGATATTAGTGGAAATCACTTATAAAGCTGGTCAAGTGATGGCTGATTCTGGCTTTTGATTATACTCTAAGAATTGAAGTAATATACAGTTGTCACTAGGGATGCACTGATTCCACTTTATCCCTTCTGATACTTCAGTTCTCGATTCCGAAGTATCTGTTGATATTGAGTAATGATACCAATACTAACTAAATCTGACCTTACTGCTGGACAGGGGCCTATAAGTTCTAAGCTCCTAGGATAAACCAAAGCTAGAATATTTTGTTATCCCAAGAGACCATCACATATACCTATTTTATATATTTCAATACTAACAATGCCAAGTCGGCATGTCACATTGGCCCCAATCAGCCTTTGTGGGGTGGGTGAGTAGTTTGCCTAGTTATTTGGGTTTTGGGGCACATTTGAGAGGGTAAGTATGTGGTATTGTGATTATGTGTGATATTGTGTTGTTTTGTGTGGTTTAAGCCCTTCTCGTGCGTCACTATCCTCCGGAGTGTGATCTGCCGGACGTAGTGATGGACGAGAGGTTTAGAGGTTTTGGGTGGTCAGCAGTACACTCTGCTGTGAGTCTGTATTAGACACTGTGAAGCTGCCAATAAAAAGGACTTGCTCGAGAAGTAGCGTGTCTTTGCATTCTCTCTCTCTCATTCATCACAATATGTTTCACACTTCAAACAAATGGCACATACAGTATGTACACATCACTAAGTAGTGCATTTCAGTAAATATGTGGTATCACTTTCTATTGCCGATTCTAAAACTATGTTTAAACGGGTGTCAACACCAATATCGTTGGTGCTACGGTAGATATAATCTAACTGAAATTGTGGCTGTGTACAGCTGTAGCTAGCATTGTGAAATGATTGTGATATTGGAATTACAACATCTGGCTTAGATCCATAATTCAATCAGTAATTGGTTAAAAATTTAAGCACCACTACTGTAAATCACATCTAAATATTTAGATTGAAACAACAAACCACATTAATAATAATATTGATTCACAATTGATAATATGCATTATTATGATTCATGCTGTTGTGTTCATTTTATTATAACTTCATTCTCAACGTTATTTAGCTTCATTAATGACTAACATCACCAGCATCTCTCTTTATCCAGGAATACACAAATACACCTATAGATTTTTTTGCACGTTAATTGAAAGCAGTGAAGTTGTCAGGTTATGGACCATTACACCTGGGAACACTCATTTGAAACATGTGAACCATTTAAAGGGTAATTGTTCTATACAGTACTGGATGAGGTTTTTTGCTAGTATGTAGAACTACTTTCAACAGTATTATTTTAGAGTCATGCATCTGCAACAGCACATGCTGTGTAATACCAGGAACGGTGATTACTTTGGAGCGGTAGTGTAAATTAATTTATACTACAACTGTAATAATTTCTAAAAATGAACGTCTGAGCCACATAACACTCCAAAGCATTTCTACAAATGCGCTACATTTTCCCTAGTTTAAAATTTCCCCAGATATTCAGCCTAAAAGCACTTTAAATTCCATTTAGAGGATTTGATGAAATTCCATTTTCATTTTATGGCACATCAAGCTTATGGTAAAATGAGATGTTCAATGATTCATGCCCTTGCTCGAGTGTACTGCACTGCACTGAGAGTAGGGGGGGAATAAGGTATTTCTTGGAAAGACAAGAACTATTGTGCTTCTTTTCGCCTCACTGCCTTAATTACAAACTAAATTACGCTCATCCTACACAATAATCTTTAATTCACTAAAACCTTCGCAAAACAAAAGCCCCTCCACAGACATTACGAAGAGCAGAGAGCAAAATCAAATGGGAGGAGAAAGGCAGAGAATATTTGAGGCGGTTTGAAGCAGCGCTTGGCCAACTTTGATCGACTTCCAAAGGCCATTTGAAGGCCCTGAAGTGAATGTTCTTGGTTCTCTCTCGGACCCATCACTGCGAATAAGGCAAATAGAGAGGCAGTGAGAGAGTAGGCATTTGGCATAATGGCCAGAAATCCTCTGCATTATTTGTAGTGCGAAAGCTTTAAATCCTCTGGGCTTCCCTCTGGACTTAAAACAGCCGAGCAAAAAGTCATCTCAAGTGTGGGGCTATTTTGATGTTTGCCAATTAATAAAAGATGGTAATGGGTTCCTTCCTTTTTTACATTTTACTGTAATAATCAACAGAAGCTGTAAATGTAACTGTTGGTCTTACAAGACAAAATAAGCTGTGTCCTTCTGTAACAAGGCATGATAAGTATTGGCCGCACCACCTCTGGGAATGAGCAAAATGTTGTTTCAACTCAGGAGACATGGGACATGGGAAACACCTTCACATATTAATGCAGTACAGGCCAACACAGGGTGTGCCAGTTTCCTTGCTCATCTTGAAGATCACAGTCTCTGATTAAAAAAGCCTCTAAATCCACTTGGTATGATGAAAGAGATAAATTCTGTTATTTTGTTATTATTCATATCTAAACTTAATCACTAAGACCAAGCAAAACATCATAGCATAATAATACCCTCCTCTTTTATCCTCAATTTCATCCAAATCCTATAATATTCTCAACACAAGGTTCAGAATATTATTTTGTGTTTAAGAATCATAAATACAAAAACTTGACCAGAACTCAACAATCTGTAGAACTTGAGCCCTATGAATGTCTGAGAGTGCAAATCAAAAGAAATCTGTTATATTTAACTGTAAAAATCAGTGTTACCAGAGTGTGTCCCAATGAAATTCGGTCTCAATAGAGTATATCTCAACAAAATTCTGTCACACTCAACTGTATATGGCACAATATTCTGTCTTTTTCAGATGTAGCATCTACAAATGTATTCCTTACTCTACTGTAGACCTTCAAAATTCAGAAAAAAACAGGATTGGCCCATGTTTTTTCAGTGAGAAGACATTTGTGATCAAACAGAATGGTCACTTTCAGTCTGGGCAGAAACACACATTACAACATTATCATCACTGGGTGGAGCTGCTGAGACTGGTATATAATATATGTATTTTACATTTGGTACATTATTTGTGTACATATACACTGGAGATGGAATAACAGTTTTACACTACGTAAAAAGCCCCTTTTATTAAAAAAATTCAGTCTTCCATGGTACTGGCCCTTTAAAATCAAGACTTCTATCTTGTGCTCAGTCACCAGACAGAATTTTCTAAAAGGAACCGGCTTTATTTATTCTTCAGGTTAAATTGCCTTCTTGATTGGACAGAAACATGTATCGATAAGGGCCGGGTTTTGCAGGGGCATTTTGAACACACAATACACATGATCAGCTGCCAGACAGGTTTTATTCTTCTCTAATGGCCGAATCATTTGCAGTCCATTGCTCCAGATGTATAGCGAGACAGGGAGGCAGAAAATTCTCAATGCAAGCCTCACAGTTGTTTTATCCTAGCTGTCTATGCTTGCCCTTGCCTAAACAGTAGCAATACGCGCTTAAATATAGAGGTTCGAAATTGCTTCTTGGCTTCAGCATGCTGTTCAATGGAAAATTAATTTGATACAAAACTTTTCCACTTTTGTGGAAATTTTGTGAAATATGATGATGTTCTTTAGACTTGTACAAGCCATTTATAGCATAAATTAAATTGCCAAGCAATTATGCAAGGATTAAATAAATGACTTAATTATTTTGATGCAATATTTGACTGATTTCATGGAGGATTTTGGTCAAAATGCTCATAGTACAAAACCATGGGTTGGTTAGATTGTTTCTTTTGTGTATCACAACCTTCTCTGATGGCAATATAAAAAAAAAATACTATGTAAAATGATGCACTTTATGCGGAAAGGATTGTAGACACCTGCTCAAATACTGATTCAACATTATCAGTAAATCTGACATTAAAAAACATCTTCATCAAAAGCATCATCAGGTCTACAGCAAGCTAAACCTCAGAAACCAAATTCCATTGCCCCTCCCAGCCCCCCATAGACAAGCCCCTGCCTTCCAGACAGAACACATCTGTCTTATCACTACTTACCCATGTTGTTATAATCTGGCTCTAAAAATGACCCCAAATCCACCCTTTATCCTGTTGTTTTTTATTCTTCATGATTATCATGTGCCATGCATTCTCACATATGGGCTAACAGTGGGGTATGTTCCCGTTCAACTTCTTCAGTTCAAAGTAAAAGTGATAAACTAAACTGAATGAGCAGATAAATTAATAACAAATCAAATGCTAAATATTAAAATGAATCTGAAATGAACTTGATTTCAAATGTATCTTGATCATAGGAACATAGTCAAGACTTATACTGTATGAAAGCAAAAAGGGAGAAAACCATTAGCCTGGCCATCTTGTGCTTATTATATTTTTTTTCGAATCAGAAATAACAAAATCTACAACTATCTTTACAGTTCAAATACACAGTTTTGTAGAGGTTTCTAAAAAGATAACAGGACTGACAATTACTTTCTTAGTCTGTGCAAACTATTAACACATTTCGGAAATGCTAATTACATTTTAGATCATTTTTTATTTTTGTATTGGTTTATTGATATAAAGCTTATTAAGTATTTATCACATATTACTAATAAAAAATACTTTTTTTTCAGCTCTCCACATTCATAGGTCAGACCATTTAAGTGATTATTTATATGATTAACCAACTATTTTTCGTAGCCTGTGCTCTTTGCAGCCTGAGACACCCGGTTCACTCTCCTCACCACTAGGGGAGCTCTTTGTATTCATGCTAGGCTGACTGAATCCCTCCCGTGATTATCACTGTATAAGGTGTGACTGTTAGAATGTTCCTTTTTGATGTTTTGCTAAGTTCCTGGTGGAGTGTTTCTTATAATCTTTCTTGCCTTTTGTGCTTTGACCTTTCTTTGTACTTCGGTTTGTGCCTCCAGCCTTGCTCTGACACTGCTGTTTATGGGTTTTGACTTCTGCCTTGTTTTTGAACTGGCATGTGGATGTTTGCGCTTCTCTGGCTTTGCCTGACCTCTGCATTATATATGCTTGGATCATCTCTGTCATACCTGTTTGCCTGACACTGCCTTTGGACTCTCTGTACGTGTAGGTCATGTTTTTATTTGTTATGTCCAAACCACAGCTTAGCCTGCATTTGGTCAGTTCTTCTGCAGCTTTACTCCATTATTTTGATAATATTAATAATGTACCCACCTTTGCTGCAGCCTCTACTTTTCTGAGATGCCTTTAAACTAGATGTTGGAATATTACAGTAAGGATTTGACTGGATTCAGCCACCAGAGCATTCATAAGGTAAGGGACTGCAGATACAATAACAGTTGTAGCATTAGGTGGAATACAGAGTATATTATGCAGGCCAAGCACACTTTTATCACCCATGTGGAATTCAAGTATGTATCTCAAGATTGTAACCACAAAACCACTGAAAGTAAGAAAAAAAACAATAGCACTGAATGAGGTTTTCTACGCTACGCTCACATGTCATATACAATTTATGACCCATTCGACTCTCATATAGCGTACGCATAACTGCGTTGGAATCGTAAGCCTTTCGCCCTGATGATTTTCTCTTTTCCTTCCTAATCATTTTATGTAACTGTGTTAAATGGGGCATCGAGCCATAGGCCAATGATTGGTGGAAGAAAAAGACTGCCACATCCCCTATCCCTGCCAATATCTATTCTCCCTCGCTGCGAGTCAGGCCCAGCTGTTGCAGGCAGACGAGGACAGGAAAGAGAGAAAAGCCTACGATCAGCTCTCTGAGCACAGACATGGAACTCCATACTAGGGTCCTGCTGCACGACCAGGCCAATCCAGGGCAGATCCCACACAGCAATGTCAAAAGACTTCAGTATAAATCCTTCATTTACCAGACTGCGAAAAAGATCCACCATACGAAGCTAGAGCTGTACTCAATTAATTACAGTGATGCATATTTTATATTCTCTGATCGGTCTCTCTTACAGTAGGAAACAAAGCCTGATGGACCCCCAAGGAAGAAATTTTTTTTTCTTGCGTGTTTGGGTATTTTGGAAAACAAACACCCCATTACTTGATTACAGAGCAGTGTTCCTCAGATTTTGAAAACATCTTGGCATTTTTGAATTTGTATGAATTAATATTGTACAAGGATCTCATTATTCTCACAGTTCATTATATCAGCTCCACTGAACATATAGGCACACCTTGTCGTTTACAGTTACAGGCTGTGGTCCATTATTTTCTGCATTTATGGTTAGCCTGGTTTATCCTGTTCATCAGTGGTCAGGACCCCCACAGGTCTTCCAATGAGCGGGTACCACAACATAGTCACTGCTGTGTGGGGAATGATCCACCAACCAAATAATAATGGTTCACTGGCAGTTTTGTTGTGGTTTGATGACCACACTTTGACAATCCTGACATCCGGAGCAGTTCTTTTTAGCTGAAGTGATAATTTTCATCTGCAAATGTAAATACATTTTGGTCAAAATCATGCATATTATTCTGCCAATGCACACTGGTTCCTAAGGATAGTATGTCTTTATCATCTGATATATAACTGGTCCATCAATACAGCACAGTGTCAACTAATCCTTGACCGTAGAGCCAATGCACAGTGAGCACAAATATGTCTACTCAACCTTTGAATGACGAAATACCTCTGCGGTATTCTTCTACATCTAAATAAGGGCAGAGCAGAGTCTGTTGCACTTAAGCATTCCAGTCCAAACTAACTCTCTAATCATGGACCTATGAACCCTCTTCCGGCTGTTAAGCTGAATGGATGGCCTTAGCTAGCGCTCAGAATTGCCCTATTTAGTTAAGTTAGCAGTGAAACAGTTTTCATGGATAATATGTTTGCTAGAGTATGTGAGGTGGAAAAAGTAAACCGAGAAGGTGCTCTTGCCTCACTTCTTTGTTAGATCTTAGCTAGCAATAAAAGGTTGAAGCCTTGAATCGTGGAATAGAAAACGTTCTGGTCACAGTGAGTCATGGTGCACCCACTGGTTAGGTCCTCAGGAGCTGGACAGAAGTCCTTAAACATTAGATTACCTACAAGGTTATTAGGAAGGGGCCATTACATCAACCAATCAAAGTTAAATTCCAAGTTCTCGGGACCCATTTCACTTCAGTCATTCTGGAATCACTAAAATAAGTTTGTGAGCAACAGTCAATAAGGTTTGGTCAGATGCAGCTCCATGACAGATCTGTTTACTAGCATCAAACATGTATCTTTAATGTTCTTTGCTGAATAATGAAACTCCTGGCCACTGATCATTTATAGGTTACTGCAAAACATCAACATTCTAGAGGGTTCCGCAGCGGCATGACCATCTATGCATTGACTGTTTCGTCAGGAGACTGTGAGTTCAATTCTCATTCATAAGCATTTCTTCTTGGGCAGTTTGTGTACTTCAAACTTCTGTCCAATAACTTTGTGTTAGCAGCAGTATGAAAAGGTATAGTGGAGCACCTTCACACTCCTGGTTCGATGGTATAGCAGGGAAATTTGGCCAAAACCAAAACAGTGTGGGGAATATGTGTTTAATAAAAGTAAAAAAGCCTTGCTCTAATAGTCATGGTTCTCCACCAGGTCAAAACGATTGATAAATTCCTTATAACTCAAATAAACTCAGAAACAAAATAGTCATGCACTGTATGTTCTACTTCCTTAAATTTTGCGTGTGTAACGGGTACTTCAACAGGAGGATTTCCTGCTGGATCATATCCACCAAACCATTGATCACCCACTAGAACTACGCTAGTCTCACACATGTTCAGGACAAGCCCTTATATGCATTCTGTATTTCCGTTAAACCTTTGCCTTCACTGTGTACATGGATGAAAAACATGATGTAATACTGAACTAGTCAAAAGGCACAAACGGTAATGTACTCAGTCGAGCACATTAAGAACATCTGTGCTGGACACTGAGCTGCCGACTTGGACAAATCTAGGGCAGAAGAGAGTTTGACGCACAATGAGTAGACGCAGGCTTGTTGGAGGTTCATTAAATAGTGTGGCTCAGCACTGTGACCTCTCTGAATTAACCCAGAATGCAAGTAGAGAATAAAATCAATACTAAATACCCTTGGGAGATCGATGAACAACCCCTTTTAACTGCATAACGAGAGCAAAAGGAAGGATAAGAGCCATCACTAAAAGAAAGATTGCTTTCTCCTGATGTCATTAGCTGAATATTTGACAACCCTATATGATGGTATGGGCCCTACCGAGAAAGAGACCAAAGTGATCAGGCACCACCCTCTCATTTTTTTCCATTATCAGTCAAAAGAACCATTTAAGTACAAGGTATTTTCAGCACTTTTCTGTGCCATGTACAAAGCAGGGAACAAAATTAACAAGTACTGTGAGAAAGTATTTTTAATCGGTTATCTCTATTGCAGTTCCCATTTGTTCCAGCAGAATTTTTTTTTTGTTTGTTTTTCTCAAATGATATTCTTTTATTTTTTTTCCTTTCCTCGGCAATCGCTTCTTTAACAGCCACGTATTCCTCCAGACCCACAGGGTTGAGTCATCTTCTCACAGTGGATTATGAACAGAATGCTTGGTATTTTCAGATGTGCAGCAAAAGTAGAACAAGATTTGCTCCAAAAGATAAAAGTGCTGTTTGCGTAATGATGACACTTTGTCTGCCATGTTGGGCACAGTTACAGATGCTGTTGTTCTCCATCATTTATCTGAAAAATTACTCCAGTTTTAGAAAATTGCTGTTTTATTTTGTTTTGTTTTTGAACATGAGAATGAAATGCACAAGGCGGATAAGGTGTGTGTGGGTGGAGGTTTGTTTGAATGCTGGTGTGTCTTTGAAGAGGAGCAAGATATCAGTGAAAGCTTTGGATGGCACAGTTGCAACTGGTTAAATTAAAGACTGAAAACATGGAAGCATAATCGCTTGATGGTACGGCACACAAAAGTAAAGACTCGACAAATATGAGAATGATAGATTTGATATACCTAACATATTTTAAATGTTTCTTGTATATTGGGGTTGGGGTAAGGGGCTGGATCCTATCCCAGCCGCTACAGTCGAAGGGTGGGGTACAACCTGGATAGAGATGCCAGGACGACGCGGGGCAACACACACACAGTCACATCCAAGGGGCAATTTAGTGTGCTCAATCGACCTATCCCCAAGCACGCAGGTTTTTGGTGGTGGAAGGAAACTAGAACTCCCAGAGGAAACCGCCATGGTCACTGGGAGAATATGCAAACTCCACACAGAAAGACCCTGCGCCCAACCCGGGAGTCGAACCCTTGCTGTGAGGCAACAGTTCTAACCCCATGCGTCACTGTGCTGCCCAACAAAGTTATTTATACTGATCATCTATTAAAGAAATTCAAGGTAAACTCCAAATCATGAACATGTCCTGCTAAAAGACATGATTCTCTTCAGACTTTTTTCCTCATATCATCATGGACTGTTAATAATATCGTTAATAATTTATTAAAAGACTCGAGCCACAGTAAAATTAAAACTGTTCTATCATTTTTCTCTAAAACAGTTAGACTTGTCAGAATGAACAAGGGCAAAAATCATTTAAAATTGTCCATCAAAGCCTGAGAAAACTTTATTTCCCATCCCAGAGATGCTTCCGAAGTTAGGAAGCTCAAAGACCCTCCTAAGCAAAGCCTTGGCCCACAAAGGGATACGCTTACAGTCTTCATATGTTCTGAGGCTGGGAGAAGTACAAAGGCAGCAAGCTAGCAGCATCTAAAGCAGCTCTAGGTGGAGCACTGTGAATCCAGGACAAAACATGTTTGTTTGTTTTTTTAGATATCATGTATTTGATTCTAGGTTCCTTCGCTGTGAGTCCAATTCACAAATAGAAAGCGTAGACAAAGCCACGATATATGGTGATTTGTATAAAATGTCAACTAGGAGGTTGATCTGAACATCTCAAGCACACAATTACACCAAGGTAGATTGCAATTATTTATGTCTGTGTTTTTCAAAGATACACACAATGCAAAAAGATGTTCTAACACACATGAAGTGTGTATAATGCTCAGTGTGTATAAGAGAATGAAACTATCTATCCATTAATCATTGATGGTACCTATCCTAACTAGGGCTGTGGTGGGTGCTAGAGTCTATCCCAACACGCATAGGGTGAAATGTGAGAAACAAACTGGACAGTTTCCCAGTCCATCATTGCCAGACACACTGAAAACTCAAGGGGCAATTTAGCATCTCCAATTCAACTCGCATGCATGTCTTCAGACTGTGGGAGGAAACCAGAGCTACCCACTCAGACACTGGGAGATCATGCTAACTCCACACTGAAAGGAACCAGGACACCCTAGCCAAGCTCAGCACCGTCTCACTGTGTGACAGTGCTAACCACTGTAAAATCATGCTGCCCCATAGGGCTCTATATTTAGGTAGCTGAAATGTAAAGATCAGTTTCACTTTCGATTCATTTCAATGTAACTGTATATAAATAGGTCAAGCTTTCATCAAAAAACCTTAATATAATAGAACGAATGCATGTGTCAGGCCTAGTTTCAAGCAAAAATGGCATTTGTTCAGAATTTAGGGGCTCACTACCAGGAATTATGCGTGTCTATTAGGGCTATGACTCCTAAAAACAAACCAATTGGACACGAACGACTTCTCAGTCCCAGCAATTTATTACACAGATAGTCCTGTCAAGGCTCTCCTGCTAAATTAGAGTTGGCCAAGGGGCCATGGGCACTTAGAAGATAAGTATCAATCCGAGCATACAAACAAATTAGCGTCATGCAGATGCTGTAGCTAGCATGATGCACGGGTCAGCGAGCACATGGCTGCAGGTGGAAGTCAGTGAAGAGCACGGATGCCTGCACAGGGATGCTGCTGACGGCTAAGACATTAGGCGTGATACTGCATCTAAACTCGAGATGACACACTGATTTTCCCCCAATTTCCTGGCAAGGTGATTGCATGAGGCATCCATTTTATGTTATGCGAGACTTCATGGTGTTGCTGGAGTTCTCCTTCCAAAGCTGCCCCCTATCTTATTGGTCACATCTCCTAATAACCATGTTTGTAAGAACACCGCTCCTTCATAAATAGAGCCGAGAGTAGAGATTGCTCCATGCACATGTAAACGTTGTGTTCTGAAATGGATAACATACTTTCATTTACGCAATCATATTCCTGCTTTACCCGTCTGCTGTGCATCCACAAATGCCATTTCGTTGTAGACACAGGGCACGTCTCAATGCCATGCGTGGACAGGGGGTCCATATAACAATATTCAGAGGCACTCGTCAACATATTGATAGTGTGGTATTTCCACAAGGACACATTCATGCATCTTTCTGATATTTCTGTTTGGGAATAAACATTCCGTTCCCTTGGATACCGCTTTACAGACGGCTTGATGTCCTGCTGAAGTCTGAAAAGATCTTGAAGAAATATCAATTTGACTTTAGCAACTTCTAAGCCTATTTGTTGTGAGTGTAGCTGTCGGAATTGTCCTTTTGACCAGAATTAGAGTGATTACTCTGGGAAATGGCTATGCGTGTAATCGCGGTCAATGGAAACCTCTTCAGGGATGACTCAGCTGAGGAATCCAAAGCTCCATGCATTTGAAGGCCAGTAATGAGCTGAGAGGAGATGGCTGGAGAGCCCTGCTCTCCAAAAATTGCAGTTCAGAGGATCTAGACCTCCTTCCTACTCAGCTCTCTGGCATGGGGTAAAAAGCGCAGACGACCACCTCCTGAAGCCCTGGCGATGTGAGTTATTGACTAAAACATAGAACGCGCTGTGATGTAAAGGAGAAGCATTTCTGAAAGTCTTCAAAAACAGTCCTTTCTGGAGATGTAGGACCAGTAGCACTCATAAGATGACATGACACATACATGAACCTTTCATGACCGCTGACATAAACCTACTTAAACATTTATAAAGGCTTATTCCTAACTTGCAGAGGTTAAATGACAAAAAATGCCTCTCTTTTAACTAATGTGGGAATAAGCCTTTATATATATTTCTGCAAGTTTGTCAATTGTTATTTATGGTTTACAGAATACGGGTGTCATGTATCTTTATGGACACTGCCATTCAGTTAACAAACATTTAATGTTATTATGAATAAAGTATAATACACATGGGGTTTATGACATAATAGAAACATTAAATGATAGAAATAGTAATACTCATTTGTCATTCTGTCAGAAATGCCGACCTCATAGATGCATTTTGTAGGTTTACAGTTTCAGATTATAGCCCATCTGTCGCTGCACTATTTATAAATCAATCTCATTCCACCAGAGATTGGCCCTTCATCCAAAAAAGATCTGGTGATACTATGGTGGACCATTTTCATTGATGGAGAGGTTAGGGAGGACTGATGAATTGTGCAACTATCTGTAACTTTAAACAAAGATTCAAGATACAAGGTTTTTAATTGTCAATACAACAATATACACAGTATAGGAGAGAAATGCCGTTTCACCCCAAGCCCCCAGGGTGCATTTACAAGAATATCAAAATATAGCTACTAGAGACTTACAACTAAAAATACATAAATAATTAAATGTAAGTAAGGTAAAAAAGGTACAATTATTAGCTACATCTATATACAATAAGAAGGATAGGACAGGAGACACTACAAAGTGGTCAGTACATTTGGATACCAGGTTCTTATTTTCTTTATTTTGGGAGAAACAAGACAAGGACATGTGCAAATTATAGAATGTAATCATATTGATCCAATGTCTAGTTTTTAGTGCAACTGAAGTACAAGGTGTGTGTTGTTATTATTAAGTCTTTGGGTGAATATTGTTGGAAGGTGGGAAGTCCAGTTAGATGTGTTTTTGTGTACAGTGCTTTCATGTTTATTGCACCAATATGGTATTGTGTTTCTGATAAAATGACCAGTAAGTAATAGTGGGAATAGTTATGTGGTGAGGAATTGATCAAGAGATGAAAGACTGGAGCATGACTGACCCATATAATGGGGGTTCATGTGCATTTCTGTTTTGTTTTTTGGCTTGGAGCAGTACATATGCAGCCCTTCAATATCCAAGACGCACATCGAAACGGCATTAATATTCGAATTTGACAGCCGAGTGAGTGAGTGGTGTATGTGTTTCTACCTGCAATAGAGTGTATGTGTGCACTGACAAAATCTTAGCTTGCAGATTGATTTTGCTGTACATCATTTACATCTCTGGGTAGATGAATTGCCACTCAACGCCTCTCTGTTTATCACCTTATGATCGTTTTGAGTTACTCCAGCCTTGGAGAAAAAGAGCTCATATTCCTTCGGAATATGTCGTTGTAGAGGACACGTTTATACGAGAGCCATAAAGAATGAGAACCTCAAACCTTTCATTTAAGTGAAGCGATTTTCACTCGTCGTGTTTAAACAGCATAGTGGGGTAGGCCTCCGTTCATCCTGCAGCACTGCTAGTGATAATATACAGCGACTGAGAAAACAAAGGTAGAATGAATCGCATCTGTTGAACACTTTGAGTGCTGCGCTGTCCTTGACCATATGCTGTGACTTGCCTTCATTGGCTAAGCTCAGAGAATACACTAATGTAAACGTTCCCCTTGGATGTCAATAAGTAAGGACGAAAAGATAACGCAAAGCATTATGGTTCCCCATCCCACAATCTGAAGCTCAAGTCAATTTTCCGCCAAGGCAACAAACTTATGAGACACAAGCACACCTCCCACCAACATATTACACATAAAGGCCAGTTTTATGGCCACTCCATAGAAAGTGCTTTCCCCAAATGCATGCCTTAAAGGTTGGCTGCCAAGGCTTTGGTCTCTTTAGATCAGTGACTGATGCTGTCCAATGACACTGGATAGAAATGGCCTTCTTTTCTTCGTATGACAAGGCATGAGGGAATATAAAGGCCGTATAGTGGGGAATGTCAGCGCTTCGGTCTGATTGCCTCTGTCCTCATTTGTGGCACCACGAGGGCAGAATCTGTGACTCAGCCCAGGCTTTGAAACGTTCAGCTGTGTCACCTTCCCACTTCCACATCCCTGAAGCTTCATTTACAGTGGAGGCCGGAAAATCAGAGGATTTTAAAGAGCCTGAAGAGACAACCAGCACACGATCTGGAGCACACAGACAATCTCCACCTACTTACGCAGGGGAGACATCAGCACAGTTTACGCTTCCTCTACAATTTCAGTTTGAGTGCAAGCAGTGTGGACTTCATTTACCTGGGTAAGGAAAGCAGTGTCAAACACAGTAGAGGATGATGCTTCAGGGAAGTTGATGCTACACTTTTGGAATACATTAAAATATAAGGAATCAACAATGTGACTGGGATCATTGGGCAGCTTTGCTTTAAATAGTAATATTTTTGCTTTAAATGTATATTTATATATATTTTATTTTTTATTATTTAAACCTTACACGTATTGTAGTACTATGCTTATTTCATTGTTAAGGTGATCGATTCTTAATATTCATGAGAGAAAAATTGTACATTTAGCATTTCATTTTCAGAGATGCCTTTTAAATTACAATGGGTGGACCCTAAAACCTTCAGGCAGGATAGGGTGTTAATTATTCTATTTTTCTGTTGGGAGGGGTGTTCAAAACTTTTGTCAGCTGGGGGCGGGGCTTGGCAAAACATTTGTCAGCAAGGGTCAGGGGTCGTATTTGGTTTACTGGATGCATTTTACTCCACTGTTCAAATGGAAAATAGTGACAACCATTGAATAAAATGAATTTTTAATGAAGGAGCCAATGTAAAACTGCAAAATATGGTTCTAGCTAAAACAAGCATACTCTTATACAGTCTTCAAATATCTACAGATCAACCACCTGCAATTACCATACTAGCCTACATTACCAGCATTATGACCCAAACCCAAGGCCTCAGATTGGCCAAGATGCTCACAGCACATGGCACGTCCGACTAGATGATCATTTGCATATTATGGCCCTATGCAAAGTGTATAATATATAGAGTGCAGCCCTAGACAGTCAGTGGCGCATAAAAAACAGCAGGTATTCCAAAATGTGTCATTTCTCTGTCATAATTGATTAATTTCAAACTTCTAAGCCTCCAGTAAGAACAGCATGTAAAATGAGTCTTCTCCATCAAAGCTGAAATTACTGACACAAACTTTTACACCTGCATCAAGTGCAGCATCAGTACCTGAGCCATGCCACAGTAACAGATCTGCACTGAATATTCAACATGACATAGAATTTTATCCCTTTTTTCCGGGTGACGAATCCTGCGGAAGGTCACCTCTAGTTTCCGAGAGATATGACTCAGGAGGTGGATCTAAGGCCAGTGAGTGATTATCGAGACACTACAGCTGGAATTGCCAACACCTGTCTGTGGAGCACCTAGCAGCCCTGATCATGATGGATCAGCCGGGGAGGAACTCTCTTTAGAGCGGGAAATGGGGGAATCCACAGGGGGGAGAATGACTCACTTGCAGGCAGCTTGCTTCCCTCAGAACTGTGAGGCACCTGGTGATCAGCACAGTGGGTCAATACTGGAAACAATGTGGCCTCGAGCTCATTAAAAATGATGTGAGAATTTGTTGCAGGTAATGGTATGTCATAGGAAGGGTGGCTGATATGTTGAACATCACGATATTCCGTTATTTTGAGTTATTTTAGTTTTAGTTATCTAATTTCAGTTCGTTTCAGGAACCATAATGTAGCAAAAAAGCAAATTATTAATTAAGGTGTTAAATAAAACACTATACTAAAAAAACTAAGTTTTAAAGTTTTTGTTTTATAACTGAAGTTTACAGGCTCTCTGAAATGCAAATGTTTTTAATGAATAAATGCATGTAAATAGAGATACTGATATGTTTGATACACTCAGAACAGTGCAAACCACTATGATTGACCACTCTAGCGCAACATGCCAGTGCTTCCCACCCCTAGTTCCCCTTGTCCTGTACATGTGTGTGCTTTCCTTGCTTCCTTCACACCTGCTCTAACGAATCAGTTCATTCACAAAAGCGTTCTGGTTTGACGTA
Organism: Ladigesia roloffi; assembly: GCA_037577295.1. NCBI lineage: Eukaryota > Metazoa > Chordata > Actinopteri > Characiformes > Alestidae > Ladigesia > Ladigesia roloffi. The sequence continues at coordinate 10,123,951 of JBBKCR010000128.1, read as the reverse complement.
TTGTGTAACAACTTGCAAAACAGAAAAATGTGCATGGCAGGGAGGCTCCAGTGTTGGAAACCTGCGCTGTTACCAGGTGTTTGGGGGGCTTTAGGTCATTGAAGCACCTGGTGGACGATCTTGCAAAAATATAATACCTTGATATTCCAAAAAGATCCACAATAAATTATATGTATTCCTTGACATTTTACAGGCTTTCACAGGATTAATAATTCCTTATTTATAATGAAACGTGCGACTGCTCAGTGTTCTAAAATGCTGACGATATTGTAATACGTTCAGGAAACCATACTGGGGGTAAATTTCATCATGCACCTACATCTTCTTTTAAACTATATGAATTCTATTTATATCTCGGTTACATCAGCCTCTGTAGACCAGAAACAGAGAAAATCTTGTTTATAAATCCCACTGCAGTTTTAAGAGGGGTAGAACAATGTCATTGTACCATAACTTAAATATAATTATGTAAAACTGGCTGCTAACTAGGTTTCACCTCGCCCACAAAATGTCAAATTAAATCAAGCTAACCAATGAGGAACTGATTTCCAGACACCACAGAAAATGCACAAACAAATGGGATGTCTTGGGGGGGTGGGGGGGTTTTCAGCAGACCACAACACAAATGGGCTAAAACAGCTGACTTTGCCTTTTTTCAAATGCGTAATATGGATTTGAAGGCTATAAGTGAAACGCACCTTATAAGTTAAGAGTGATATAACTGGACCATATGCAGGTGCTGTCACAAACACTGTAGATGGACTAATGCATGCAGATCAGATTCTTTTTTTTTATGACCATTATCACTTCCACCGAAGATCATTCAGGTGCACTGCCTGCACACATATGAACACACTTCATCTCCACTAACCCAACATTAGGTTGTTTGTTATCTGTTTTTGCCTTTTTTCCATCACAAGAATTGTTCGGGGAACATATGGAGAAGCCACATGATTGATTCATGATAGGCTTAACTGCCTCGTGATTGTCTAACACACCCTTCAATCCAGCCGGGAGAGCAAAGCCTGAGTGCTTTAACCAGCAATGCCTCTTCTAGTCACTCATGATGGCTTCACACACACCGTGCGCCCACACAGCCGGGGATTTTTCACTTTAAACGCGCCAGGCTGCGTTCTGCACAGCCGGTGCATCATACCACAATCATAACAAATCAATAGGCAACAGTTGATGCCTCCTTTTATCTCGCATTGTTTTACAGCTTCTTTTTTGTTTGTTTGTTTGTTTTTTATCTTATCTTCTCTTTTATGAAAGCTAGCTGAAGGTGTGAACTTGCCCTTGAACCCTTTGGGCCAAGTGAGACCAACAAGAAGTTTTTTTTTTTCACTACAGGAAAAGTAAAATGTAGGAAGTTACATGCTAAAAATGCTACATAAGCGAACCGAGCTGTTCTATACGACATGAAGAGAATGTCCAGAAATATATATCATATCAACAGGAATCTTATATCAAATTCCAACCGTTAGTGCAGTGCTATGGGTTATATATCATACAAACGGTATAACATACCATACAAACACATTACATGTATTGCTATCTTTTCGGGGGTGGATTTCTCTTTGGGAGCTACACGCAGTGCAATGTCATTTCTTCCACCAACTTCAGTGTTTGTATTCCGTTTTCATACTGCTCAACCACCACCACCGCTACCTTTTTTCAAGACTTCCACTAAGCTAAGATCTGTTTCAATTTTCGGTGCGTCAAGCCTCAGACGTGTATCAAAAAATGTCTGAAATGCTTCCCCAAACGTACTATCCTAGACGGGAAAAAAAATCAGCTCGCCCTATCCTTTCCCCTGCCAGCTCGCTTTGGTGCCACCGTGCATCAACATGCCCAACATATTCCCAAAATCACCCAGTATTCCCAGAACTAACCGGCCGTTCTATAAGCGTTCAAAGTTGATGGCGAGACATCACATTCCCCAAACTGCACAGTATTCACTGTATTCTAAGAACTAAGTGGTCGTAATAAAAGGAACATGGTTGAGAGCTAGACAACACATTCGCAAAATTGCCCAGTATGCCCAGCATCTCCAATATATTAACCTATTCTGTACGCTGGAACGCGTCGCGATGGAGGCGCGATGAGCCCGGGACGGCGCTCTCAGTTTTATTCCCACTTTGAGGCGTCGCTTGAGTGGCACTTACCGAAGGCTAAATCCAGCAGATCCACACACAGGAGAAAGCACAGAGGCAAGGAGCTCATCTTCCCCATGTTTTGCGGTAAATCCCAAACTCCATTTGGCGTTCACAGGCTCGCGCTCTCCTCCTCTCCGCGTAATCCGCACCGAACCCACCCGGAGCGACGTGGAGGCGTCCACAGACTGGCCATCGCTCACTTCAGATTCAGACTCAAGACTCAGGTTCAGGTTCAGATTCACCCTCGGCGGCAGGAGCAGAGATGGAAAGAGAAAGGAGGAGGATGAGGAGGAGAACTGTCGAAATGAAGCGAAGGCTGGGGGCTGAGAAATGGAGAGTGTCGGGATTAAAAACCCTGGGTTTACATCAGGATGGAGATCTATGAGCTTCAATGTGAGCTGCGCGCTCTCTGTCGCTCTCTCTCTCGCTCTCTCTCTCTCTCGCTCACACACTCGCACACACGCAAGCTCGCGCGCACACGCGCATACGTTCTCTTTGCGCGCACGCTCTTTTTCTCTCTCCTCCCCTCTCTTTCTCTCTCTCTCACACGCACACTTTGCTACCGCGTCTCTCTTCAGTCCTATCTATCTCTTTCGCTCTTTCTCTCTCTCTCTCTCTCTCTCTCTCTCTCTCTCTCTCTCTCTCTCTCTCTCTCTCTCTCTCTCTCTCT
>JBBKCR010000128.1:10072767-10087519 GCA_037577295.1 Ladigesia roloffi | reverse complement strand
TTGATCTCTACAATATACTCTTCAGTGTTATGGAGTTGGCTACACGCTTTATCCAGGTGCCTTTTAGATCAGTGTCCCTTCACAATACTGCATGATGTAAAATTCACTTGAGAAGCTTCTCGCGACCAGCCTCCACCCTGATTGTCTTCAGCAGACCAAAACACTTTGGACAAAGCCAGTCTTCCAACTTTGTGGTCAAAATAACTTTTTGTATTCCATCATGACTGTGTCCCAGTGCACAAAGCAAGGTATATGAAGAAATGGTTAGATAAGTTCAGCGTGGAAGAACTTGACGGGCCCCTACAGAACCCTGACTCTAACCCCATCTAACACCTTTGAGCTGAACTGGAACAGTGATTACGAGCCAGGCATTCTCCTCCAAGATCAGTGTCTGACCTCACAAATGCTCTACTGAATAATCGGGCATAAAATTCAGCATAAACGCGGGGACCGATTCCATATTAAGGTTTATGTATTTAAATGCATGTGTCTCAATACTTTTGTCCATATAGTGTAGTTTGTGAGGGGTCCACCAATCAACTCTTGCAGCTGCAAGAGTTTTCTTAAAAAGTATCCAAGGAGCATTTACTGTATGATTATTTATTTATTTAAATGTAAAACAGCCAGAAACCAAAGCTGCATGTTTGTTTGTTTATTTATTTATTTATTTATGTATGTATGTATCTATGTATGTATGTATGTATTTATGTATGTATTTCTGTATGTATGTATTTATTTATTTATTTATTGATATATTTGTTTGTTTGTTAGCATTTTTGAACACAAGCCTCTCTTTTGACAGGGTGTGCATTTTAATAATGACTGGAACAGTAGACCTGGTCCAAAATAAATCCTTCTTTTCACATTCATTTCCAAGAAAAGTTAACAGTTATATTTTAAAATTTCTTGTTTGTTTGATAGATAGATAAAAAAAAACAGACCACATAACATTTTAATGGAAACACCTTCTAAGGTTGTTTATGATCTATTTTATGCATTTTGGAGGTAGATTGACAAATCTTCTCAATAGTGGGCACAGTCAGAGGTGGCAGACTTAGCTTTTTGCAGTAAGCCTGAAAAACATGCCAGACTGCATCAGCATTGCCAACTCTCACCCACTGCATGTAAGACTCATTTGACTGTTATCTCACACTCTCACGCCTTACCTGTGATTTCTCCCACTGAGCGTGTATTTTCTCTATTGGATCGAGGCTGCCCTTTGTGCAAACTCCCTGGTAAGTAATGCACCCCCCCCCACCAAACTCCACTCACACACACACACACCATCAATAGCTGAAGAAGCAGCACCACCCCCAACCCCCCGGTAACCATCTGCAGCTGAAGAAGCAGCACCACCCTACCTTACAAAGATCTCGCACATAGGTTTTTGGAAAAATTGGCAACCCTGCTGCATATTCCAGGTTGTGATATCCAAATAAAACTATGTTCAGGACTGTTTTTACACATTTATATTTAGGACACTCAAGCCATTTCACTGAAAACACAAAAGACATGAGCACACAACTTTGATGAAGGACCCCCGGTGCATCTTTGAAGAGTTCATGAGGCAGGGGGCAGGCAGGGGGCAGCCAGGGGACCGACAGGAGCAGCGGCGAACCGAAGCAGGCGAGAATGAAAAAGAGAGCGAGTGCGAGAGAAAATCATCTCCCAAGAACAGTGAGGAGCATGTGAATAAAGTACAAAAAAAAATCAATGGCAAAATTTCAAGTGTATTCTAAATGTATTCTGTATGCATTGCTTTTTTATGCATTGTACATGACTGTATACATTTGGGACCATATATTCAGTACTCAACTGGCATTACTTTTTTGTAAGTATAACTCAGAACTCATTCATCTTGATTCCATCAAAATAAGGGGGCAGCTGTTGTACTTTTACTGTATGAATGTCTACAGTTGCACATAACTTGCAGAATTTCTCTGGTCTCAAGCTGGCCCAGGCCATGCCAACACCTTCAGATGATTTTTGTATTCAACTTTGCAGCCTGAAACTCAAGCAGATGTCCTCCTTTTTATGAACAGACCTAAAGTCTCCGTGAAACAGGCCTGAAGTCGAAATTAATTTTATTTCCAAATGCGGGAACATGCTGGGTAAAAACATTATACTATCAAAGAGGAATCATTTGATGCACACAAGAAAATGATGGAACTCATACCCAGCTAATCCTAGCTGCATGCTAATCGGCTACCTTCATCATGCATGAATATCAATTAGCGCTGTAGCCGCGAGGAAATGAGCAACACACTTGCTGGATGGGTTTTACATGCACAAATCCTAATGAGAGAGAATTAACCTATGTTAAATTGCTAATTAAAAGGCTTTTGCTCAAAAACTCAGCAGATGCTGTAGAAGCTTGGTGTTTAGTGATCCACTAAAGCTTCTCCACTGGGCAAGCACCAAGTACCCTTGTGTCTTTGAACCTCTTGTCAGGGTTACATTCTGAGAGAAGCTTTTTGGATATGGATGGTGTGTTTGTGTGTGTTGTGTATGTGTGGGGGGGTGTGACTTTACATCCACATGACTAAATGTAACATTCTCTGATGCTGCTCCCTGAATTACCCAGTTAGTTTCACTAATTTCAACTGAGATGAAAGCACATGAAAGTAGTAGTCAAAAGTTGAAGTGAACTTTATCATCATATCAACCATTTACTTAGGGTGACCATATTTGGTCCTGGGAAACAAGGTCACATGGCGCATGGGGGGCGGGGGGTTGTTAGTGTTAGTAATAGAACAATTTAATGGTCCAATAAAAGGTTATAGAAAACCAGGACATTTCCCCACTTTCTAAAAAGAAACTTGGACTCTCCGGACAGGACGTGAAAAAGGGACATGTCTGGGGAAAACCGGACGTTTGGTCATCCTACATTTACTGGTATACAGAGGGACAAAATGGTGAAGCTTAGTTTCCACAGTGTACAAACTCTGCAACAGTGCAGGTTATATAATAAGATAAAACAAGAGGAAGATTTAACCTGCGATGAGTGTGTGGCCAGCTCTGTGCATGGTATATGTATTTAAGTAATATGTGCAAGGATTGACAAAATGTGCAGGTTAGTGTTGCATTGGGCAGAGAGCATAGCCAGTATAACCAGTATACGTCCAAAACGGCAATTTTCAGGAAACTTACACTATGTATATTCTAAATAAATGAATACTGTTTCAACAAAATTGGTATGATTATTTTCAACAATTTTCAATGGTAATTTCTACATTTTACAGACCCACATGGAGACAGATGAATAGTATCTATTTATGCAAAAAAAGAAAATAATTTTCACCAGATAGCAATGATATACAGCACAGAGAGTGTAAAGAGTATACACAGTATAAACAGTATAGACAGTGTAACCAGTGTATACTGTGTAGATAGTTTAACCAGTATAAACTGCATAACAGTAGAAGCAAATATTTGCTTATGTATGCATTCCTAAATAATTTTGTACAAGCAGAATAAGTGTAAAGAAATAACAACAAATCAAAGTCGTTTTACAGCAGTGGTTACATAATTAATCAAACATAATTGGCAAGGGTATACATGCTCAGGATGTACAGTAAAATGCGAGGCAGTCTTCATTTTGCAGAAGTGTACCTAATTTGAGTAGCTTCATACTGGATCTCTATTTACAGCCACTCAGGTAAGGAAAACCTTAAAAAAGAAAAATAATAATTACATGGAGCCTCACATCTGCACCAATCAAAATTCAGTCCGAACATGTCTGATCTCAGCCCTTCTGTCACTGCATGCCCCACCCCACCCCAAGACCTCACGTCCCCACCTCCTAGACTTCACAGCCCCGGTACGAGACCCGTTTGCCAATCCAGAGAGGAATGATCTGCCCCTGTGGTCCAGGATAAACCCTTGAAGCTCCCATGCGATGCCGGCTTAAAGTTGGCCCGGCTGTCTCTGTCCGAGTTCTGTCTGTCATGCTGTGAGAAAAATCCCCAGCGGAGTGAGATGCAGTTAAAACAACCTTGCGGTTCCACGGGCCTGTGCGAGGCCGCTTCTTCTCACTTTACAGCAACGACAACAACTACAGAAACAGGCTAAACTCAGAAACTGACTCCGAGTCGCTCTGTCAGCCTGGTTTCCACGAGTTAGTGGCGAGAAAGCAAACTCGCCCACATATATTCGAATGTTGATTTAATATTTTTGGTGCCAAATAGTCCCTGTGGGTGATTAGACCTGTAATTTAATTTAGGATAATAATCAGTTTGCACGTTCAGCACTATTTGGCCACCAGCAGTCATGGTGATGTAGAAAATATTTAATTTTGGAGCGTACCAATTAATTCATGTAGGTACTCATTAGAGTAATAGAGCAAAAAAAAGAGTCATGCCCTGATAATTGGTACAGTATTCCAATCCCATAAATCAAACCTATTCATATTAATAGATTAAAGAATAGATTAATAGATTGAATATTAAGTCTTCTCCCTCCAGACCCACCCTGGAGGTCTGGTAACCCTTCCTCATGATTTTACTTACTTATTCCTTTCTCCTCATCAATTGTGCAATTGGAAACGCATATAAGACATCCAGTGGTAAAATGACAGACTCAGTAGGGATAGTTTTTATCATATTGTAATAAAAACATATGATTTAAGGCCTTGCCATGTCCATACAAACAAAGTGACACCAAGTGATAAAGAATACACATGAAGATACACATGAAGGCCAGCTATCTTCCATAACTTCACACTTCTCCTGACCTCTGTGTGCTTCAGATGTCCTTCATTTAGGAGGTTTGAGAACACTACTGATCCTAATTACCTACTGACCACTCTGACAGAACTGACAGAAAACAAATGTATAGTCATAAATATACACCGACAAGTGACTTCATAATGCTCATCAAGCTTATTATGTCTGTGTTAATTTTCTATTTTGTCAGCTCCACTGAACCAATAGAAACAATCTGTAGTTTTGAATTAGTCCATCTGTTTGTAGTCCATTATACGTTTTTTCATAATTTGCTAAGAGCACCAAAAAAACAGTAATATTTGGGTGGTTTTCTCAGCACAGCAGTGACACATGATGGTGTGTGTGGGTGTGTGTGTGGAAAGAAACTTTATGGTCATCTCAACTATATACAAATATACAGATAGCTTAAATGGCCAAGTTAAGGGTCCTCTACACACACAGGAGAAAGGAAACTGTGTGTGTGTGTGTGTGTGTGTGTGTGTGTGTGTGTGTGTGTGTGTGTGTGTCGAACATATCATCTCAGATGCGCTAACTATATTTAACAGCTTTACCTGATAGGTGAAACAACCTCATTCGACATAGTGACTACAGAGAGTTGCATCCTGGCATGGTACTGAAATCAAAGCGCATCAGTTTGCTGCCACAGAGGATTGTATGGACTGCTGAGAAGATCATCCAGATTTCTCTCCACACTGTTGCAGACATTGTGGATGACCCCACACACACCCCTCCCACAAACTCTTTTCCCTCCTTTCCATCCGGCAGAAGGTTTTGCAGCATCTAGGCCTATACTGAGATGATGGGGAGCAGTTTTATTTCCCCAGGCCATTAGACTCCTAAATCAGAAATGATTAACAAACTGTACATCACACACACACTAACATCTTGCTACCATGTCAGTGTCACTGCTGTGCTAAAAAAATGATCCAACACATGAATAATACCTGCTCACTGGTGGTCCTGTGGGGGTCTTGACTATTTTATGAATGAGATAAATGGGCACACAAATGATGCAGACAGACTACTTTCCCTAACTGCAAAATAGAGAAAAAATGCAAAAAATAAAAATGTTTTATTTCTGCATGGGAACACTCCATCTTTTTCTGCTTGTCACACATCAAGTCTAGAGGTTATTGGAGGAAATGCAACGTTGGAGGTGAGCATTGGTTCATTGGTAAGAATGAACACACAGACAGAAATCATTTTAAGCCAATGAGTGATTAGTCATCTGGTGCTCAAGTCCAACTGTAAATATTTTCTTATGCATACAATGAGTCACCACTGAGCTGCCACTGAATATCCAGGACAGATTTACACAAAGAAAAAACTCAGAGACTTTATTTCATTAGTATGAATGCTGCATTTCAACCTGAAATCAAACTAGTTCATATCTGTGGTTATGAAGCACAGCAGATATGTCGTAACATTTAAGAGACAAAATTATTGTATTTGTCTGGAGAGTTGTGAGTATTACAGGCCGTCACATTGCCGTGAACCACAGGATGAAGAAAGATTTTTTATACAATCAGGTAACGTCCGTCTGATAACTAAGTGAAACCTTGTTTCATTTGGAAATATATTGAGTTTTTGGTACATTATAATTTCCCCATTACTTCTTGCCATATATTCTGTGTGAGTGGGTTTGTGTTTTTGCAGATTAGTTTCAAAACATGGACTATATTAATATTCAGTGATATTAAAATGTTATATTTATTCATTCGTGTAAACCGAGAGTCTCCAACATGTTGCTCATAAATTATCAGTAGTTCACTGCTTGTTTTGCCAAAAGGTTCAAAGATGATGTGCTTTAAAAAAAGATCTGCAAGCAAATAATTGCTCTTAGTAAACCTGCTCCCATTTCAGTGCAAGCAAATACACAAATGTCCCACCTGGTGCTTGAGGATTACATTTTGACACATTGGGCTAAACAGAATTTTGCCACTCCTTTTTTCAGTCAAGGCATGAATGCCAATGTAATGGATTTATGATCATGGTCTTTCCACTGAAACATATGGTATTGTAATTCCACATCATTGTGGCATTGGACATTTAATATATGTGAATAAACTAGTTATATCTAGAGATGTGACTTTTTGGCAAAAACACTATTCGAAAATCGAGGAGAACTATTCGAAAATGTTTCGAAAATTGACACCCCCCAACCGCCCACATGTATGTGCGCATGCGCACAAACCCATGACGACAGAAAGGGTGAACATTTTTCATCACATGACATAAACTGTTCCAAATCATAATACAGAAAATAAACAACAGCAACTCCCCTATTAAATTATATGCTAGACCTCAATTTAAAAAATGTATCACTAACCACATTTAGAACTGCCTAGCCAATAAGGCTAAATCTGGTGAAACGGCTGACTGATGACTGTGCATGGTAGTGGTTGATCTGTGGTAGGCCAGCTTCATATGACACAGTTTGCACTGAACTGCATTGCCATCTACCATAAACGAATCTCATGCGGAACTTTTACAAGCCTTAGGTCTCTGCATTATTCATGCCGCACGGCAACATTCAGTTTTTTTCTTCTGGAGTAACCTATGGGGGAGCTGTAGTTTTAGCGCCACCCTCTAGCTGAATTAATGCATTACATGATGTATTGGTGAGGAAACGTCTTCATTTCTGTTCTGTGTTTTTTTTCCGGAGTCCCTTAGGTGATTTTACATGTCTGTAAATTAATTATATAAGCGAACATATGCAAACATGCAAAAAAGTAAAAAAAAAAAAACTATTTGAAAATATCCTATACTATATACAGAAATGCTGGGAATTAGTATTATCAGTAATAAAATTAAGTAATTGAAATGTTATATTGACATAAGTAGTGATTTTGGACATCTTAGGCTGTTGCACTTATGATATTGCACATAATGTTTTGATGCATAAAATTGCACAATATTTTAATCTAAACAATTGTTTTTTTTTTAAATACATTTCTCATGTATCTACCTAGCTAATGGATAAACAGCTAGCATGATTGGCTGGTGGGATAATGTATGCTGAATTTTAAGAATAAAATTTAGGGGTCAGATAAGTAGTAAATATTGCAAATCATTTCATGTTTTTATGTAAAAGATAAGTACCCATTGCTTATCTGCAGTTACCTTTGGAGGGCTTGCTACTGCAAGCATAACTTGGTCGGCAGTGTGTGATAATCGCTGCCTGAAGGACAGCTTACTTTAAGTAATTAATGTAGTACATAAATTATTCATACTTTCATAGAGGCGATTATAGAACCTGGTGTCTAAAAGACACTGACAATGCCTGAAAACCATGAAAATGGAAAACCCATTCAAAGAATGTTCCGGTGGTATTTTTTTCCATTCCTATTCAAGTATTACATGGCTCCAGCTCTCTCTCTCTCTCTCTCTCTCTCTCTCTCTCTCTCTTTGAATCTGTTACCAAGGTAGCAAACACTTTATTTCTTTATTCTGTTATCTTTACATTATCCCTATGTGCATTTGTTTTTGGGATAGTACATTTGTATTTGTTTAATCAGATTGAGATACATTTCATAAATTATGTGGGCCCTTACTTTCAGTTAAGGACTTGAAATTAAGGACACAGAAACTGCAAAATAATGTAATGCCTTTCAAAAAGAGTGGAAACTGTTATCGCTGCAACAGGGGGACCCACTCTATATATTAAAGTCTATATATATATAAGAATGTAATGTCTTTAAAGTCCCCATCCCTGACTGATACAGCTCCTGTCTTTAAGTTATAAATTCCTGTAGATTCTTCTGGTATTTGTGTTGGTTTCGAAGCTGTTTTTGTTTCTGTGCCATTCAGACTGTTATATGCAGAGGATCTCTCTTCTGATTGGTTGCCCAGACTAAAACTTTCATCATAACAGCAACAGGAGTAGGGTGATTAAACATATGCAAATGTGTTGGTAATCATGATGTCACAAAAAATAAAAAATAAAAACAAGCTGTTTTTGCAGCTTTGTTTTGTTAAGAACCTTAACAAGATTTACATATTCCTTAAAAGTGAGGCAAATGAAGGTTTCAGTCAAATGGGCTTTTGACGATCTGAATGAAAGGGCTATAAAATATATGGGAACTCATCTAAGATAAGGTCACCAGTCCAGATGCTGGCCATTTCAGTTGAAAATGATGGATCTTAATCCAGCTCCCATCCTATTTCTCCACTCCCACTTAACAAGCAGTTACTGCTTAATACATCGAGTGCAGGCCGGAGTTATGCCTTGCATTATTAATAACACCCACTTTGAAATATTAATTGTCAAGACCTCCAGCTCACACCATCAATCAAAGCTCACTGCAATTCTAACAATGGCCTCTTGAGCCTGCCAAGCAGTTTTTACTGCGGCTATAGTGAGTACTACGCTCTTACAGGATCCAACATGTGGTAGGTGTAGCGTTAAACCTGTTGCTGTTCAATGTCAAGCACATTCTGTGTGGGTGTTTAGTCGATATATATTTTTATCCAAAAGATCTGATGACCCCTTTACGGCTTAGTACTGTGATAGAAGAATCTGTGTTTCAGATACTGCACAGAGCTCACTTTCATATCAGACAAGCCTCCCCACTCACTTGGCTGAGTTGGGAATGATGTGGGTTTCATTAGTATTTAAAGGTTAGCTTTGTCCGAACTGTGCGTTTTTTCCTTGTGATGTTTAGGGTATAGACAAACACAGATTCTGGCCTTGTAGGGTCTTAAGGTGGGGCTATATGTGCAATACCGGCTGCATATCCTGCATTGGTCTGAAATCTTGTCAAGTCAAGTTTATTTACCACACTGTCATGCGCAAAAGATCATTCAGTGTGCTAAAAATAAAATAGAATAGAACAAAAAAGAATTTAATAATAGAAGAAACACAAGAAAAAAAAGAAAATAAACTAAAAAATAATTGAAAGTGGAATAGAAGTGCAGATTTTTAAAAGAAATTCGAGGAGAATAGGGCCATTTCTAGCTACTTTTAAAAGTTACAGTTGATGCAGACCTGATACTGATGGGCTGTTTAATCCATCAGCGACTAAACGCCAAGTTTAGTTTCGGCTCTTTTCTCCCATCTGACCATATTGTGCAGGTCTTATTTCTCTAATGGAGAGAGCTGAGGCCTATCCTAGCCTTCATAGAGCTAAAGACAGTTTGCAAGTCCATGACAGTGACTTCTGTATGTGCCCTGAAATTAGTTGTGTATTTACAAGATGCACTTTCAACCATAACCAGTGGAGGCAGTGTACCATGACAGGATGTGTTGTCTGACTGACTGAAAAGTACTGGGACACCTGACCATTACATCAATAGGGACTTTAATGGCATTGCATTCAAATTCGTATTTGCCCATTCATTTTGTGGAGCATTAAAAGGTAAGGCACTGATGTTGGATGAAAAGGCCTGGCTCGCAATCACCATTCCAGTTCATCCCAAAGGTGTTGGATGGGGTTGAGGTCAGGACTCTGTGTGACCCAGTGATGTTCTTCCACATTAAACTCATCCAGTCATGCCTTTATGGATCTTACTTTGTACACTGGGGCACAGTCATGCTGGAATAGAATATGTTCTATCTCAAACTGTGTCCATAATTTTGGATGCTTGGCATTGTCCAAAATGTCTTGCTGGACTGAGGCATTAAGATGAGCCTTCACTGGAATTAAAAGGTCTAGCCCAAACCCTGAAATGCCGGTGTGTCCATATACTTTTGTCCATATACTGTAGTAATTCAGGAAAACATTATTATGTCAAGGATTTTTCATTTTGACCAGCTCTTTTGTGGACAGAGCTTATAACCCGCCAGACCAACAAATAAGGATGTCTACAGTGCTGCCTGCAAACCCACTATGCATGCACACATGATGGTTAACATCAAACTGCAGGCTTTAAATATGCCATTCATTCCACATCACAAGACCGAGCACCATTCTGACCCTGTCTGACAAAGCTACTTTCTGCTGCCAAGTGCTTCAACACTAATGGTCAAACCAGCAGTTTGATGAGTCTATCACATTTTATAATGGCAGCAACCTGGTTAGCACTGTTACATCCTGTTAAAGCATTAGCCTAGCATTGACCTGTATTAAAATGACATGTAGGCTAACACTGTCAGTTACACAGGCATGTGATTTACCAGTAAATTAATAAGCCTTTACCACACAGAGCACATTGTATAAGGTTTAAATGTGTACATAATTTCCATATGAATAAATTAGTAAGATTTCCACTTTCTTATGGTTGTGATTGTGATGATGTTGCATTACTGGAGAAATTATCTGCCCATTTCAATCCAGTAAATTCACTGCAATGCTTTTCTCAGTGGGCCTGATATTACTAAACGTCCACCAAATACAGTATGTCTGCAGAGTTTTGGCAAGTAGATTGTTGCAAGGATGGCTCACACATTCAACACCTGACCAAGCAATGACCCAGGCTAGGCGACAGAAAACCTCACAGTCAGGAAAGATCACATTCAGTTATTAATCTGCGATGAACAAAGAGGGCCAGTTGAGTTCATTACAAGCCTCATTAATTCAAGCAACAAAAGTCATTCCGCGTCCAGCTTATTTTTTCCTGTGGCACCAAAGAAAAGCTGCTTTCTTTTTTGATGACCCAAACTCAGGTAATGCATCTCAAACCTTTGTTTTTTTGTTGGGTTTTTTGGTGCTGTTTTCTGTCTTTTCTCTCCCCTGAAGAGGCTGTTCTTGAACAAAGTGCATGGACCCATAAATGGTACTTGAGGGTGAGCTTCAGTGTCATGGTAATGGAGAGAAAATGGGTGGCTTTCACCACTCCCTGCATTAGCTACATATCTGACAATGCACTGTGACCCATAACAGAGATTTCAGCCATGAAACAAGTGCATTATGCAAAAGGTATAGATGCATATTTTTGTGCAATTTTCTGCAAGTATTAGACTATGATTTCCTTCCTCTGAGAATGACTCAGTGCTCATTATTTCTCAATTTCATTTTCTGCATAAAAAAGAAGACATGTCATCATTGTATTTCTCTGTAAAGTAATAACAAATGGCGAGGCTTAAATCAGTATTACACAGTGTATTACATATGGATCAAAACTATCTCTGCACATGTAGGTTAGCTTCACTACTCTGCCATACCCCATTAACTGAATTCCATCATGAACTATTACGAGGAATGTAATGCTCACTGTGACAGGATGTGTAGTCAGACGGAACATGAAATGGAGTTTATTTTCTGTTATAGTGCGTAGATTCAACCAAGCCATTTTCCACAGTGGCAGAGGATTTAACTGTAAAGACACAATAAATGGACCACTGTGTGCACCCAAAAGAGGACGAGTGTGCATTATATGATGTCATCAGCTTTTGGCAAGACACTACAGGTGAACAGACATATATATATATATATATATATAAACTGAGAACAGACATTTAAAAAAAAAATTACCACAAAAATGTAGTTAAAAAAAAAAATTTGACCACAACAACGCAGTTTTTAATGATATGATGGGGTATGGATTGGGCAAATGTTTTTACAGTAGAGTTTGTGTGAGCATATAGTAGAGTATGTGAGAGATTATAATATTGTATGTGCGAGAGTATAGTAGTATATTTGTGAGAGTATTGTAGTGTATGTGTGAGAGTATAGTAGTGTATGTGCGAGTGTATAGTTGTATATGTGTGAGAGTATAGTAGTGTATGTGCGAGAGTATGAATAATTTCTCATATATATATAGAGAGAGATAGATATATATAGATAGTGTGTGTGTGTGTGTGTGTGTGTGTGTAGTATTACGTTTAGAATGATCTATTCACAATTGAAAAAATATGCTTCAATCTAGTGATCTGGGAATCTAGGAAGTCTTTTTATTAGATATGTAAACATTTGCAATTTAAAGTATGTGAATAGAAACATTGCTGCAGATGGGAGTGGGGACAGTTGAATTTAAGATAAAGTTAGCATGATATGTTGTTATGGGCATGTGTGTGATGTCACTTGCTTAGAAAAAATTGGTTAGAAAAAAGTGAGCTGAAAGCGATTTTGCTAGTATTTTATAAAGCTTGTCCAGCTTGGCAAAGGACTTCAGTTTTTGGGGAGCTTAGCATGGATAAGTACCTGTTTTTGTGAATGTGAGCAATCTTGTGTGTGGGTATGCATATCTACAATGCACACACACGCATTTAAACTTGTGTGTGTGGTGTGGGAGGTCATCAGTATGCATAGGATGTGGCTAGTGCATGGATGAGCTCATCATGGTAGAGAGTGCATCAGTGGCATGAATCATACTGTGTGTATGCAGGCGTGTGGATGGAATTTGGATTAGCTCAAGTCAATTCCATATAAGCCTTCAAATTGGATTAATCCAAAGTGGGCACAGGGAGATGCCAAATTAACACTGGGATGTGAATCCTCCCACCTAATATCACTCTCTGTTTTCCCACCAGCCCATCGGAGCCTCCCTACGCCCGTCTCAGCAAACAAACAACTGGAGATGGCATGTGAGACAAAACTCACCAACGCAACAGCAGCCTGAGGGAACATGCAAGAGAGTACCTCAACAAAAAGTGCTAACACTAGTGGGTAATAATGAGTGAATGCTATTTGGAACAAAAGTTTCTGTTAACTTTAACATGATCATTAATTATTACAGTATTTTAGGATGATGCATTGAGACCTACATTCCCACAAACATGATAATAATAAATCCACATGGTTATAAACACCAAAGTATCCAGATAATGCTGTTCCAGCGCTTATCAGCCACTATGCCCAAGTTTGGGCCCTGGATGTGATGACCTTAGGCTCGTGTGTGGCTGCTAAAGGGTGTTCAATTCTATCAACAGCAAATTTTCTATGGTAATTAATCAGAAAATGTGTGCACAATTGAAATCTAGTGTCCACAGTGAGAGGCTAAAATGGTAACGAGCTCCATTTAGGAGAGATGTTTGGATAATTTGGGAAATATTGAATTACATCAGTTTGGAAGATGCTTTTATCAAAGCAACGTACAGTACAACAGAGTTTTAAGTGCAAAAATCTTTATGTAGGAAGTACAGCAAGATGATAGATGAGTCAGGAGAGGTAGCGTACCACACCATTGGATGGATTCTCAGAATTGGACGTTGATGATCAGCAAAAACATTTGACCTCGCAAATGTTTGCTGTTTGTTTACTTGAGATCTGCCTAGTCATTTCATTTCAGGTTATCTGCTTTGAGATTTGACCACCACTTTTTTTATTAAAAGCACTCCTTTAATTCTTTTTTGTATTCAGTTGTGAAACATGTGAATATGTCGAGTTGTAGCAGGTTTTATTTTTGTATCGGCATAACTAAAGGATGTGTAGTATTGAAAACAGTCATTCCCAACTTTTAAAGTTAATGTGGGTCCATTTTTAGCCTTTCCTACTGGAAGATGTCAGTCACATATTTTAGTCTGGCCTTTTGTCCTCTGGGCTGAAATATTGAAGAGTTGGAGGCGAGAGCGGATGAGCCTTTGGGAATGGTGCCTTCAGACCCTCTTCACCTGCGGGTTATCCAGAGCGATCTCTGCAGGGTCACTGATTCTAATGCACCTCAAACCTGCTCAGTCGATGGGTGTGAAAAACGAGGAAACTGTCAGCATGAGATAATATCAATACTGTTAAATAGAAGAGCAAATGTACACAAATATCCATCACTCAAGGTCATTCAGTCAAATCATGTTTAGTTGCTGAAGTTTACTTCTTCAGTTTTACACTGGAGGTACAAGGCTAATGTAGGGGGGTTTGAATCCCAACTGCTAGTGTCACTGTGGAGGTTCCCTTGAGCAAGGGACCATCTCCACACACTGCTCCCCGGGTGCCTTGCTGGCGCAGCCCACTGCATCACTTGGTAAATGCAGATAAATAATTTCACTGTGCTGTTCTCACTATGAAACACAATGTACTTAAAATATTCTTAATTCTATCTTAATTTATGCACCAAACACCTTAATGAATTAAGTGCCCATTAATTTGTAAACTGCTCCCTTAATTTTACCTTAAAAGTGGATTTAAGGTGTGAGTGTGAAACCCCTTAATCCT
>JBBKCR010000128.1:10051783-10066806 GCA_037577295.1 Ladigesia roloffi | reverse complement strand
AGGGGAGAATGCCACTCTGCCTACCTTGAGGAGAGAAATCCTACATATCTGGATAGAACAAGGCTCTCTTAGACTCATGGCCATGAGGTAGAGGTATCTCCAGGAATCAAACTCATGATATTCTTACTATTGTGCCAATGCTTAGATGGCTGTACTGCTTGAGAGCTTTTAAATTATAGTATAAATTAAAATGCTCTTCGTTTGGCATGTATAATGATCTACTGGTTATCAAATATCCCTTAAACCTTGGAAATCGTAACAGGAGTCATGCCACGTTATTAAAGTGGAAATGAATTTCCCTAAAATGTCCATAATTATGACAAAAATGCAGTAGTAGATGACAATTTTGTTAATGTTGTGGCAGCAGCAGGCACACTATAAAGATGCTTTAAAGAAAAATCACATGCAATGACACGGGCATCATATTATCGCACATTCTACATCATTTCTGCGACACGGCCCTGGCCCCTCGACTTTTTCAGTATTCACATTGCTTTTCGTCATTAAATATGTATACTCTGCTTGGAGTGCGATAAGAGTACGTCTGCGTTTTTGTTGATTCACATCACACGCGCCAGTGTGTGAGGATGTTCTCTGCAGTGGTTGAGGGTTACAGATTGTGGACGAGCAGCCGGGCGCAACAACGGGGTTTTGAAGTGCGTATTAGCTTTGATTGAACTGAGGCCGCTGCATCCCTGACTGCTTGAAAGCAAACAGATTTGCTGACCAAGATACTGCTCCTTTAACAATGAGCAGTATTTGTAACTTACTGACCACACTGTGTGTGTATTTGGGTGTGTTTGTGTGTGAAGGTTTTGTGTTGGGCCCATGCCAGGCAATTTGATGTGATTGAATATGTTGACTCAAAGCTCATCCCTGGTGGCCCACTTTGTTAATGGCAGTGACAAGCCAGTGAAATAAATTGACACATGCCAAGACACTGAGCTGTATGTGCATAAACGTCCCTAACCCACATTTACCTGTGCGATAAGAACCATGATCGATGGATCTCCACACTGTCTGGGACAAATGATTAAGCTCCAGTTTTACAGTGGGAAGCCTCGATGTATGACTCTCGTCAAAGAAGCTGGAACACTTAAATGTTCAGGGTGTTTTTTAATTCAAAGTAATGCTCTAGCGTTTTTCTACCTTATCTCTTTCTGTACACATATGGTCTATTTTTACACACAATCATTTTGACGTGTTTTCTGGTATTAAGACAAAAAGGGAACTCAGTTACAAGAGATGTCAGTGGGCATTCAAAATGACTGAACATGGGGCTACTAGTGGTCTAGTGGTTAAGGCTCCGCCCCCGCGATCAGAAGGTTGTGGGATTGAATCTCAGGGCTGCCAGTGGCACCACAGAGGGGCCCTGGAGCAAGATCCCATCCCCACACACTGTTCCCTGGGTGAGGGGATGGTCCCTGGCTAGTCAGGTTTATGTTAAGAAAACTGCTGAACACTGTCAATAGCTGTGGGATTTGCGATATGGTGTATCAGTACCATGTTTCAGAAGCAGAGAAACAATTCAACCATTTTAGAATTCTTTTATTCAGGAGACACATGTCGTAGAAGACCTACACAAAATGTTCACGAAGAAAATCCAGCATTTGAACAGGGGTGTGCAAACTTTCACTTGATTCTATAAAATACAGTCTCAGAAAAGTCACCTGAGAAAATGTCATGGTTTTGTGGTTTGAGGCAAGTGGGTGATGATTTAGCCAAGCAGGTCTCACCATGCAGATATGAACCCATTAATAAACACTCAGACTCAAAAACAGGTTGAACCCCATTTGGGAGACTCTAACACTGCTCAGCAGCTCATTCAGTGGCAGGCCGAGGCACCCGCAATAATTCCTCAGGTCTTTCCTTCTAAATTGCTATAAGACTTCACAACAAAGACCTTGCAGATGACCACACACACACACACACAGACTAACAAACACACACATCCAGTACACCCTGATAGTTTCTCTTATGTGAATATATCACATTTTATACTTTACTGTTGATATGGTGTTTTATTTTATCTGGTGCTAACCTAATCTCCCAAAGCAAATTTCCCCTCTTATGGGACTAATAAAGGTTTGTCTTATCTTATATCATCTTACCACAGCAAGCTATGATTTGGGGAACTTTTTATTATTTTTTTGCTTGAATTAATATGTTCAAAAAGAAAGCACGATGTCCTCAAATTTTTGACCCTGCAAAGCCAGGAGTGGAGGAGTTACCTGGAGAGAACACCTCATGAAGCCGAAAGGCTAAGACTCTTAGCATCCCCAGCAGGCTGTGGGGGCACTAAGCTGAAGGCATGAGGGGGCTTTGACATTCGCACAAAGAGAAGGACCTGGTAAGCTGGTTATCTCTTGGACCAGTGACAGCTCTAAAGGTGTGGTCAGGAGGGGATGGAGGAGGAGTGAGTGTGGAATCCGGCCTTTAGCATGCTGTCACGGCGGACGGGGGATTTGATTTTGATGCTTTAGGAGGTGGCCCTTTTGAGAACTTCAAAACCTCTATTGAAGAGCAGAAAAAAGAGCCACATAATCACACTGGCTCTAATTTACACCATCTGTTTAGTTATAAGGCTGCATACATTTTCCGGGCATTCTCCCTCAGTTCCAACTTTCTAACATGTAGTCGTTGGGGTAGCTGGGTAGCTTTTCATTACTGAATTTCAACTTACTGAATTCACACACCCAGGGGCTGATTGGAACACTACAGCTGTCAAATAATATTGAATATAAGAAATATCCTAGAAATCCAAATGTTCCAACAGCTGAACCACG
This sequence comes from Ladigesia roloffi, assembly GCA_037577295.1. NCBI lineage: Eukaryota > Metazoa > Chordata > Actinopteri > Characiformes > Alestidae > Ladigesia > Ladigesia roloffi. The sequence continues at coordinate 10,064,020 of JBBKCR010000128.1, read as the reverse complement.
ACTTTCTCTTTGTAGGTTGAAGGTTGGAGTTTGCAGACTTCATTTCTCCCACACACTTTAGAAACAGGATGACCATGGACAGTTTTCACCTTCATAACCTTTTCGCTGTACTTTCAAACATTGTGTGAGAATGTCTTTCCATCCCCACTTTTACTTTACAAACATCCTAGTATATTTTATTATCTGCCCCTTAATATCTTCCTACATGGCGGGCTGCCAGATTATTGCATGGCACACACAAAGACACATTCACATATATTCTCATACTCAGTTGTTGGACTGTGGGAGGAAACTGGAGTATAAAGTGTAAACCCTTGGGAACACAGAACTAACATGCACATTTCATGTTTGTCTAACCTCAATAGTGTATTGTCGATGTACATTTTTATTGGTGAGGTTTCAGTCAGGTTTACATATTGCATGACAATTTACAGCTATACTGCACTGTCTTAAGAGAGGTGTGTGTTTGATCATGTTTTTGCTTTACCTTTTATTTGATGTTGAATATAATCAGCAAAATTAATGAGCTGATGCAACATCTGAGATGCAGCTCTGCTTCAGTACCGATCATGTGGCCAATGATTTGTTCCTAACATTGGAAGGTATGCTGATGAAAACTGGAAAGAAGTTTGTTGAAGAAACTCCTGAAGCATTCTTGAGTCAAATAATACATAGCAGAAACAGGTCAAGCAGCATATCACACACTATTTTGTTTACTTTCAGAGCTGCTTTATAGAATTATATTTGAAAACCTTGATTCTATCACTATGCCACAGCCCTGGCCTTCCCAGTATCCAGAGTAATGGGCCTGGGATACCCCTACTCTTACCTCTATGGTACCTCACCTGTAATCCTCCTGTTACCCCTCTTGTTATCCCTCCTGTTCCCCTCCTGTAATCCGTTCTGTACCCCTCCTCTTACCCCTTCTTTTACACCTCCTATACCTCACCTGTACTCCTCCTGTTACCCCTCTTGTTATCCCTCCTGTCCCTCTCCTGTTTCCTGTCTTGTAATCCCTCTTGTCCCCCTCCTGTAATCCGTCCTGTACCCCTCCTCTTGCCCCTTCTTTTACCCCTCCTATACCTCACCTGTACTCCTCCTGTTACCCCTCCTGTACTTCCCCTGTACCTCTCCTGTTACCCCTTCTGTTACCCCATCTGTTACCCCTCCTATACCCCTCCTATACCTCACCTGTACCCCTACTGTTATCCCGCCTGTTCTTCACCTGTACCCCTCCTGTACCTCAACTGTACCCCTCCTGTTACCCCTCCTGCACCCCTTCTGTTACCCCTCCGGTACCTCTCCTATTGTTCCTCTTCTACCCCTCGTGTTATCACTCCTGTACACCTTCTGGCTCATGTTACTCTGTACCAAGAGCAAACTGACTCTCAATCTGCAACCTTTGGATTTTACTCTCCTGATATTTATGCCGCTACCGTCAGTCGTTCCTGAGTTTGCCGATCTGTTGTGAGTCTTTGGTGAGTCTTTTGCAGTGATTCAAACTTATGGATTATTCCTGCATGTGCATCTACGTCTCTGTATCACCTGGGAGCATGACAGATGCTTTCGTCTTAACAATGTCTTTAAAAGAGATCTGTGTCATGTTTGGACCAAAAAAAATCTGATTTGTGCCACTGCAGCTTGGGGGTCTATATGAAACCGCAGTGAAGAAGCTGCCTATTTGTCTCCCTGTCATCCAATGACCCTCCTAGACAAGCTATTCACACAGATAAAAAGCGTCTCTAAGAGCATCCAAGACTTTTATGCCAGACCTAAACGTGGCCAAAAGTAGCCACTCTACCTCTGTATTGATGTTATTTTCTTGTCGTGTCGTAGCTTTGTCCGCAATTAACATCCCATATTGTCTGCTGAGTGCTGCATCTGTCAGATGGAGCGGCAGACAAGTAATTGAACCTTGGTAATTTTCACACTATTTAAAAAGTTCTTGACGCTGCCTTTGAAGTTTGATGTTCAGGCAAAAGAGGCACCCACATTCTCTTTATTAAAAGCATGCACTCTTGCGCAGCGCCGGCCGCCGCACTTCGTCTTTATTATAGAAATCTGCCACGGTACATCAAACAGCTCCTGGCTTCTGAATTATAAAGATAATTAATGGAATGTTTTTTTTTTTTTGGCGAGTGCACACCTCCAGGCTTCTTGTTTTCCAAACATGGCACCACCACCAGGACCCCGCAGAGGGTGATAAACATTTATCTCTTAACACTTTTAATCAGCCGCCTGACAGGAGCCTTATGTAAAGACTGCTTGGCCTACGGGGTCACAGTACTTACTGAAGATAAAGCGAACAGACAAGTGGTGGCTTGGATCAAGGAAGAACAATTATAGCAAATTTGTTGAAACCTGGAGAGCGAATTTATCACAACAATGGGCTCAAATGATCCTCCTTTGATCACTGCCATTATTTTTCTGGATGATTAGTGGAGAGTATTTTTCCGTAATGAGTTGTCGTGTGATTTCTGCATAGCTTTTAATGAGCCCTAAGAGTTAAATGGCTATTGTTGCTGCAGTTAATTCATATGTATGCAGTTCAATTATATTTTCAACACAGCAGTAGATATCTTGAGTATTGACCATCCAAATCACCTAAGCTTTAAATCTGAGCTGTTTATTCACTGGTGCACTTCATTTAAGATAAGAATTCAAAATGAGGCTTAAACTACAGACCCCTTCAGAAATGCGCTGCTAAAACAGGACAGTGACTGTGTTACTTTTAGCTAGATTTGTTTGATTAAATTCATTCCTTTTATCCCTCCAAAATCTAATCCTGCACCTGGTATCGGAGCGGTGCCACCTCATAATTGCCTCATTTACTCCATACTTGCACTGTGAATTATATTTACGTTCAATTAACACTCTGTAATGACGCTTGCAAGCCTGCTTCAGACTTTGTTTTTCGAAAAATGACAAAAACATGGCCAAAGGTTAAAAAGCGCTTTTTTCTTTCCTCAGAACATGACAAGTTTTATGAGCAAAAATAATCGAGCAAGCTTTTAAGATGTTTAGGAGGCTGGGAGGGCCAAACATAATTCCACATGTCTTTTAGCTCATTTTTATTTGATCAACGGAGTCTCAAGCTCTCCTGTCAGTGCCTCATACAGTCAACTGACATCCAGCGGTCACAGAGCACTTGCCCTTCAGCTGGAATAACAAGCAGTTGGCCTGATCAGGGGTGATCTCTGCAGAGTTCTGGCCACAGTGGGCTGCACTTGGTGTGTGTGGGGGGGGGTGTGAGATGGGGCTTGGCGCTGGAGCATGCTGGGGATTCCCACTGAGTCCTGTGCCACTCCATGGAGCAGAAGATAATGTCAGCACTGTCATGATTAATCTGGCTCCTGGAAGGCCGGAGATTAAGCCACTCTATGAAAGTGGGGCAAACGTGCCATCAGCACCCAGGAATATAGGTCACATCTCTTCTGCCTCACACAGCACAGCCTAGTGGATGGTGTAAACGTGGAATATTAGATTGTAGCTTGTTGTAATCTGCTACAAAATCATAGTCTGTGAATTACTGACAGTTCACAAAATAGTACATTTAAATCATATTCACCATATGGACAAAAGTATCCTGACCATGTTAAGACATTAAGATTGCCCGTCAGGGCCTAGGCCAAACTTGAAGTCCCAATACTTTTGTCCATGTAGTGTAAAGCCTTGATATTGCAGATTGTATCCAAAAGTACAACACAACACTATAAGTAACATTACATTAGCATAGATGAGCTACAGGGCAGAGGTGTCGGGCATACTATATGACCACTATATCGTCACTTCATCCATAGTGTTTAACTTGATTGTAGGCTACACTGCCATTTTTAAATACAGAAGAGACAGCATGTCATTTTGTCTTCCAACTATGCAGATCATTTTGTTTGCGAGTAGCATGAACCAAGCCAGCCTCCCCTTTCGCTCTTCGCGCCGCAGTCCGCAAATAGCATCTGCAATGTCACCGTAATGATGCCTGGAAGTACCTGAAATATCAGCCGCATCCTTAATTACATAGCATGCCTGGGCTAAATTGGTAGTGACTGTCATTAATGGAGCTAAGCAACGTCTCAGCAACACCGCAAGTGACACCTTTATTAGCTCCCCCTAACAAACCCCAATCAGGCCTGCCTCGCAGCATTTCTCGAATTCTCCGCTAACCATAAAGCTATCGGTGTAATTGGACATCGCTGCCAGCGGCTCTCCGTAATGGCCTGTTTCTGATAGCCATTGCTGAAATTTGATACAAACAGCAGGTGTTTGTTTGGTAAAATGTCACAGCCTACCTGATTAGCAGAAGATTTCCGTGGTGGGCAGGTGTCTTACAGGTAACAAAATATGAACTAACACATTGCAGCAACTAAAAGAAGTTTTTTAAATACTTCCACAATAAGAAAGCGTAGCACTTCGGCTAAATTTGTGCTAACTTCAGCATCTTAATTAAAAGCTGTTTGTTAAATTCTTACAATTACTAGGTAACATCTGCATTTGGCATGTTAGCACATTTGTACACATATTACAGACTTGGCAATGGATGTTAGACATGCCTGGGATTTCCAGTGCTGAAGCTGGGAATCTGTATTGTATTAATAAATCTGTGTCTAATTAATGTCATCACCAATATGCAAGAAAATATTCAATAATCAGTGATGTTAATGAAGTAGTTCCATAAGAGTTTTCTTTTTAAAAAGCACCAAAAACCTTACAGTCACATTAACACTTAGTCTCAAGTTTTGTGTATGTGTGGACAGCATACAATATGATGAAATACATATTTTTCAATTAATTAATATTAGTAATACTTGTAACAGATGATTAATGAAATTAAGATGTTATTGTTGGCAAGAAAGAATTAACAGCTGAAGGTATATATATATATATATATACATGGTTTAAAATAATGAAAATAGTGAATGTAGACACTGTCCATATTTCTGTCAGTCCCAAGCTGTACACAACAGTGCTCACAGGCACAATCACGAAGGCTCATTCTCTGTCTCCTTCTTTTTTTTCCCCTCACCTTTCGCCTGGCAAGGGGAGAAAGGGAATCAGTGGAGCAGAATTTATCATCCTCTTTTCAAAGGCATTCACAATTCATCCTGACTCCGAGTCTGGATCCTCGTCTCTGCGCTGAACTTTGCCTACGTAAACAAATGGCTAGTTATTATGCAAGGGAAAGAAAAACACCAATTATCTGCTCTCAATTGAAGATAACACTGTGCATTTGCTACTTTATTAACTGGGCTCTGTAGTTTTTTTTTCTTTTTTTTCTGTTTTATTTTTTCTTTTTAAATGTGGTCCCTTTTATCCTGATCTGCCCTGTGTTCTTAAATATTAGGTGCCACCAGGACTGCCAACAAGGTAGGTAATTATCGCAGGGGAGTTAATATGTACGCTACTATTTTAATACATTCCCAAAAACTGGCGAAAAGTTTGCAGTCTGATGACTCCCTAGATTACAAATTAGCATTTCTACAAGGCTGCATTGAATTCATGATACCTGTTTTAAGGGTTTGTACTCTATAAGTCACAATAGAGCTCATAGGAGCAAAATATCAGGCCATGGGAAAAGGCAGAACATTTTGGAAATTAATTTGCCCCATTAACTTTGCAGTCGTTTAACTTTAACGGAGAATTACAATTATTTACATCACACATTATGTAATTATTGATTAGGCAGTTGCTCCTGTGATCAGAAGGCCATTGGTTTGAATCCCAGAACTGATATTGAGTCCACTGTGGTACCCCTGAGCAAAATAATGTCCCCACACCTTGCTTACTTGGTGCCCCTAATTGGTGAACAATGAACTACTGAATGCTGTGGTGTGGTGTGGCGTTCACACATTGCTATAAAGGACCACTTTACTTTATGAGGTAAGCATAGCATCACAGATTGCTTTGTATAGGTTTCCATAGCCGCATACCTGTCAGAGTGCCCATTCTTACCCCTACCAAATCCAACAGCGACTACAGTGAGCACATGCACATCAGACCTGAAAGATTGAGCAATGGTTTGGTCTGATAAAACATTATATTTTGCACCATCTGCTAGCAGAGGCAGTGTGATTATCAGGGAAATGTTCTGCTGGGATACTGTCCTGATATGTATGTATGTAGATGAGCTCATAGAGGCACCACCTCACAACCTAAATTTAAAGGATCTGCTGTTAACGTCATCCACAGGACACCTTCAGAGGTTTTGTGCAAAATTAGGCAGATGGTTTTAATATTATGGCTGATTGATGTAGTAGAACATTCATGTTCTAACACTGTAATCTGATACATGAATTAAAACTCTTATTTCTCAGCGCCTACATAAAGAAGACCAATGTGCATCTGCTGTTGATATATAACCCCAATTACAATGCAGAATGGTTTAAAGGCAGATGTTTGATTGGTTACCACATCACACAAGTGGAATACTACAGCTAGTCAAGGTTAGGGAAATTTAAATCATGACAATGTTAAGCTTAGAACGTGCACTTAGAAAGCGTATAATGTTCCTAAACATTCCTTGGGGCATTTCAAGGTACATACCCCTATTGGCCTTTTCACACAGTTTTGCCAATGTAATAAAATACTGAGGAAAGCCTGGTTTTTAATATGGTTTTATATCTTCATTTTGTATTTATGCTTCATACAAGCTTCAGATGTTTGGTTTCCATTCTGTCCCATTTAGTACTTTTTATATTGTAGCATCCAGCCACGACTGTGTAAGTAAATGCCATTCAATGGCCAGGTGTTCAGCAAAATTGTTCTGCCTGGGTAAATTCTGAAGGAATAATAACAACTACTAATGCTGCTGAATTTGCTTTGGGATTGATAATACATCAATGTTGTGTTGCTGGCAAGACTAAGGAACTGAGAAATTCTTCATGCTGAGGATATTTCAGGAGCTTGGCGACAGATACTCTTCTACACTGCAAAATCCTCAGTGGCTACCTCGGGGGAGGAGGAGCTTCTTTACACCCATCATTGATGTTGAGTGATCAAATAGTGGGTGGGATGGCTGACAGAAAGAAAGAAATCATTTTCAGTGGGGGTGGGGTTCGCTTTTGTTTCAACCAGGTTGAGTCTTTTGCAGTTTTGAAGATTTTTTTTTTGGACAAATGTTTCATAAGCCATTTTTACCAGAAGCTCTTTTTTTAATAAAGTATTTTAACATTTACAGAAACATTAGGCCTTCCCTGAAAGCCCAAAGTGTTTCTCGGTACTTCTGACTGATATATGGTTTGCTTTACATGATTCACGACTGGTTTCAAAGTCTAAAGGTTTTAGCTGCTATTCCCAATACAACCGGACAGTCTTTTGAGCAGTAGATAAACAACAGTGTAAACAAATTCCAGGAAATAAAACATAATGAGCATTTTTGGAATTCTAAATGTGTCTCAAGACTTAATGCAATGAAGTATTTACAGCAAATAATTAACAACAAAGTAAAATATGACTTGAGTTGAGTTACTTGCTGCAGCCTTTTGTGATCCCAGTGTTTCCAAGGCCTACATTGTGCTAACGATCAACAAGTATATAGTGTGCAGCCCTAATGGCTTCTGCACTGCCAGCTAAGTGTTTTAAAGTAGTTCAGGTGAGCCCCTTCAGGGACCACGCTGTGAACTGGAGAAACGCTGACATGCGCTGAAACAAAAGGGCCAATCATCCTGGGCTTACTGCTTTTTTGTTAGTTTCAAAGGTTTTGGAGTGCTCCACTGTTAAGGCTGCCATACTTTGGTCTCTTGAGAGGAAGGCTGAAAGCTGCGAAATGTTTTCAGCCTTTACGCTCAAATGTATTTGTCCAAATCCTCAGAGGATGCACCACACCCAAGCAAGCGGCCAGTTGCTAATTCTGAATTAGCCCGATGATCTGTGATTGTGTGATGATTGAATTATGGATGTAGAGAACATTAGTTACTTACTGTCACACTAACTAATGTATTTACATTAATAATTATTAAATGAAATACTCTATGGAACACTTCTGCAGAAAAATATCACTGTAAATTGGATAATTTTTGAGTATAAAGCCTCATAATCAGCTTTAGAATAATCAATCTATTGTGCAAACAGATAATATCAATATGTGACTCACTTGAATGTGAAGAATAAATAAAGAGCATCAAGTCGTTTTTGATAACTGTTTATTCAGATTTCTTGTATTGTCATTTTGATGTCAGTGCTATTTGTTGTGTGTGTGTGTAATGCTAATAAAACCAACAGATTTAGTTCTGTAGCACCTGTACATTAGATGAGTCTATTCAAATTGCTAATGTTGCTAATAATGAATGGAAGCCAGCAGTCACCAATTAGCATTATGCAAATGGTGTCCTGCTGACTGATGCAGATGGATTTGCTTTCAGTGTTAGCCGCATTACCAGGTTCCGTCAAGCTAATTTCAGCTCAAAGTGCTCTGAAGGAACTGTGCAAAAATAGGAACAATAATTTAATAAATAGAATGTTCTTTTGCTTGATTATGTAATTATATGTAAACATAAAAATAGATATTCAAATGAAAAATGAATTATCAAATGACTCTTGGTGGAATTTAGGGGTTTATGCTTTTTGGTTTTTATTGGAAATGTAAAGTAAAGTGACCCCTTATAGTCACATGAGAACACACCACAGCACGCAATGTGAAACTCTTTCTCTACATTTAACCCATTCACCAATGAGGGGTGCCCGGGGACCAGTATGTGGGGACAGTACCTTGCTAAATTTTACCTCAGTGATGGCACTAGCAGTGCTGGAATTTGAATCCACAACCTTCTGACAGCAGGGGCGAACTCCCTAACCACTAGGACACCAGCTGGGTGAATATGCACCAAAAATAGCCATTTTATGATACAAAGAAAAAAAATGGTAGATTTCTTGTAAAAAATTAGGACTTTTCTATTCCTAAAATAGAAAATATTATATATCGTCACTGTCTGGTCTTAGTTATTGCCATTTTTGGTGTTTTTGTTCATTAATTGATACTACTGGTCAGTCTCCAGGTGGGCGTGGAAAATGAAGAAATTATTAACCAATACAAAATGTAAAAAATATTTATCAAATTTTGGTGACACACTGTTATTATTTATTTAGAATATACATCATTTTTGTGTTTCCTTAAAAATAGCCATTTTGGGCATGAGGTTTCAGCCTGACATGGACGATATGAACTTCTGTCTGGTGTCATAGTGAACATGCATTTCAAAGTGAATACAAATTTCAAACCGTATTGACCCTTCAGTACATCAATTGCTATCAGGCACAGTCTTGTATTTGACTTGTCTTCAGTTGATAAAGACAGCCTAGTGGGATCTGTCTGACTGTGTCCTTGCAGAATTGAGATTAAGGCGTTGTGTTACAGCTCAGTTAGAACTATCCTGACTTCTAAAGAAACAGTCCTGAGGTCATTTCCCCTTTCCCTCCAAAAGCATATGGCACAGTTTGCTGCCTGGCATGACTGGCCTTTTCTTCCCTCGTGGCTTGCAGTAAGACTCACCTGATCCTGCTGGCACCGGATCATCTACTTCAAAGGAAACAGAGTATGCTTAATTAACATGACTCACTGAACAAATCATGCCTTCGCAGCTATGTGTTAATGCAAGCTGCGCTAGCTTTGCCGTCCACTTTATTAAAAACAGCTGCCTCATGCTTTTTCTCACTGAGCACTCTGTGAGAACCTTTGGTTCATTATATAGGCATAGAATAACAGACCATAGCTCTGTTGATATGCATTTTGTTCCACCTCATTCCTTATTGTTTTGTAACACTGACTGACAATAAGATCGTAAGAGCTCACAAATCTGACAGTTCAGCCTGTATTGTTGAGATGAAAATAGACAGAAGCTGACTCATATTGAGTTACATAACGGCTTAATTTTTGTTTAATTTGTGTTTTTTAATGCATGTCCATGCTAGGTTAATCATTAATACTCTTTGGGCAGCCATCCTGTCCATCCTGCTCACTAATGTTTTCTCCTTGGACTCCAGTGAACTACCTGGAGTGAGTACAGAGACTGCTGTGCTTTTATATTGGCAGAGACTGGGAAAAAACTGTGTGCTTATATAGACACTGACAGGCGTGTGAAAGCTCTGCTGATCCCAGGCTTCTGTTCACCGCTACTTGAGTTTGGGACTGTTAGATGTCGACCAGCCATGATGGGTGACTTTTTATTGTAGCTGGAGATTGTAATGAAGTCAGCTCTTCCTAAATCCCATATGTGGACTTCTCAGTGAGAGGGTGAATGTGCTGGACTGTGTTCACAAACATCTCTGGCATGTACCGCACCAAGCCCATCCCCACCTCAGCTAGTCTACAAATCTCTGCTGATCCCAGTATACAGACCACTCATCAGACGTACCAAGCCATTCCTAAAGCAGAAAAAAGCTAGAAGCCATCTCTGTTCCTCAGGAAGGACAGCTCTGCCTACCTGAAGGAATATATGCCTTCGGTGACTGGCTACATCAGAGAGTGCTTTGATGAAATTATGTCTCCAGGACCATCAACACATACCCTAACCAGAAGCCATGGATGACTGTGGAGGTGCAGGTTCTACTGAGAACCTGAGACACCACCTTCATGTGAGGTTGCACCTAATAACAAGGACGTGCAGTGGTGCAGTGAAACACTGCACATGCTCAGTAATACAGATGTATGGTGCCAGTGGAAGAGCATCCAGGCGATCAGTTTGAAGCATAAAATGATTAGGTAGACCACTCTGCCCCACATCAAACGGGTTCTCTAACCATGACCATGGAAAACTCTACTTATAATCAGCCCATGGAAGGCTTCTGGTCCAGACAACATTCCTGGTTGTGTGCTGAGAGGATGGGCTGACCAACTACCAGATGTTCTTACAGATATATTTAACGTCTCTCTATGTGCTGGTATGATTCTAGTGTGCTTTAAACCACTATCATCACTGTGTCAAAGAAGGTCTCTTGCAACAGTGGCCATTCTGTGGCAACTCACCAGTCATCATGAAGTGCCTTAAGAGGCTCGTCATGAAGCACTTCGGATGCTGCCTCCCATGCTGGACCCCCTGCAGTTTGCATCCTGTCGCAAGCTTTCAGCAAATTATGCCATTATCATTTTTTGGTAGAATAATTTTTTGTTTAAAATTCAACACCATCATTCCTCAGCATCAGATAGATTACTTAGTAACACACACACACACACACACACACACCAACTCCCAACTACCTCTGTAAATACCCTGTATTTATTTATAGTCTGTATATTTTTCTTATCTATTTTCTGATGCCTGCAATTTCTGAACAGTTATTCATTGTTATCTATCACTGTCTACTGTATTACTATAATACAATACTTTGCTTGATTCTACAGGACCACTGTTCATTAAATATTACTTTGTTAATGAACAATACTCAGTGCTGACACGGCAGTTGTATGATAGAGTGTATTGAATGAACGTGATTTCTTCTAGTAGGGTTAGTTCCTGAATCATCAGCCCATTTGCCCTATGATGTCATTCGTTTCTGCATTTTGGTTCATAAAATTAAACAAAACTCGGCAACATGATTCTGACATTGCCATAAGCACACCATTGTGGATGTCATACACTGTCATGAGCTGTCACAACACATCATGTCTGTTAATATAATAATGGCTTCACAACCTATGACAGCATATGAGATCTGCCATGGCAGGTTTATGTCATGGTTATGATCATGTACTAGGCTTACGTATTTATTCTGGGCCAAATATGTTGAAACGATGATTATGTTTTAATTCTGTCATTTGTAGTATATCATATGTATAAGCATATCCATGCCTCCATTTTAATTTGTGAATTTTACTACTTATAGTTGCATGCATCAAAGATAGTTTCAGCTTGTGCAATTCTCATAAAAACCTTGGCGATAACCGGACAAATGCTAAATGTATGAAATACAAAATACTCAAAATAGTTACAATGGTCTTTCATGACAACTGACATAAACTAGAGTTTTGCAAAAGCGTAGTCCAGCAAGTCACTATGAAACTCTATGTACATAAAATATGCTTAACTCTACCTTAATTTATCCCTGAAAATATGCCAAACACCTTAATTTGAATTCAGTGGCCATTAATTTGTAAATATGATTTAAGGTATGAGTGTGAAACCCCTTAATCCTAAACATATGGCATTTTCTTCAGGAGGCTTCAGGAGGCCAAATTTTAAAAATAAGGGAAAAATTCAGTAGTTTTACCCCTTAATCAGACTTAATCTGTGCATTTTTCCACTTAAT
>JBBKCR010000128.1:10026786-10036821 GCA_037577295.1 Ladigesia roloffi | reverse complement strand
TACTATTACTACTACTACTACTACTACTGCTACTACTACTACTGTTACTACTACTACTACTACTACTACTACTAGTACTACTGCTAGTACTACTACTACTACTACTACTACTGCTGCTAGTACTACTACTACTACTACTGCTAGTACTACTACTTCTACTACTACTACTGCTAGTACTACTACTACTACTACCACTACTGCAACTACTATTACTACTAATAATAATAATAATAATAATAATATTTCAGTATATTGGGTGTAAAATAAAACAGGACCGGTAAAATGAAACAAGTAAATCATAAAACAAATAAACATCATTCTGATTTTGTTTTATTTTATTTTTTTGAAATGAACAGGATTTACACACACTGACATTTGCAGAAAAACTTCAAAATGTCACTGACCACCATGACTCAGGGCTCAGTACACTAACTGTATGATATACATAAGCTGTGAGCCTACTTTAGACCAATAGTGAGAAAACTAGACAGTATTTGTTATGGAGGGTCCGTTTTTTGCTCCGGGGCTTTTATATCCTTCGGTCAATAGGCTCTGCTGTGAAGACCTGCCTTCTAATGTTGAATTTATGCCAGAAATTCACACAACACAATTGCCAGGGACTTCATGTATATTTAGATACTGATTCCCCGCTGATGTGAGTAAACTGGTGTCCCCACTATGGTGGCATGGAGAGGTGCTTATAACAACACACACGTCCCCTTTCGCTTGTAATGTGTATGTTTTCTTGAACTGAATTCAGTTTTGATTGACAGCCAACAGGTCCTTGTAGGCCTGCCTACAAGCAGGAAATGAGAAGACAGCTGTCATGCTGTTCTGTGGCCAAGCTGTTGTCAGGACTATGTCTGGCTCATTTTAAATGTGCCATCATCCTAGCCATGACAAACTGCACTGAATTTAAAAAGCAAGTTTTAGTACACCACTCATCGTTTACAGCATCATTATGTTGTTAACTGTACATGAAATGGATTTGTTCTCAGTTACCCGTATGATGAGGAATGGTAAAATACTCTCTGTAATAAAAAAATATAGAAATTACGGAAAAAGCTTTCAAAAATGAACGGTAAAAGATAATAAAAAATAAGACAACATTGAGGCACAAAAAGGAAATAGTACATAATTAATTGTAACTGTAATAATATGTAGAAAAAAGGTTTACAATTAAGTAGAAAATGTTATTATATCCAACTTATTCAGATAAAATCAGGATGCTAGTATTCCATTGCATTGCGTACTAGGGCAAACCCAAAGTTAGGGTTAATGTGCTATCTGGACAGCAAAGAAATTATTTATATCCATAGAAAATGCAAGTTCTGGTTCTTATTACCACCAAAGAATGACAATAAGTAAATAAAAAAATGGAATTTGCCTTTAACGTTGCAACATATCTTAATAAGAACCCAACCAATCTGTCTGAAAATGCCCAACAGGACTTTAGAAACATCCAGAATGTGATGCTACACTCTACCGGATCAACACCCTAGTTAAGTCTTGTTAACATTCAGCATGTCTCTTATGAAAAAAAAGGCAAGAAGAAATAGAGAGGAATTTATGTGATCTCTTTGTTAGATGAAGGCTGGGGTGCCAAAGCAGGCCCTTCGAAATTCTCTTTGTGGATCGGTTTCCCAGATACTGGGTAAAGTTCTAGCCCATGAAACAATTGCTATTCATAGTCTCCACTGACAAGTTAAATTACACCACAATTAAGCGAAATCTCAGGCTGGACCTTCAGGCCTTAACAAGGGCAAAAACAAAACCTGGTGTCGACAACTTCCAGCAAATCCTGAAACAGTTGGGTTTAAAAGCACGGTCTTTAACAGTTTCTGCTGCGCGCCTGACAGGCAGAGGTGCACCCCACAGAGATTGATTTTCTCTTGGGCTGCCTGATGGACATCTGATCTTAGCTGGTTGAGGTCATATTAGAGGTCACTGGCGGATGAGTCATCCAGCTGAGCGCCAACACTAAAATTTGGGGTCAAACTTGACTGGCAGGGAAGTGTTTGTGTTAAGCCTTGTGCTCCCATTACAACCCTGATTTCCTTGGAAATTATTTTCATTCCCCCCAAAAAATCATATTTTACATAACTCAAAGCTCCTGATTATCACAGCAAGTTCCTAGACTAACACAAATAAAATATATATATATATTGATTCCCTGATGTCAAGCCAGAGTCAAAAAGCAATGATTTCATATGATATGTAGATATAAATAGATGGAACGATGCAGTACATAGCTGTATATAAATATATCGCCAGACTTTGGCTTTCTAGACACAGGCTATTATTTAATATATATATAAACTTTCAGTTTTTCAGCCTCACACCATGTTGATATTTTAAACTGCGCAATTAGCTTTTAACCATTTTAGACTACATTAGTATTGCAGTAAATACACTCTAATAAAATTAGCAGATATGAAAAAATCTAGCAGCAGTTATGATTCTGGCCCACGTTTGACCAGTGGTGGACCCAGTTAATTGCCAATCAAAAAATAGCTTGTAATGTTAAAAATGTGTCTAGTAAGCCAAAAACTGGATAAATATTACACTGCATATCTGTTGGTTTACACACCTCAATGCCTCTAAGTATATATGTGCAGTTAGGGGTGGAGGTAGCTCGCTCAGTGGGTAGGATACTTGTCTCTGGACCAAGAGGTCATGGGTACGAATCCTACCTTCAGCACACCACCAGGACCTCAAACAAGCCCCTCCAGGGCTTGCTGCTCCAGGGAGACTGTCCCCTGTAGTTAGGAAATGGAAATCCCTTTGGATAAAGGCGTCTGCTAAATGCTGCAAATGTAGTTACATTTCTTTAATGTTTTCCCTATGGTAACTTTACCTATGCGAGAAAAGGAGCTGCACTTTGTTCTAATGATTGTCTTCAGATCTTTTTTAGATAAGTAGTACTGGGTCAAATTAAACTGGATCAAAGGAATGAGTAATAAAGCTCTTATTGGTTTTTAGTGGCTTTACATCCAACAACTATGTAGAGAGAGCAATTAATCTACATATTCCTCAAAGCAATTTTCTCTGGGATCAATTAAGTTCTCTGATTCAGATTTTCACTCGGTCAGTCCCCAAAATGCACCAACATCACAAAACCCAAAAATACAAATAGAGAGATACTTATTGCCCTTCTAGCAAAGATGGGTATTGGCTAATTTACATTTGTACTACAAGTGTCAAATTAACACATTAATTTCGATCAATTGATCACAAAAAAAAAAAAATTATGTTGATTAATTGCACAACATGATTTTGAGCACCCGGTCTGGTTCTGGCCAAAGGTGCTCTGTAAAATGAAGATGAGAACGCACTGCAGTCCCAGTGAGTAGGAAAGAAGGGACGTTTAAAAAAGGGACAGATGGAGCGGTTGATAGAATTATCATTGTCTGCAATTCATGCAATAAAGAATTTTGAATTCCTCAAGTCTAAAATATCACCTCAATACAAAGCGTTTAGGAGCCAACCCGGCGTTCTGACCCAGCACAGTCCCTGATCCCAGGCTTGAGATGCCTAATATGCATGGCGACTGGATCCAAATCATTACCTGCAACATCCAATATATCCACCTAACGGTTTGTATGAGTGAAACACGCAAGACACTGCATGCAGCACACGCACCCTTGCACCCCTTACCAGCAAATAACACCAGACTACATCTTGCATATATGTATATTGCCTTAAACTGCAGCTTATGGATGGACGTAGTTCTATTATTGTTGTTGCTGAAGCATTTTTTCTTTTTATCTATCAGCAACGTTTGATTGCTGTGACCACTGAAGACTTTTAAAGCAAAAAAAGGTGATTGATTTAGACTTATTAATCAGAGAGCTTGTATTGATTGCGATTATTTTTTAAATTGCTTAACACCACTAATTTGTACATTTACATTTAAGAACAGCTAACAGATGCAGTCCTGTTTAACACAAATACTCTTATTGATATTGTTCCTGGTGCTTGCCTGAGAAGAACATGTTGCCACTGAGCAGGAATTAATTTTTTCCACTACTCTACTCCAACCACAATAAACTCAATGCCCAGTGTGAAAGATCTCATTACCTTTATATGGCTCAACTAGAAAACTAATGCTGGTATGGAATGCTAGCCAACACTTTCATTCTTTGAAAGCTTGCCAGATATGACAACAGCAACCAGAGGGACTAGAACTGAAACAGAAACCATAGGGACTAGGACTGAAACAGAAACCAGAGGGACTAGGACGGAAACAGAAACCATAGGGACTAGGACTGAAACAGAAACCAGAGGGACTAGGACGGAAACAGAAACCAGAGGGACTAGGACTGAAACAGAAACCAGAGGGACTAGGACTGAAACATCAACCAGAGGGACTAGGACGGAAACAGAAACCAGAGGGACTAGGACTGAAACAGAAACCAGAGGGACTAGGACTGAAACATCAACCAGAGGGACTAGGACTGAAACATCAACCAGAGAGACTAGGACTGAAACAGAAACTAGAGGGACTAGGACTGAAACAGAAACTAGAGGGACTAGGACTGAAACAGCAACCAGAGGGACTAGGACTGAAACCACCCCAAATGTTTTTGCAGGACATTTCAAAATCTGATATTTAAAAAACAAACAGAGCAATAAAAGGACTGAAACTGTCAATAAATACACAGTGAAGTATAAAGGCAATTTGCACTTGTCTGAGTACTATTGGATGCTAAATTCTACTTAAGCAAATTTGTCAGTAGTGGTTTAATTAACATTTACTATTTACATCAACTTATTTTTCTATTTTTGTTTAATTCTTACAATCAGAATATATAACTTTACTGACGAAGTTATAGTATTTACCACAAAAGAGACAAACTGATAGCCAGCCTCCCTTAAAATACACAAATGGGAAAGGGCTAATAGGTTTGCCAATGTCAGGTTATGTCAGGAACAAAAGGCCAAGTGTTTCGACAGTGTAGCGTGGAGGAGATATCCAAACAGGAGAGAGTATGTAGTCCACACACTTTAAACTGGGAATGCTCTTACTAAAGAGGAAACATTCCCACATAGAATCGGCATTCACACACACACAAAGGATTATAAATAACCGGTTCTGGAGAAAATGGTCTGGCAGAATGCAGGGTGATGACTCAATGTCTGAGCATTGGCTACCTCCATGCCTTGGCTTTTATGCCATGTGACACGTTATATGTCCAGTTCCTCTTGTGTGCCACATGACCCTTTGCGTGAGAGGTGAAATCTAAATATATTTTTTATATATTAGTATAATATTAGTTACTATTTCAAGGCTTCATTCCTTCTCCAGAGCACAATGATGTAAAAGTTTGGTTCTTTATAAACAACCAAGTATTAGAACTAAAAAAGAGATGAAAATGATAGCCAGTCTGGAAAGCCTAACAGGTTTGGTAACAAATATAATGTGGTTTCAAAAAATGTATGGGTAATGTAAAAACAGCCAGAATGAATGGCAAAATAATGAATGTGAGAAGATAATGATGATGTGCTGATGACAGGTGTTCCCCAATAAGGTCATGACAGAACCATTCTGTTGTCTCTGCCTCTGGACTAATTTCCCATAGCTTATGCCCCCTTTGGCACTTTTTTTCATTTTATTTGAGGCCCGAAGAATGACTTCAACATTACCTAACAAAAAACCTCTCATGTTGTTAAAAGATGCCGGATTTTATAAGAAGTTATAAGAAGTGTCGTTTTAGGACCTGATCATTCTGTTTTTTAATAAGGTAAATTTGACTTGAAATAGGCTTTTGGTTACTTTCCGGTGCTCTTACCAGGTAAGCAGTAAAATCTCTGTTGAAAATGTGTGAGGATTAAAATATTGCCCAAAAAAGCCTAATTTCTACCTTAACCTTCAGGCACATTTTACAGTTCACAGAAGACTTGAAAAGACTTTGTCAACATCAAATACACAAAGACAGGCTGAAAATAGCACAAAGAGATTTGGTTCAGGAGATGACATCTACAAGTCCAATGGCATTGTTAAGGTAAAGTGAAACAAAGATTACAAAACACATCAGATGATCGAAATCAGTCTACCTCTTCTTTATAACAGGAAGAAAATAGCATGACTAACACCAAGGCCACACTACCTCTTAATTTTAAGCTTGATTAATTTAAGTTATAAAAGGATGCCCTTTAATGATTATCTTAATCATCATGTGGTGTAAGGCATGTTAAAATCAGTCGTAGGCTCTTCAGTCTAAGAGATTATATATGATCCAGCCCAACCATGTATCATATTGTGATATTGATCTGTTTTAATACTGCTTATGAATTGTAATTTGTGGTGATACACTATAAGGACAAAAGTAAAGGTATGTCTGACCATTATACCGACAGTGACTGTAATGAAATTGCATTCAACTTGTTTATGTTAAAGGTGTTGGTTGGGGTTGAGGTCAGGGCTCTTTGTGGGCCAGTCAAGTTCTTCCACACCGAACTCATCCAACCACATCTTTACAGAGCTTGATTTATACAGATATGCTGGAATAAAAAGGTTCTTCCCCTAAAATGTGTCCACAAATTTGGAAGCATGGTGTTGTCCAAAATGTCTTGATATGCTGAAGCATTAAGAATGTCCTTCAGTGGAAGTATAAGGCCTAGCCCATAAAAACAGGTGTGTTCCAAAACTTGTTTCAAGGACACCAGACCACCATGGTCCAGTTCTGATGATTATAGGTACCTTTAGGTGTGAACAAGAGTCAGTATGGGCACTCTGACTGATCTGTGGCTGTGCAGTTCTATACACAGTAAACTGCAAGTCACTGACACCTTTCCATCACACCTAGCATTAGCTTTTCAGCTATTTATGCTACAGTAGCTTCTCTATGGGTTGGGACAAGAAAGGCTGGTCCCTGGATGTCCATGACCTTGATCACTTTTGCAGATCACTTTTGTTCAGTACTAACAAACGCACCCTACAACATCTGCTGTTTTGAAGATGCTTTTAGGCAGTTGTCTTGCCATTAAAGTTTGAACCTTGTCAATGTCACTCAGAACCTCATACTCTGATCCATTTTTCTCCTTCCAACATATCAAGTCTAATTGATGTTGGATGTTGGAAGCAGTGCTGTGGGTGTGGAGAGCTCCCCCATAGCTGTGTGTGTAGTTTGCAGTTTTATTGTAGATTGTATTTACAAGTCGTCATAGTTTGTGGAATGTGTTTGCTTTTTAATTATGCCTCTACATTTTTTACAGCCAGCTGAATTGTTCCTCTTTTGTTGATGGCTGTTTTGGGGATACATCACTAGAACAGAAGTAGCCTGAGATGCCCTCTTCTGAATTGTGAAGAGCATAAATAGTTCAAAATTAAATATCAACATAAATCTCAAAAATGAATGTAAAATAATTTTGTCTCTTGGGTTTTTTTTTACATTAGTGGGATTTGAAATGTTAAACCTCAATGTGTGACAATGGGTGTGACACAATCAGTTGATACCATGATATTTCTGAAAATATCATGATATCAGTATCACCCAGGTCTAGTTATAATAATAACATGTGCACTATTTACTTATCATCCTGTATAGAGCACTGGCTCTTAAACTGATCCTCAGGGCGCCCTGGATGATACAATTTTTAACTAGGTCATGTGTCATGTTGGGTTCTGAGGGCATTGCATTATGAATATTGTAGTGAATCCATGTAATTCTCTTGACAACTGTATTTACTACAACAGTCCTCTCATTTTTTTGGCACTCTCAGCATTTACTATATGCAATAAATGCCAGATATGTCACTTAAAAATTCCTTGCTAAATGATGATGGGCCAAAAATTTTACCTTAGAATGGCCGAATAGTGAAACTCATTCTAGCCCTGGAGTAAGATTTGAGAAAAGCTCGTCTGAGTCATCACATACATGGCCTGGAGGCAGAAATCAGGAAAAATAAACAGCAATAATTACTTTAATGCTGCTCGTCTTACTACTTGCAGCATAGTCAGCAGATGAACGAGGAGCCAAGCTAAATGAAAGGACAAAAAAATATTTTAACAAACACACTATGATAACGCTAAAGGATTTGTAGTTTTACACCCACTTTCCCACAATTTAATACTGTTATTTAAAAGAATCAGCTCTGTAAAAATATAGATATGACACAGGAATATGTGTCTTCCTACACTATTTGGAGCAAAGTATTGGGACACATTTTATAAATTAACGCTTCAGCAGAACAAGACATTTTGGTCAACACCATGGTTACAACTTTGTGGACAAAGTTTGGGGAAAAACCTTTTCTATTCCAGCATGACTTTTTACCCCAGTGCACAAAGCAAGCTCCATAAAAGAATGGTTAAATGAGTTCAATGTGGAAGAATTTGACTGGCCTGCAAAGAGCCCTTTGGTTTGAAGGGGAACGGAAATTGTGGTCCAGGCCTCCTCACCCAACCTCAGGGCCTGACCTCATAAATGCTCTGCAGAATTAATGGACAAATATTGCCACAGAAACACTCAAACATCTTGTGGAAGAAGAGTGGTGCATACATTTACAAAGGTGGTGCATACATTAACACGATTTTGAAGTCAATGTGTTTGAATGCAAATTCAACAATGTTCCTGGTGTCCAAATAGTTTTGTCCTTATAATAAAACACCAACCAGGTTGGTTTTGATCTAAAATCATGGGAATTTCTATGAGATCACAGGTACTAAGCTATATGACCGTAACTCAGGGATGACAAAAAAATCTGTGTATTCTGTATGTATTCGGGCTCTCTTTTATTTTCAATGTCAACTAGGATTTTTTTAAATCCTTTAGAGTGGGCCAGGCATTAGATATGCATTTCAGCCTCCAGGGCTGGACCACTCACATTTAGTGATAATGCAACTGTAACTAAAGGGAAGAAGAAACGTAGAATTTTATCCATACGGAATCTCCAGATATGGCAAGGGCTGCGTTATTGTGCACCAAGACAATGACCTAAAACACTGAGGCTCGACAACTAAAGGGATCATTAAAGACAAAAAAATGGGAACGTTTCAAACTGTCAAAGTCTATATTGCAACTCAAAGGCAATCTCGCTGAAAAGAAAAGCGAGGTCAGAAATTCTTCACTGGAGACATGAATAAAAACATGCTGTAAAAAGACTTTAATACATAACCAGAAGAAAAGGGCAAGGTCAAAGAGATTGATCTTGGGACTGTGTATTAGGGAATAAGGTTCATCTCTGGCCAGTAATAATGACCTGTTCCTGTTTCTCTGGAAGCAAAATTAAACAAAAAGCATTGACTAAAACCTGTTAATATTGAAACATGACAGCAAACTGTCAAAAGAAATAATTTGTCTATTTGGATACAACAATTGATCAATTACATCATTTTTTGACCCTAACGTGTTGTTCCATTGCACTTTCTTTTTGTTCATAACAAATAAAAAACCTTCACTGTTATTAAAAAGCTTGTCAGTTCAATCTAAAAACTTTGACAAAGCAAAAGTAAAACGTTGGATGAACAAAAGCTGCTTCTCTAAACACTTCAAGTCATACTCTGTCATGTGTATTATTGGATTGTATGAAAAAAAACATTATGACAGTGTTATTGTTATTACCCCCCTGCAGGGGCGATTCTAGGTTCAGAGCTTTGGGGGTGCTGAGCACCCAGAGAGCTGCCCAACAAGATACACTTTACTCTTCACAATGAGATTTTTTCTAATGATATAAGATCATGATTCTCAAACTGTGGTACCTGGTATGTGAGCATTTTTTGAAAATAAAAATACTTCAAACATGTATAATTCAATCAAAAAAGTACAAATCTTTTAATTAAAATACCTAAAGTACACTAAATTCATATTTCGAATACACTAAGCATTGTCTACCCTTCTTGTTTCAATGTCAGCCTGATAAATTTTCACCTTCTTAGGATGTTCATTCTGACTTAATGCACTTACTTTTTAGTGTAACTTTTCATTTTAGGAACAGACTGGAATCTCGTTTTATAAGATTTACAAGTTTCATGCTTTCATAGTGGAACTTGGGAGAGCCTAACATTTTCTCAGGTGGTACACGCTGTAAAAA
>JBBKCR010000128.1:10015358-10026686 GCA_037577295.1 Ladigesia roloffi | reverse complement strand
AATAAACAAACCTCACTCGACCGTCCATACCCGGCTCCCCAGTTCCCCACACACACAGTTCGAGGAAAATGTCACTCCCGTCCCCGCAAAGGCTCATGGGAGCCAGCTCAGTCCGCCGGCCCGTCACAATATATAGATATATATATTGTGTGTGTGTGTAAATGCTGTATATATAATGACATAGATTCCCGTAAATGGAAAATAATCCATCAAACACTAAAGGTTAATGTAAATTTTGGTTCAAAATTACAGTTACGCTTTTCCTTTAGTCAGGCATCACTGTTCAAAAGAAAGTTGATGAGTTTTCATTAGGAGGAGATAAAGATGGATGGTGCTGTCATAAACAACCTGTGCATGAAATATAATAATCTGTCATGCGGTCTATATATAAAAGTGAAGCTGACTGACAGCTCGTCCGACACTATCAGCAGGTATCACCGTAATTAGCTTTCAAATTAGAAAATTAAGGATGCATCAAGTGTGCGAGAATCTCAGAATGTATCTTAATAGATTAATCCAAAATCAGCTCAGATGATATCGACAGTGAAACACTGCATCAATTACCATATTTGGATGTTTTAATGTTTACGTCACTCTCACGCTGCAGTTTGGCAGTAATTAGTCACGTCCAGGGGCCATGTTGCGAATTAATGAAAATCAGATACAGCGTCCCATTTAACTGGCAATGTTTTGACATGAGCGCCATGTGGGATGGAAAGGAGTGAGAAATAAGATTTAAGTACCTCTGGGTTTGGTGTGGCGACACGAGAGTCACTTTGAATGTGTCATGTGATTCATGGGACGCTGATTTTAAATGACTGAGACGTTCCTGGTCCAAACTGTGCAGATCCACAGATGGCCTATAATTAATCAAATAAAAACCCATCAAAATATACTGGCAATTAACCCCTTAGCCTCAAACCTTTACATTTATAACTGTTATATTGCTATGCTATATAACTGGAATTATAGAACTAATAGTTGAGTTATGTAATAAACTATATACATTTTCACTTTATTTTCAGCAAACTCTCTGTATAAACACACTGTTTTGTATTTGCAATTTAAGGCATGATAAATGACATCTCATCTCATATTTATTTTCGTCTTTCATTTAGCTACTTAAAATTCTTGATTTGAATGAATTTTTGCTTTTCATGACAAGGACTAATTTAAGAAATTACATTGGTGAAAGCTGAAAAATATTTTAATACACATTAATTTGATAACATTTTGGGGGTGTAAACAGGAGGCAGCCATTTTTGTCCACGAAGACGCTGAGTGTGTGTTTTATCAACTTTGCTTTCCCTGCTAAAAATATACAATGCATAATAATCAGTGTTGTGTAGTAATTAGTTACATATCTCAGACTGTACTATTAGTAACACAAGAAAATCCAGTAGCATTGAGAAAATAGATATTTTTGATGTTATTTTCTAACAAGTGCGTAGTGCAATAGTGCTGGTATTTGAAGGATTACAAAATAAAAAAGAATGGAAATTTTATACTTTTGACATGAACATTATGAAGTAAAAATAGCAAAACAGCATAAATATAATAAAAATCCCAGACTTAATCTGTTGGGAACCATTTTTGGATGCTGAAACGGTTGCAAAAACGAGGAGGGCCAGAGGGTTAAAGGGCTAATAGAAAAAAAAAAAGTTTTGGTGGTATTTTATTTGGATGGTCCACTGCAGAAGCTTTGTAGATGCTTAACTTGTCTTCATTAAATTAAATATCTATTAAATGTAATTGAACCTTAAGTTGAAGATAAGAGATTCAAATAAATCTATGGAGGGAAAGCCATCAAAGCCAAATGTGCTTCCTTAGACTCCTGGCCTCTGGTTTTGGCTCCACCAGGGATTCAATTACCAATCTGCCAATAGTAGGGTGATGGGGCAATTTGTAGACATTGGTGCCACTCAAAAGGCTCTGAAGGGTCCATTTCTGAAATGGAATTAAGTCACGCTTATTTTATTTTCAATAATAACAGAATATTCTCATAAAAAACCTGTATATATTAAATCTGGTTCCTTGTGGGGACACAACCAACTACAACAGAGATCACTATATGGATAAAAATCTGGGCTATGCCTCTTACTTCCGGTGAAGAGTAATCTTAATGAAAGATTTTGGGAAAGATCCTTTTCTATTCCAGCATGATTGGATGAGTTCAGTGTGGAAGAACTTGACAGAGCCCTGACCTCAACCCCATCCAGCACCTTTGGGATGAACTGGAATGGAGATTGTGAGCCAGACCTTCTCATCCAACATCAGTGCCTGACCACTTAAACAACGAACATAATGAATAAGCACTAATTCCCACAGAACACTTTAAGAAGGTACCAAACTCACATTAAAGTCTATGTTTAGTAATGCAATGCCATTACAGACCTGTTGGTGTAATGGTCAGATGGCCCAGTGCATTAGTGTATGTCTTATTAGTGACAACCTCAAGTCATAATTGTCTCCTCTTCAGGTGTCTTTGCATAGATTGAAAGTTTGGCATAGTTGCTTTCAATAGCTGCTTCTTTCACTGAACTATGAATAAAAGTAGCCATCAGAAATTGCAGTTATAGCCCACTATTACAAAACAAATTCTATATATTTCTCATTTAGTGATTCAGTAACTATATGTTTTAATAATCAATGCTTAATTAGTTTACCATCATAGATCTATAAGTGAGAGAGAGAAGAATAGACGTCTCTTAGGTTCTTGGGAGTTTCATGGAGGACTTCAGAATCACTTCATATAAAGACCCCCAAGCAATTTGTGAGCTACATGATGATTAACAAATTATATAAATGAACACACTGAAGTGTTATCTAGATAACATATTGAGGTGGCTGTGTTTTGCAATGCTGCTGTCTTAAGTAATTGCTTATAACCTCTTTGAATAATACATCTTACGGAAAGGAAAACATGCCCCTGCTGATGTAGTGAAGCCATGTCACTTGGTTATTTTTTTTTCAGGGGCCGGATAAGGGAAAAGTGACGGAGCATAACCGGCTCGCTTGACTTGGTATTTGTCACTTGCAGATTTCCTTGGCTGCTGAATCAGGAGCCATGGGATTGAGGGGGGCTTCATTTTCAATATGGGAAGCAAAGTAATCTGAGCACAGGGGGCCAGTCTCCAGAGATTACCTCCTCTGCAATCCAGTGATCACACATCATTGAGAAGAAACACTACCCCAACCACCCCACCCCACCTCACTCTCTATGTCTGCGTTTCCTTTCGCGCTGGGTGCTTTGTGCTGCAGCAGGGGTGTCAGGATATCCATGGGGAGGCCGCAACTGCCAGCTATTTTCTTTACCAATTTAAAACAATCAGACTTTCAGCCATAATTAGCAGCTTGGTTTCCCATTTGAAACAGAGCTATACTGGCATTGACTAATTAGATTTAACGATCAGTTTAATTTGAATTATATATTATTCCTTCTCAGACTTTGGAACTCAAAGCATGTTGGTAAAGTCTGATTTTAACAAATAGAAATGGTGTAAAAGATTTCACAAACAGTGTGTGCTGTCCTACAAATTCAATGTTTGCTGTTCTTTGGGTGGACGCGCCTCCTCACAGCCGCTCTCCAGACCCCTCCCTCTGTGGATGTTCCACACCCACTCGTGCATGGAAACTATTAGGGATGAGCCGGATACTTGATGAGTACGAGTATCATACGAGTAATACCAGTCTCGGATTGAATAAAAATTCTCATTGGGTAGCTGACTGTGTCTGCGTGCAGTGGCGTCTGTCAGCGCACGTGTAGTGCTTTAAATAGTCTGTGTAGTCCGTTAGTTTCGTTTTTCAAGCTACCGCATGTCAAGATTTTAAAAAATATATTAACATATTTGGCTGTTAAGAGCAGGGGGGCCATAAGGGGGGACAGGAGCAATTCTAGGGGAGCTCTCTCCCTCTCTCTCTCTCTCCCTCTCACTCTCCCTCCCTCTCTCTCTCTCTCTCTCTCTCTCTCACTCTCTCTCTCTCTCCTCTCTGCCGGTCATCAGAGTATTTTTTTTTTACTTCACGCCCTGAGTGACACTTTCTTGCTGTATTTCATAAAAAATAATAAAGGTAGTTGTGTTATAAATAATTGTACAAATTAAGCTACACACACTCACACACTCATACATACCTGGTGTGGAAATAAATAAATAAATAAAACAAAAATAAATCACAATGATCAAAAATTAAACGTTCCAAACAGAGAGTTATGTTGGGATGAAAACTCTTATTCATTACAGTTTACTTCATAATTGCAACCGCATGTGTTTTATTCATTGTTGCAAAACTTGTTCTGTATATTGTTCATTTGTTATCGTGATCAAAACCACTGATCTGAAGCTCAATGCTGATGCTGTCATGTAAATAATTTTCTAATCAGCAATAAATATAAAAATTTCTGAGGAACACATATCAATTGCATGCTTAAAATAACATTCAGGTTAAAGCCCCGTCCATTTCAAGACAACCAGACCCACTTCCTGATTAAACCCCGCCCACTTCCGAGATAGGCCGCACCCAGTACAGATACAGACAATTCATGTAAATGCTGTACTCGCTCATCCCTAGAAACTATACTGAACATTTTCCTGGTTTAATGATCTAATTGTTTCTAATACCTAAAATAAAAATAATTTAGGCTGTTTTTGTTTTTACTATAATAGGTGTTTTCATGTGATGCCATTTTTAACACCCCAGTAGCAGTTATTATTTTTGCATATTTAAAAACTTTGGTTCCCTGTGACAAAGGAACACCAAAAATAGCTCAGCATGATGTCTGACATCAAGACAAATCAGGGGAACTTCCATGTACTGATTTGCCACTGGATGTCAGTTGTGCCTCCATACTGCTCCATGGCCCTCGGGTTGAAACAAAGGATACATAAGGGTAAAAAAAAAGGTTAGGAAAGGGTCTTTTGGAGCACTGCTGTAGAAACGCATTTGGCTCTGTAAAGAACATTCTAAATGTTTTTTAAAGAAACCATCTACTTCATGAACAAGTGAGTGTGAAAAACCTTTTTAAAGTGAACATGTATTGACTTTGTCCTTAGGCACCATTACGCATGAACTGTATAAGGTAGCTTGCTGAATGCTTTGCTTGATGATTCAAGACTCTTTATTTGTCACATACATAAGTAAGGATGGTATAAGGGGGGATGAAACATGAGAGGCTTCCAGGACAAAAAAATCAATCGCATGCATTATTTCTTCCACCGAAATTGGCAGAGCATCCACAACTCTGACTCTAACCAATATCACTTAAGTATATTACCACTCCCTGTCCATTTTAGCCCCCTGTTCCAGTAATATTCTTCATGTCCAAACATAATTTAGCCCTGACGATGTTGCTACTAATATGTATGTAGAGCTGTAGGACAATTCGAAGCCCCATAGTGTTCAAAAAATAATTTTCATATAAAAAACATCAAACATTTATTTTATTCATCAATTGTATGTCACTATATGGTTGTTCAGTGATGCTTTCAAAGCAACAACAAAACAATCAGTGTTCAGTATATTTATCTGTTTTTTCATTGCCCTTTTTAAAGGATCATGGACGTATGCTCCAGTAGCGCCAGATTGTATGTTGCATTTTTTGGCTGCATTCAAAGGATCCTTCTGAACAGAGCCATCGATGAAACAAACGGTCTAGAAATGCAGCCCACCTGGACTCAGCCGAGCTTTTTTGAACACAGATTTTTTGTGCATTGTCATCCCTCACTGACTAATTTTGTTTGATGTACATTATTCAAAAACATCAAGTGAAAAACAACAAATTATTTTTGCATGATGTCACAGTGAGTAATATTTCAGCACCAAAAGAACTAAGCTGAAAACATAGTCCCAGGTGCACTATGTATATGCTCTCATTGGGTATTTTACAAGAAACACCTACAATGTAGATTTACAGCTTACCTACCATGATCCATTCCATAAGCCCTTATCTGCCCCAGCCATCAAAAGAAAGGGACTGTCAACAGAGGATGGCTTACAAATATTATTTGGATGGACCATTCTTAGCACAGCAGTGATAATAATATATTGTTGATAAAACCACCTAATATCCAAAAACAGTTGTTTTAAAGTAAATGGTCAGAAGATGACAGAGTCATTATCATTGACTCCGAGTAGGGTCAGTAAGGGCCAGCTACAAAGAAGTGACCATAGTGTGGCAGATGATGCACCCAGATTCTATCATGCCACTGTGAGGGGAATAGTCCACCACCCAAAAAAGATCTGGTCAACAGTGTGTCCATGAAGGTCCCTTTCGTATTACTGAATGGGGTTAGAGGGCATTGGGACATCTGACCATTATGCCAACAGGGACTTTAATAACTTTGCATTCAAACCCATTGACTCCAATATAGAGTTTCTCTCCTATTTGCAGCTAGAATAGCCTTCACTCTACCATGGAGTTTCTGTGGGAATTTGTGTTCTTTCATCCTGTAGAGCATTTGTAATGTGTCAGATGCTGATGCTAGATGAGAAGGCCTGGCTCACAATCTTCATTCCAGTTCATCCCAAAGATATTGGATGAGGTTGAGGTCAGGGCTCTGTGTCGCCAGTCACGTTCTTCAACATTGAATTAAGAATGGACCTTGATTCATGGAGGTTGTTTTTTGCACTGCAGTCACGCTGGAATATGAAATGTTCTTTCCCGAATTGTCTCCACAATGTTGGAAGGATGGCATTGACTAAAATGTCTTTGTATACCGAAATGCTGGTCTGCTAAAATATAAACAATGCCTTTCTCTGGAATTCATTAAATAAGATATGTGTCCCAATACTTTTGTCCATATAGTTTCTGTTTCTGATAAAATGGTTAGTATGTATAGATGTGAGGCAGGAGGTCCCAACAAACCGAAAGCTCAGTCTAGTAAAACTGTGTGCATAGAACCCAACATTTCCACCCCATAAAACTATATTATATTCCACTTTCCATAAACCTACCTCCTGTGCAGAAATGATACACCTTTTCCAGATACGCCGAATTCTCCAATGGAATATTTGCATATTATCACCAGTTGCAGGTCAAGCATGACCGGTTAGTGTTTCCGTTATCACCCTCACATTTTATTTCAATTAAAAGCCAATAGCCAGTCAATCACACGTAAGTTATGAGATAGGAAGTAGCAAACGTATCCCATCCCAATTTTGTGGCATAACCTATTCTGTCCCATTTTAGGGGTGTATCAGGAGGAGGATATTATTATTCATATGGCTTCCTGTGCTGTATCTGACTAGCTGACAGTAGTCAGATACTGGACAGGAAACTTTCTGCACCTTCGTCACAGTTCATTACATTTTGCCCCCAGGTCGTGCTGACATATGACTTGTGAATATTAATGTCATTTTTTCTGTGCAAATTATCTAAATAATAGTACCATCTGAGCTGTAGTAGTGCTTCTAATCTCCTTGTGTGGGGCACCTTGCCCCATGGGTTGATATGTAGGATTGCCTGGCATAGATTTGGAATGAACTGAATGAATGAATTGGTGAATTAATTGAACTGAATCAGATACGGCACTTTATTATTCATGAATGACACTTTTCCTATGGGCCAATTTAAGAGTGTGTTTTCGTCAAACTTTTTTTGGTCAGTTTCTAAAACATAAAAGAGCAGGTTTTGGCTAAATCATATTCATGGTCAAAATTTCAGTCCATCTCTACTTTTCTCATGTGATTGTGCAATCACATATTTAATCATTTATGAATCTGACGTGGTGGTATGATCCTACTTTTTGTATCTTAAACACAAAAGCTGTTAATAATACATTTAACAGACATTGTAAAATGTGAGTTATAAAATGTGAGTTATAAGTTTCTATATTCACAGTTCATTATCGGGTTCACACATGGCTGAATCACCAGTAGTTCATTATTAAACGAATTAAAACAAAACATTATTTGGGGTCAGGGGTATTTCGATTCCTATATAATCCTATTTAGTTTTTTTGGGCAGCAGAGTGGGGCTGAAGTGTGCTGGACCCATAACCCATATCAATAGATTGAAAACATCCTCTGCTACACACCACCTTTAAAGGGTTAGCTGTTGGTCTGGTGGTTAGGGAGTCACTGCTGATCAGAAGGTTGTGGGTTCAAATCCCAGGACTGCCAGTGGCACCATCAATGTACCCTTGAGCAAGAGACTACCACTCCCTGAATAGACACAGGTGTTGTATGAACTGAAGCTCTAGTTTCCTTTCTATCTACAGAATTTCTATATGTTTGTGTGTGAAACATTATTACTACTAAATAATTTATAATACCCATTTAGCCAATTAGAGAAGTGAATGACAAGATAGTTTGCACACCAAGCTAGTCTGATTTTCCATTTTGTTTTACATTATCACGGTTTGCCATAAATAATAATAAAAAGAAGAAACTAATTCTGGAAAGAAGACAAATGAAAAGTTTCCAATTCCCAAAATATCTAATTATTCAAGAAACAATTCCATTTTCCCCTTTAATCACAGTTTTGCCATCATGAGGAGGAATAGCCACTCCACAAAAGCCGAGAAGAGTCTCCATTATGTATTAGTTCCTCACAAAGAATTTGATTCTGTTTAATCTTGTTAACAATGGTTCTCGAAGCCTCTCCACTCGCTAATTGTTCTTCTCATCCTCTTCAATCAGAGAAAATAGGATGGAAGAAAAAATAATTAATGAACCAAAGCCCTGTCAAGGACGCAACATTTTGCCTAAAATGGTCCTTCTGTATCCTCAACATAAATCACTTGCAGCACAAAAATATGCAAAAAAACAAATACAGGCAAGGTTCATATCCTTTAATCAGGAACCATGGATGTTTTCTAGCTCTCAGTAACTCGGCAGCACCTCAATGGACCTCTACCTGCAATTGATTTTTCTTGACATGCTCTTTCTTTACACACAAAAAAGAGAATCTAACAACAGTGTATATGACAATAAATATGGACTTGGTCCCCATTTACAGCTAGAACAGCTTCCAATCTACATGGAAAGCTTTCCAGAAGATTTTGGAGTTTCTGTGGGAATTTGTGGTCATTTATTTATGAGGTCAGGCAATGGTGTTGGATGGGAAGGCCTGGCTCATTCCACTTTTGTTCATAAGGGTAAATATTTTTTACACTTTCCTGCTCAAATATGAGACATTACGGTGAAATGTATTGTATGATTGTTTATAATATTTTTTCTTTGTTCAAGTTCTACTTAGGCATCTTATCCTGGTTGCATCCTAAAACCCTCCTACCAATCCTTTGTACTGATTTTGTGACACCATCTTACTGGCTGTCTGAAGCACCTGCCAGAGAAAAAACAGGATGTTTTTTCTCAGCTTCGAGAACTGGATATTCAAGTCTTTGTAACCAAAGTAGTGTTTATCAGAATGGCATCACTGCATAAGTGAAATTCAGAGAGGAAGGAAAACAAAGAATTGGCCAGCTCTGCTCTAAAATAAACACTGAACTGAAGGTCCCATACACACAAAGGAGTAGTAGGGGTGGGGTTTTGAGTAAAGATTGTGATAGGCTTCTTACTTCATCAGCAATCAATTTTAGATCCTGTTTTAATTGTCCCACTTTTCAAGTCATTCATCTCTGTGTTCATCGGGGTAAGTAGACCAACAGTTGCATGGAAGCAGAGGAGGTGAAGGACATGGGCAGTAGTTAATGCTTCCAGACAAATCCTCTGTCTCATTTCTTTAGTTTTTCCAACCTGTTGGTTCTATCTGGTCTGTACCCAAGTCCCACATTCCCTTTATTGTCCTCCTGTCTTGTTACAGTGAGTACCCTTGTGATGCCTTGGTTGTTTAAGTCTTATATCCCAGCTTTTTGCAGTTGGTTTATACTTTTCTCTGGATGATGTTTTTCCCTACCCTCTACTTCTAAAAAAGGTGACAGTATGTTTTCACAGAAGAACCATTTTTATTTCTGTAAAGAACCTTTCAGAGGTTGGATGTAAACCACTCATGACAGCAGGCATGCTCTCTGGCCAGCAGAGTCAAGTGAGTAGTGAGTAGGTAATGCCTCCATATGTGCCTGATGTGAAACTAGAGTCAAAATGTTGCACAGATTGCAAATAAACAGGATCCTGGGTCCCCAGCCATTAATGGTGAGCTGATCGATGTTTAAAAGTGTGTAATAAATGGACAAATAAGTGGTACAGAGCATTGACTTTACTTCCCAAAACACTGCAGTATATTGCCACATAATCCAAACAAATTGGCGTTCATCCATTCATTCATTCCTCACTAGGGTCACGAGTACCCGGAGCCTATTCCGGGGCCACGGTATTTTGTAATACATTTCTACATATAACCCAATTGGACTGTATTTTGTGCAGGAGTGAATTTGCTAGGAGTTTCCAGCATGCAGCATCTTTTTTTTAGGAAATAAATTTTTCTGGACACTCTTCTACTCCAGCACTATGTAAAAGGCCTTCCAGTGCTGTGCAGTAATTGCTGCATCAGAGGGATTTCTCCTGATCGATGACACTCTTGCGCCAAAAGCAGTGGAGAAAAGGAGGCACAATTGGTCCTGACACTCTGGGAAAGTAAAGAAAAAGCGTTAGCATTGGCTGAAATGGCGTGCGGAGATGGATTCCTCTTGTTCTGCCCATCAGGTTAAGGTGCAGGGAGAAGTGGGTGGGGGCTTGTGCTATCTCATAGCTAGTCCATCACCCTTCATAATTAGGTGAGTGGGACAGCAGCACAGTGCCGAGCTCAACACTTTTTATTATCTCCTCACTCCATCTTATGGAATGCTCACAGGCTGTGACAGGAACTGAAATATGTTTCAAGTCCTCAAGGCTCTGATTGGAAATTCTAACGGTCAGTGGCACTCCACTAATATTGTGCTTAATCATAATACCAGCCTATTACTCCTCATGAAATAATTTTGTCAGGGACATGCGTGGATTGCTTCATTTGTTTGCTTTTGAAAAATAATGAATACTATGTACTGAACACTGAAGACTGAATTCACCACTGAAGCTCACAACTCTCACTTTTGTGGTTCATCCAAGTCTTGCCTAACAAGAATTTATGGTCTTTATCGGGCAGATGCCTTTGCTATCACTGCAAAACATATCAGCGACATTAAGAGGCCAGCTCCAATGAAGTGACATCTGGTACAATGGCAGTAAAACAGACTTGCCAGGAATAACGGATAAAAGGACACAGTCTGAGAATGCTGCAAGGCAAAGTCTTAAAAACTGCAACACTCACTATCACTATGAAACCCAATGTACTTAAAATATTCTTAACTCTACATTAATTTATGCACCAAACACCTTAATTTGAATTAAGTGCCCATTAATTTGTAAACTGTTCCCTTAATTTTACCTTAA
>JBBKCR010000128.1:10000583-10013892 GCA_037577295.1 Ladigesia roloffi | reverse complement strand
ACACACACACACACACACACACACACACACACACACACACACACACACACACACACACACACACACACATTAAGACCTGTTGTTTAGGAAAAGCTCTGATTCAATTTTCCAGCCCTCACAAGTTTGCTTATTTATCTAATGTATCCCACACCTTGACTGGTGCCAATGAAATATTGATCAACTGTCTGTGGTTGTTATGTTGTGGCTGATTGGGATATATATGCAGTGGATCTTTCTATGTTTATAATTACAGACTTTATCATATATACTTCAGAAGCCAGATCATGCATAAACAGTGAGCTAGCCAGGAATAAATTGGCCGAGGTTTTGTCAGTGTTTAATTAACCTGGACTCTTAAAGTGTGTCAGACATCTTTTGGCATCTATTTATTGCAATGTTTAAAAAATGAAAGTAACATGACTTGCTGCCTGAAGAGCTATGGAATTTAAGCTTAATACACCTTCACTGTTGCTTTTGAATCATTAAAAACAGCAGGCAAAAATAGTTTGGGCCTGAGTAACAGTAGCGCTGTGTTAAAAGCAGTTGGTGTTAAAAGCAGTTCTTACAGAATTTGACAGGGGTTTTTGCACAGCAGCGTATTAAGCATTTAGAGCTAGCCAAAAAGGGAACAATACTTTTTTGAGAAGCATTCTAGTATGTGTGTGTGCGTGTGTGAGTCTTATATATGCTCCTTTGATGGACAAAGTAGAGGAGCTGTGAATTGCCAGCAACAGGATGAACAACCCGCAAAAAGCTCCTGTACATTACAAGTCTCTGCAAAAATGGCTGGCAAGTGCAGAGACAAGGTGATAAACTTCCAACTCAGCGGACATGAGGACTGTTGTTATGTCAAGGGCCAAACGGAGAGTGATTAGTCCCCAACAAGCAGCGTTTAATGTTGTGCACTGGCTTTCAGCAGGATGGGTTCCTTCACCCTAATGACCTTCTCCTGCAGACACATCCAGCTAAACAAATGGCGAGCATCTGCTTTTGTGTCAGTCTACACCTGATGGAGCCACTCTCGCGAGGCGGAGTATGAATCATGGACACACACTCCTCCCCCAGGTCATGCTGGTCGAATATGCCCTATTCGTTCCACCTGATCTGGATAAACTTTTGTCTCTTCATGGAGACCGTCCCTGTAGACAAGTATAACAAGTATGTTTGGCCTGATGGTTTCATAGATAGCTATCTAAGATGACTTGACTGACTGCTCCGAGTCGCTGAGATGTAACAATTTGAGAACACGCTATTTGTCAAAATGCTGGTTCCAGTGGTTACATTCACACATGCTTTGTTCACTGACATTTGCCAGTCTGTTCTGGAATCTGCTTCATCTATGAGTTTTGATACTTCACAAATTATCCAAGGGACAAGGCACATAAATTTAAATACTGAAACAGTGCTACTGAGTCAGGCGATCCATGAGTTCTTGTGGAAATTGAGTAGTAGGCTTTTTATGGCATTTATTTTTCAAATCTCAAAGCATTTGGTCGAGTAAATTGTTTTTTTTATATGAAGATATTTATTTCATACAATATATAACACCAGATCATCGGCAAACTCACACAGTGGATCTACACGATGACACACTTGTCTGCTTTGAGCATGTCTAAGTACTGCATCTTATAACTAATAAAGTAATTGCAATGCTTTACCTTTAGTTGCAGCATTCATTAAGGTCATTTACCTATGAAATTGTTGTTTTAATGTGAATTAATGCATCCAATTGCCATTAAATTAACCTTCTTCTCTAGGCATTTATATTAATAGCAAGCTGAAATGTTAGCAATAATCGTAATGGTCTGTTACTAAGAATATTCATATTTTAGTTGGTAAATTAAACAAAGATCAAAAAGACAGCACTTATAATACAATACAAAAAGTCATAAAACCACTTGAAACTCACCTATAAGAGAATCTAGTGGGTGGTTGTTAAATTGCATGTGTAATCACATGACATTCATGACTTTTTCAATAAATGTGATATATATAGCAAGGCAGTAAATTGAACATGAGTGAGTGATTGTTATCAGGTAAAGTTTCAACAGAGATTTTATAAAGATGCAGAGCAGTTCTGCATTTACAAGCTCCCACAACAATGTCACTTAATGATCATTTGAAACAGTCCCATTCAGAACAACATGACTAGTGACTTCATAATGGTGGACCTCCTGGTTGAATTGAGGATGCTCGTATTATAAAGTTATAGGACACATCATTTTTCTGTGTTTGGACTTGGCACCTTACTTCCAGTGAAGGCCAATCTTCATGTTTCAGCACATTTTGTAAAACACCATGCTTCCAACTTGGTGGACACAACCTTTTCTATTCCATAAAAACATGGTTGGACAAACTTGACAGGCCCACACAGAGCCCTGACCTCAACCCCATCCAACACCTATAGGACAAACTGGATTGGAGATCCTCATACATACTCTTCAGAAAAAAATGAGTAAAAAATTCCCACAGAAACCAAAATCTAGTGGAAAGCCTTTCAAGAAGAGTGAAAGCTGGAGGCCAACTCTAAGTGTATGTATTTGAATGCAATGTCAGTAAACTCCCATATAGTGTATATTTTGAAAGTCATGTAAAAACATAACATCATGTAATCAAAACATCTTGAAATTATAGTTTGTGATACTATTGTGAGGTAACTGTCCATATTGACTATGCAATGTATGACCTATATATATTATGGTTATAGACTTTAGGTTAAAATATAGGGCATTCGTTTAACCAACATTGTTCTCCAAAATAGCTAGACTAAATGAATGTGGAAATGTGTACGATTGCACCGTAAACTATGCAGAGAAGAAATACTGGCAGTCACATATTATGCTTCACAGACATAATGCAAATTAGGCATCCAATTCATTCAGAATGGATAGACTCACACATGGAGAAAGTCATAGAAAGTGGAGAAAGTCATAAAAAGGCATTCCCAAATGTTGATCCAACTGGTACTGGTTATCAGACACAGCGTAGATAATCTTATGGTTCAAGATCTTTGACAACTTGAAGAAATAATAAAAATGATGATGATGAATATGATGATGATCATTATTATCATTACAATTCTTCTTCTTCTTCTTCTTCTTCTTCTTCTTCTTCTTCTTTTTCTTCTTATCAGTTAGGACTTGCAGATGTTTATTATGGATTCAAAGTTGAGTTGACGGTCAACTTTTATGCCAAGGTTGGTGATTTACACCAAGGTTGGTGTAACTCATTCTCACCAAGGACTAATTTAATCTCCAGGCATCACCAGTTCACCTGATGTGCATTCATTTAGACCAGGAAAGGAAAATGCACCCCCCAAGAGGAAATCCATGCAGACAGAGTCATAAACCTGCACAGAAACGACCTCCAGCCACTCCAGTCAGAAATCAAACCCAGAACCCTCTTGCAGTGGAAGGCTTTCAACTACACCACTGAGCAATGCAGCTTTATTTCAGCACTGTGATATTTTTAGGAAAGGCATTGTGTTGTTTTTAGAAAAGGCATTGTGTTATTATTAGAATGGAGTTTATATTATTTTAATAAAGGGCCTTGTGTTTATTTTATAAAGATGTGGTTATTTTTTTTATGAAAATTTTATTTTTAGAAAGGAATTTGTGTTACTTTTAGAAAGGAAACTGTGCTACTTTAGAAATGAACATTATATACAGTATTTTTTAGAAAATTGGCTGTTACTTTAGAAATTGTATTGTGGTATTTCTAGAAAGAGCACTATGATATTTTAGAAAAGATATTGTATTATTTTTTTGTAAGGGTATTGTGTTAATGTTAGAATAGTAATTGTGTTATTTTAAGGAAAGGTATTGTGTGTTTTTTAGGAAGGATGTTGTGTTGCTTTAGAAAGGGCATTGGTATCCTTTTAGAACATTGTTTGTATTATATTTTGTGTGATTTGTAAAACAGAAATTGTGTTCGTTTTAGAAAAGGAATTGTGTAATGTTTAAAGTCTAGTGGACAAAACTGTCCAATAATCCACAGGACATGTATGAGCACACATACTGCTGTTCTTGTGAGTGTTTGTTCACATACTGATTATGGGGGTTTCTTGTTTCATCTGCATAACTGACATATCTTCCAAGAAGTGTCCAGTTTCTCATTAGGTTGAGTGAGATTTGTACCAACATTCTGTGAAGCGTATCTGATGTTTCATCGAGAGCTAAGAACGAACACATTTGTGGGCCGAGATGGGATGAATGGATTGTAAAATTTCTTGTAGTGTTCGCAGAGAGGGACTGGTTGGGAAATGAATAAGTAAGTACATTAATTGGACGGCAGCGTATGCACATATATTTGAAACGCCAGCTTCTGAGTCTCTGGCGCATTAATGAGTCAAGTGCTTGTGATGTTTGTTGTGTTTTACCACATGGGTCCTATTTACTCCTCGCAGGAAAATTAAGATGCTAATTAGTTCCCATTGCTTGAAATGCCAGAGGAAATGACATTAGAAGATTATCAGTTGGCGTAGAACATGCTTTGCCACACGAAAACTGTCGCTACAGTGCATTCATTCCGATTGCCCGTTTACCTAAAGCGAATTTTCTGGAAGATTACAGCTGTTGCAATGGTCTACTAATGAGCTAATCCTGCCAAGGGAGGTCTCGTTTGGGAGGATGAGGCATTTTCCAATGCTAGCACTATCAAATGGTCATCATCATCTGCTTGGAGCCAACATCTTCTAAGTATGCCTATATTTATTTTCAAAGAGAGTTTTTTATGTGCAATGTGTATGGGCTTGAATGACTCGAATGACTGATTTCAATTCAAGTTGACTTTTACTGTCATCCATTCACATGCACAGTATATGGTTAAACAAAATGAAGTTTCTTACAGTCCCAGGTGCACAGACAGCACAAACATACAACTTGATAACAAAAAGTGAAACAGGACAGTGCAACATACATATACTTTGTGTTAGAGGGCATTGGATATATTTTGAGATAGTATAGTGCAGTGCAAGAAAAAATGTTATTGAATTAGGTTACAATATATGACAGTTGTAAGTTTTGATACAGTACATCTCCCAGCTCTCTCTCTCACACTCCGGCCACACAGCTGAGACTCCGCCTCTCTGGCGGTCATAATGGAAAAAGCTAATGCCCAATTTTCCCCTCTCTCTTTCTCCTGTTGCATCTAGCTCGACCAACACCTCTCTTACAGACACTACAACCACTGTCACCACTTCCACACACTTTCCCAATTGGCAGAATAAAAAAAATAAATGAAATAAACATGTGTTTGTGCTGTGTGACCCCTTTCGCCTCGCATGGCCGCGTAGCTGAGCTCCAAATTGAACCGGGAGATGCGCGAGCGTCTTTTCCAAAAGGCAAATATTCCCCTTCAGAGTAATAATTGGCAAAAAACATTCACAAGACATTATTTATGAGCCATTTTGGCATTATTTTCTTCCAAATTTCACTCAACTGAACAGCGCACTCTGGCTGCTCATGCAGCAGTGATCTGGGACTCGGATCTTCTGCTGTTAACTGGAAACTTTGAACGAGAAGATGACATAAAAGCGTAAATTGCGTTAAAAATATGAACACATTATTTTTTTCTATGATTAATTAATCTAATTAACACATTCAATTCCCTCTGTGGTACATTTACGTTTTTTGCATGTAGTTCTTTATCCAAAAGAGAAACTCATTCCTAAGTCTTATTAAAACTAATTTATCACCTACAATATATGTACAATTGTTTGTAATCTGCATAACAGTGAAAAGCCACCTAGTGTTTTTGAATGATCTTTAAAGTCAGATGAAATGTTCGGATCTCTGGACATAATGTGTAACTGGAAAATATTATGAAAATAAGTTTTAATGAAAGTGTCCAGCAGTAAACAATAAATCATACTAACCATGCAGTACAATACATGTTTCTGTTATTTTTAAATATCCTTGATGGATGAGCTGCATGCCATACAAAATACTTTTGTTTAAGACTGTTTTACTTTGCCTCAAACATAAATAGCTTACTATGTAGGTCAGGCATTTTGTCTGGCCAAGCAATAAGCAGTATACAGGACCATAACACTGAAATAATGCATTTACACAAACACTTTGTGACTTATGGTGGTCTTACAACCAACACAAACCAACAAAAAAAGGTGTAGCTGGTCTCTGGCATTTCTGAATCCAACTCTCTACAGGGCAGAGAACCATGACCTCTCATTGATGGTTGAATATTTCAGTTATTAAATCATGGACTTCAGGTCTATTTTGGCAGCATTTTTATGACATTTTAAAATTCCTGCTTTCAGTTTGGACTTCTGTGTTTGTAGCTTTGTGAGGAATGACCCAACGAATATATCTGACAGCGACTATATCTGACAACAGCCATATCTGTGATAATAAGAGAAACACATGCAGGCCGTCCTGGTGTGGGACAGGTAAACAGATGATCTCAATTATGGTTGATCTGGTCTGGAGCCGAGCTTTTTCACAGTTGACATGGAAGAAATATAGAAACTAGCAATATCTAAAATTAAATCTGACATTTTGTTTCTTGCAGCTTTTAGACCTAAAAGAAGGACCCTGTATTTTCGAGGTGGAGTAGGAGAAACTTACATGACATCTGGTTAGTGCGAATGCGTCTGTGTTCTTCTTAAGTTTCATGATATATTTTTATTCCATCTCTTTTTTGGAGCTGCTTCTCCTCAGACAGGTTTTGAAATATGGGCATGGTTCCAAAGCGCCTGTTAATATCCCCTGGAGTGCGCTTGTACACAGCTCATGGATCAGATGATCAGGGGCCAAGTGTTGATCGTTTAAAATATTAATGTTTTGCGGTTGAGCCGGCTCTGTAAATTATGAGATCGCGGACAGTCAAGTCGCCTTCAAAATGTGAAGAAGATTGTTAGGTCAAAGCTATTAACTTCAAGACACTAAAGCGTTAATCAGTTATTAAAAAAAGAGTTTTTTCACTGTTGAGGTTTTATTAAATAGAATCTGCCCATGTATCTCATAAATGTCTTGGTAAGAGGCAGCATGGTGTCGCAGTGTTGTGGCATTTTGGTCCCTAAAGCAAAAGTTTGCAAAAACCATGGTGTAATAACTTTCATTTTTCTCACACACAATGTTTGAGTTTCTCCACTGGTTTTATGTCAACCATACTTTTACACTTCACCTTTCTCATGGAAATGCATCTCATTCTTTATGTCCTTTTCAGCCTTATTTAAAGTAAGTTTATGATCTCTCTCTCTCTCTCTCTCTCTCTCTCTCTCTCACACACACACACACACACACACACACGTGTGTGTCATTTGCCAAGCAGTGGAAGCAGACCCCATGTTTTTGGATGCTTTTAACTTCAGAAGAAACATTAGAAAAGAAAGTCTCTGTACATGTTGTGGAACTGCTGTTTTTTTGCAGCCTAGCTTTGCTCTTACTGGAACTAAAGTTAGCTCTTCAACCATGAAGGGCCACACCACGCTTGCTGAGTGGCTCTTCATGAGGCTCTATAAGAATCATGCCTGTCAGGAGGTAAATGCAAATGCTCCTTGAGATTTTGCAGTTGTTGCTAAGCATCTTGAAACACCTGGCGAATAATTATAGCCTCTCCACCATAATGTTCAAAGGGATAATTACTACTCAAATGATAAAATCTCTTTAGGACTATTTTTTGCTGATAATGTGTTCGGTGTTTGGTGTCCAATTACAGTGCCTTGTAATTTTCTGTTTTGGAGTATTCAATAGACAGAACCTAGACCTATGGGTTGCTGTTTTCACTGTAAAATGTACAATGTGCTACTGAATATCCGCCATTTAAATATAAGCTTGATCAGATAAATATATAATTTCGAACTGTGGAGAACAAAATATTGTAGCATTCCCTTTGTAGAGCCCTTGCTCTCAACATAATACATAATATGAACCAAAAATAAAGATACTTTTTACGTAGATTCGATTGTTTTAACACAAATGACTCAAATGACACACATTTTTTAAATCAAATACACATCCTCACAACCTCCATAACACACATTTAATCCACAAATACTGCTCATTTATCCTGATGGAAGTTATAGCATATTTTATGTAACTTTTCGCAGCATTTTAAGTAAAACAGAAATTGGGCACTAAAACTGAATTTTACTAACTGATGTGTGTTTCTTGTAGAGCATGTGTCCTTATGATTGTTGTTAGGTCTAATGAAACAATGTTGTATATTACTCAGTAAAATGCTCACAATTACAACTCATAATTAACAAGTTAACTGAAGGTTATATTTAAAATATGTCCGAAAACAATTTAACATAGTTCTGGAGTTCACAAATCCCCCATTACATGAAATGTAGAAAAACACAATGAAAACTATCTAAAATGATACTTTGGATATAAATATGTGGGCTCAAATACATTTAGGTCATGATTAATGTTGGGCTACATGTTATAAGGAAAATAATAATAATAACGGTAAATGATAAATACAGCCTTTCATTGGGTTCCTAGCCATTTCTGATTTTATATATAATATCATACATTACTGTTCTTCCTCAGACTGGTTTGCAGCCCTGATTA
The DNA here is from genome assembly GCA_037577295.1 of Ladigesia roloffi. Taxonomy (NCBI): domain Eukaryota; kingdom Metazoa; phylum Chordata; class Actinopteri; order Characiformes; family Alestidae; genus Ladigesia; species Ladigesia roloffi. Next base: position 10,005,355 of record JBBKCR010000128.1, on the reverse strand, counting down.
TTGTCAAACATATGTAAAGAAAGACAAATATGCTGAACTATATCTTCTTCTTGTGGGAATGATGTGCATGTTTAAATCAAGGAGATTCAATACAATTTCCACAAACCTCTGTAGTGACTGCAGCAATAAAAAGCAAGAGCAGAAAGTTCAAATCTGTTTGCCCCATAACATTGTCTTCTAAATCGTTCCTGCATCACCTCAATAAATGAAATGTATGCAGTAAAGCACACAAAATAACAATGCAATTTTACCCAAAACCATGTCTTAGAGCTTGCACAGCTCATATAAGAGATGGATAAAAAAAAACTGCAGTTCCTGAAAGTCCATCCAAACCCCAACAAATTCTTAAAACTGTAGCTTTTCCTGCTTTATCTAGCAGTCTCAATGCATTTAAATAGGATGTTTAACTGAGCTGCACCAGGCTCGGCTCTCTGGTGCGGTCCAATGCACCATTCACGGCCATCATGCTAACACTTTTCCCTCTTAGTTAACCCGTGTGGCAACATTTTCATTTACATCTCAGCCGTGCCGTTTCTGCAGGTTAAACCAGGCTGCATTCAGTTTAATGGAATAACCTAAATACGAACAATGGAGAGAATAAGCAGTGCTGGCAGTAAAACACATTTTTAAAACTGAAGTCAATTATTTAGCAGATTTTCACAGGAGGGATGTGTATCATTATCAAAATATAGATCCAAAGACACATTTTCTAAAACACATTAATTAATTTATTTTATTGCAATAACTTGATTTAAAATGATTATTTGATTGAAAATATTCCATTAAAAATAAAGTGGTTCAGTGTTTACTTTGTAATATGAATATGAATAATAAACAGAAACATTTTCAAGGTATTTTTGGCTAATTTAAACCACTAGATTATGGCATAATATGGGCACATTACACTACACTAGTATTAAAGGTTTGAATTTTAGCTTCTAAATTTTAGTTGTGCATTCTCGGAGAACCCTTTAATTGTAATGGAACATCTATATTAGCTGAAAGTTCCTATAAATGTAAAAGGATTCACTGGTATCACAACTGATACAGTGTCATTATCAGGGCAACCAATAAATATCAAGTAACCATGTGATTTTGCCAGTGATACCTGTGTTAAGCCTGTGACTATTACTCTTACTGTAAGCCCTTCAGCTTGTTCTAACCTTCGAATTCACACTCATACTCTACACTTCTCATTCTCGGCCTGCTAAACTAAACATATTCTATGATCCATAAATGCCTGCCACCTCTCCTTAGACTTTTTGGCTGTGCTTCAGCCTATTGCTGTATGAGCATCTCTTTTTCCTCAAACATACTGTGTGCATCTCACTGAAGGACCAAACTGAACATCCACAAGAGACATTTCAGCTTTTTTTTATCTGACTGCTCATGTTACATTTTGAATGTCATTACCCAAGAATGCGACAGAATATATTGGAAATATGTAATGTAGCATCAAACTCAGGGCAAGTTTAAATTTAGCATTGGATTTCTCATAGCCAACCTCCCATTTTTTACAGATTGAAACAAAAAAAAAAAACATACAGCTTTTGTTTATTGGCCACAATTATGTCATATGTAGCAAGATGTTTGAATGTTCTCCCCACTTCTGCATGGTTTCCCACCATGTGCTCTGATTTCCTCCAAATGCCAGGTGAATTGGATATGCTACATTGCCGCTAGGTGTGTGTGTGTGTGTGTACGTGTCCTATTGACTGGTGTCGAAGGTGCTTCTCTGTCATTGGTCTTATGAGCTCTGGAATAGGCTCCAGGCCCTCGAGACCCTGGAGATAATCGACTCTGATAATGATGGATAGATTAATAAAACATGTTCCCTGAAAAGAAAAGTGCTTTAGATTGTATCCGGCTTTAAAACATTTGGAATGATGTTGGAAAACATTACTTCATAAGTGAATTTGTTTTAGAAGGTTTTAATCTCTTTTTTAAATCTATAATCTGCTGACTGTTTTTTGTGGCAATTTAACTATTTAACAATTTAACTGCCAGATTTTATTTGGTGCATTAGGTGGAATGGACAGTAATGAATTTGGTACATTAGGTGAAATGGACAGTAATGAATTTGGTGCATTAGGTGAAATGGACAGTTTTTTTGTCTTGAGATTTGGACGTCATTCTCTTGAGCTCAGGTCAGGCTTGGACTCAAACCTTGATGAAATGGTTCTGGTTGGGTGGAGAAAGGACACATCATTTTTTTTTTCTTGCACTTGGATTAAGTTTGTGACTCTGAGGTTGATGTGTCTCGCTCAGACAGAAAGTTCTCCGATTTTATTCAGGTTTGGACCAAACATTTCCAGCCATATAAAGAACGCTTATGCCAGAAGCGAAACTGCCTTTAAATGGGGCACAGAAAACTGACTTTTCCTCACTTTTATGAAGTAAAGCTTTGATGTAGGATGTAAATCCTTTGATGTAAGATGTTGCTAAAGTTTTAAAATGAAGTATTCATTTTAACTAACCGGAGACCAATCAGAGCAAAGGTTATTTCCATATTTCAGTTTAAAGTGAATTACACCAAAAACAACCAGATTAACTCACAGCAGGAAAAGTGGTCAGGTAAAAGTGCATAATGATCATTTTTAGCCCATAAAACCACATGAATGTTATAAGCAAACCTAAATGTGAAAAACACAAACCACAGGGTCATTTAAACTGAATCTGTATCAGAACACTGATGGAAACCTGCAAAGCAGCTTAATGGATTGAAGAATGGAACTTTCGCCTTGTAAAGCTGAAATGATTGCTTAAAATCGTTCCAGTCAGGTGGCCATGGAAGATAAACAAAACGTTTTTGGTTAACAGAATCAGTTTCAGGATGTATTGCGCCAAAATAGACTTGCTGCACTACACAATTCAAGTATGAAATCACTTTAGAAGCCACTCAAGAGGCCTCTAAATGGCCTGATTAAAATAAATCCCTTTATTATAATAAAAAAGGGCTGGAATAAATCATCTGTGAGCAGTGTCTGCTTATTTGGTGGCCAGGGCAGGCGCGCAACGGAATGGCCGTGAAGGAAAACACTGGCTGCAGGCCACTCAGTAATAGGTTTTAAAAGACTTATAACTGCACTGTGCCATTGTGGTCTTCACAAAAAATAAATAGGCACACTGCAGATTAACATTTAAGCAAGCTATAGCTCGCTCTGGCCCTCATACGGACCCACAAGACAAGTCCTCATGCTATGGGTATATTTGAGAGATGTACTTGAAGTCAATATGATCAATCCTGTGAGCCATTTAGGCTCTATTTACATGTGGAATTTGCATCTGAAATCCCAGATCCAATTACAAGGCTTGGATGATTATCCAATTAAAACACAATGGGCCAGATGTATGTTGGATGCAATATGCTCACATAATGACATTCTCATTTGATTTAGTAAGACCGCAGCTTGTCACATAACTGTCCAAGCAACACCAACTGCCACAGGGTTAAGAAGGCTTTTAAATAAGACACACAACAGAAACTGATTATTCAGTGATGAAGAGACATAGGTGTTAATAAAAGAGTCTCTCCCACCAAGGTATACTTCGGGTATATCCTGCAAAATCAAGTGTGTTATATACACTTTAGTAAATCATATAAAATGTCCATCTATTTCTTGCTTGATCCATTTTTATTGCTCCCCCCCTTTCTTCAAATGCTAATATATGAGGGAGAGATGGGCATTTTGCCATTTTGCATTTCAAGCACACTGCCCGTTGTGCCAGTTATGGACTGAGAACATGAACAGAATAGTGAGCAATGTACTTCAGCTTAGTGCAACTGAAGAACATACATGTACACATAATTAAAAACAAATACTTTTTGAGAACTTTTTCATTCATTAACCTTTTTGATTAGGATTAGGTCTTGATTTAAGTTACGGTTAGATGGTTTCATTTAATAGAACCTTTAATGTTCCTTGTGGTTACAGCATTAAAGGCACAAGGACGCACTTGCAGGTGTAATATTTATTTACAAAATAGAAATCATAGTTCACAAAGATGTAGCCAACACATTTTGCCATTAAGGTTTGTTTCTTTACAGTCCAGAGTATTAGTATGGTAATAAACTAGAGGGGCCAGTTTGGGCTCCAATACCTGAAAATGTTCTTATGGAGTGAAAGATAACCAGCCACAGGTGTAGACAACTTCAAGTTGGGAGAAAACAACACAACTGAAAAGGGGGGAACTGAAAAAAGGGGGAAATATTCAACTTATTTTTTTTGTGAACATAACAGATATTTCTTTTACAACAATGTTTTTTTTATTGTGCTGAATGACATAACAATGACTTTTCCCAGCAATGGTTTAATAAATCAAAATGATGTCTCATCCTCAATAAGAGTGTGGTAAAATAAGATATTCGTTGAGGTAGTAAAATTGTTACAAGACAAAATGTGAGTTTTTGAGAAACTAAGGCACACAAATGCTGTTTTTTTCTCCCAGACTTTTGTTGTGTGTTCAGCTCTGAGTAAGCACAACAACAGCCACGTCAGCAGCCACATTTGTACGACTTTTTCCAAAGGCATTAAAGAAAGCCTTGTCAGACTTTATTATCAGCTGTGGAAGAGAAGACTAAATGTTGAGGGATGGAAGAAAAATAATATATAGTAAATGCATAAGCAATGAGGTAAATGTATAACAATGACTGTCCCTTATGGGGCACCGTTTGTAAAAGCAGTACCACAAATTTAGAGGTGTCATTTTTTCAACATTTAGCGCAATGTTCACTCAATTTTCACACATTTAGAGCTAAATCTGTTAAAAAC
>JBBKCR010000128.1:9983749-10000483 GCA_037577295.1 Ladigesia roloffi | reverse complement strand
CACACACACACACACACACACACACACACACACACACACACACACACACACACACACACACACACACACACAGACTAGACCGTGGGAAACACCAGGGCTGAGAAAAAGACAGGAAAAGGTGAATAGCAAGGTGATAACAAGGGCCAGAGGCTAAGACTGAAACAACAACAGGCTCACATGGATCAGGTAAACAAAGGCACATCGAGAACCTAAACAACAACAGACAAAAAATAGGGAGCCGGCAGAGTATGAAAAATTGGGGAAAATATAAGGAGAATGCTACGAAAAGTTCCTTAAATGTTCCCTAGAGTCTGAAGTTTGCTTCTTTAGGCTTGCACTGAAACTAAATGGCTAATGTAGCTACGTTATAACATTCCTTGTTAGCATTGTGCAAAGTGCAAATGTGCATATCCAAAAATATAATAATAATAATATTTTATTAATCATCCCAGTGGTCTAAGAAAGAAATGCAGAGAAATAACCTGGATTGATCACCAGTCCATTTCAGGGGAAGCACACAAACAAACTTACACATAGTGGCAGTTTTGCATCTCCAGTCCAGCTGATGTATTTGTATTTGTGAGGAAACCAGAGGCCCCTGTGGTATCCCATACAGACAAATGCAGAATCCACATATTGACCTCTGTATATGGTCTGGTTACCCATGATCCTAGTGAGACAATTGATAGAGCGTTATAGTAACATTTCTCTGCGTTTTTTCTAGAGCTAATGGTTGACATGAAAGTATTTTCCTAGTTATGGTGAGCACGTCAAACCGCAATAATTTGATGGTGTTCCAAACTGTTGTTAAACGCCCATTTTGAAGTTTTTTTGGTCCAAAGGTGTAAGATGTGAATACAAATGTACCCTGTCCCGTGTGCTAAGCTGATGTGAGTGCCTTCTTTCTGCCCTGATCAGCATTTTAATGACAGATACCCACATGATGAAGCTATTTAAACTTGCCTACACAGTTTACAAAATGAATGTTGGTGCCACTGTTTTTTTTTTTTTTATTTTGCTTTAGAATTAGCCGCTGCTTTTAGAAGCATTTTCTGGTACATATGAGGGCCAGTTAGATTTGGTTTGATTTTACATTTCAGTGGCAATCTGTGATCATTTTAGAGAGACATACACACCAATAAAACTGGGACAGTTTTTTGACCTGTGAGATGTGAATTTATTGCTGCAGAGAGAATTAGAAATGGCAGTTATGATATCGTAAGCTGTAAAAGTGAATTAACACATAACTCCAGAGATGGGACCAGCAATTTGACCTAGTACTGAGGAGTTTATGCCTCATATTTACCCAGTTACGACCTAGCACTTAATGGATTTTTAAAGAAAGTGTTACCACCTCTGTCACCCTACTTGTTTTCAATAGGAGGTTTGGTTCATGTCATTTATTTAGTATTCCACTCATGGCATTTACCAGTTGCACATTGGATTCTATGAAGAGTGGTATTTAAGTGAGGTTTCCTGTTTTTGCTGGAATATTAGTAACTTAATGCCTGGATATGTACAGATATCCGAACATAGTATATCAGAATTGTAGAGGGTGCTGGAGTCCATTCCAGCAGTCATAGAGTGAAAAGTTGAGTAACACTATGGGTACTCAATTATCACAGGAAAAATAAAATAAAATAAATAGACAAACACAGTCTCACACAGGAAAAATGACTTCAATTCAGCCAACATCTACAGGAGGAAACCAGGGAAATCGGGGAAAGGGGAAAAATATGCAAGCAAATCTCCACACGGAATCAAACCGAGGACCTTCTTGCTAAAAAGTGATAGCACTACCCATTGTGTCACTTACACAGAAATAAATATACATCTATTCAACAGTAGAATGGATTTGCAATATGCAGTAAATACAAATAAAATAGACACATTACTTTAACACCTGTCTAAAGTAACCAACAGATTGAAATCTGTATGCACAGCAGATAAACTCCTTACACCCACTGTGTCCTGCAGTTCACTGTCGGTGCTAAGCAAACTCTTCAAGGCACAGTGAAGTGACAAGCTGTTTTTTATTTTCTGACCTTATTAGATCTTTGCTCAGCTGGCTTGTGTCAGTGTGTGTATGTGTGGTTCTGGAGGTTAAGACCGCATTCTGTGTATTCAGTTTAGTGTCATTCATGGCAGGATCATTTCTAATAAATCCAGTTCTGAGCAGGCAATTATTCAGAGCAGTTTAAATATAAATATATGGACTCCAACCATTATTACCACCAAAAACTATAGGTTGAACAACTTTTTGCTGTGACTGCCACTGTCCTTCGTAGGTTTTATATTTGTTGTTATTCCACCTGTTTTTCGCACTTCTCCTCTGAGCTTGTTTGAAAGTTTGGCGCCATTCCAACTCTGAGACCCCACCCCCCACACACATACACACACACATACCTCAGTCACCTTGGGTATGAGAATGGAAAGAGAGTAGCTCAGGGGTTTGAGGTGTCCTCCCATGAAAACAGCTTGTGCATTCAAATCTAGCCAAAGGTCGAAGGTTTGGACATGTTCACCTTTCCTTCAAAAGTTTAGCTGCCCCCATTTTTGATGGACAGTGTCTGAGTGGGTGTGTGCAGTCATGCTTAACTTTTTCTCATGGAAATGCATTCTGGATTAAATTGGGGTTTGTGCAGAAAGGCTTATTGCTGTGTTTATTTTGTTCAGAGCAATAAAATGTACAAATTCATTAGAGTGGCATTAAGATGAAATTCACTAATTATGACAGTAATGATCAAATAGCATATGTTTGATCATCAGTGGCGTAGGAACACCATCTGCTTCTTTGGATAAATTAGAGTAAAACGTGGCATAAGGACCAACTCGTGCCTATTTATGTCTCAAATCTTTTAAGACAGTTAAGAGACTTAGATTATTTTTTACTTACTTTTGTTGTTGTTATTGTTGTTGTTTAATATGCATACAAATGTAACCACTTCATGGCTTCTGGTATTATGTGTAAAACAAAATATGTAATTGTGAGCCTAAATAAAAAAAAGGTTTAAAATATGACAAGTTAAAAACATAGAGGCACATTGTGTCATATTACACAGTCAAAAAGATTTTGCACAGTCCAGGTTTTAACGACCTTCCCAGTTATTATTTTGTAAAGTATTCTTGTTAAGTTGTTAACAACTATAAATGAAAATATGTCAAATAAAAATGTCTCCTTTATAACATGTAATGAATCTGTAACAGTGCGTGTCTGACATCCTATTAGCTGTGTGTGGGGGGATACAGAGTCAAATTCTCGACTGTCCTTTCACTTTATATGCACTCGTTAACTGTTTCATACAGGTAATTAATTGCATATTAAATATCTAACAATGATTAGCCTTATTAAAATTTATGTTATACTCAAATAGTGAACATACCATACAAAAATAGATTGAGGGATCAAGAAGCACAAAAAAAAATCAGCTCACTCTGTCTTTATTTCTTCATTACTTCATTCTACTTTCTTTGGTGTCCATAGCAGGATGAGTGTCATTTGTCTCCTCCTATTTTAGCTCCAAATCAGTACATCTCTGCACAGTCCATTGGAGCATTGTGAAATTTCAATTTGTATGAGATCTACTCCTGCCTCTGGGATTGTCCTTGTTTTACTGTGGATCTGTATAAAGCTCTTGTAAGTCTGCAGTCCTGCTCAGACAACTGTCTTTACTTTGTCTTGTGAAAATGTGATATGCATGTTAAATTCTGCTGTAGTTCTGTATGACCCTCTGACTTTCTTTGGACCTCGTCACTTTGGTATTGTGTATTTCATTGTACATCCTGTAAATGGCTCATAGACCCCATTCATTCGTTCATTTATTCAGTCATTCATTTTTAAGTAACTGCTTAACGTTACTAGGGTTACAGGGCCTGTCCCAGGGCCGAGGCAGGGACTCACCCTGGGAGGGGCACCAGTCCATATAGAGTGCATGTATCATTCACTCACACACTCACAGCTTATAGAACACAATACATATGAATAGCACTTTCTAACACTATGAAACACAATGTACTTAAAATGTGCTTAACTCTACCTTAATTTACCCCTGAAAATATGCCTAACATCTTAATTTTAATTAAGTGGCCATTAATGTATAAACCATTTCCTTAATTTTACCTTAAAAGTGGATTTAAGGTGGGAGTGTGAAACCTCTTATTCCTAGACATAAGACATTTTTTTCAGGAGGCTCAGTTATCTAAGGGGCAAATTTTAAAAATAAGGGAAAAATTCAGTAGTTTTACCCCTTAATCAGCCTTAATCTGTGCACGTTTCCACTTAATTTTCCTTACTTTCCTGGAAATTAAGGTAAAAATTAAGGTTATATTAATGGGTAAAATTAAGGGGTTTGGTTTCGTAGTGTATACTGTGGTTAGTAGCACTTTCAATACTGTGGTTACCCTTACTAGGGTCGTGACAAGAGTTTGGAGAAAGAAGGCTTATATTTTAGATCCCAAATACCCCACGGTAATAGTTAAGCCTGCTTAAGGTGATGTTTCGAACGATATTAGATGAGAATATAATCTCAGCAGCCAAAGAAGGGACCAATGAGGTTTCTGCATTATAGCTGCCAAGATGACTCAAGACTGGTTAGTGAAGGTACGTGCATGGTTTTGCCAATCTTTGAAAATTATGGCTAATTTTGAAACCGCAGTTAGAAAGTGGGACCTTTTTAACACCAAGGATTTAAAGATTATTTGCCAAAAATTGAATCAAAATAATACTAGAATCGAATTATGTTTTACCCCAGATTCCTCTATGCTTTAATTGCCACTATTAGCTTTGTAATCAACATGGCCTTCAAAACATCTTTGACCATGCTTGTTCACACATACATCCATATTATATGCCCAGAGTCAATTGGACATGGACACATGCACTAGAAGTATCTGAAATAACAAAAACAAAAATTAGTCACATGCATAATTGCTTCTTGAATATATGGTAAAGCGTGCTCTTGCATTAATGAGAGCATCAGTCCTTTCAAGAAGGGAGTAAACACCCCAGTCAGCTCTTGTCTATGTTAGCCTCCAATTCTGTTAATGTTATGCTTCAAGTTAAAGCAGAAGACAGCACTGATGGACATTCCAGGGTTACCACTGGAGGATGCAATAATTTGATTGACAGAATCCCCAGATTCAGCTGGTGAATTTCTGAAAAAGCCCAGTTTCAAGAAACTGATGTAATTATTTTCTGAAAGGACTGATGTTGCTATTAAGCCAAAGGGATCTTTAATCAAGTGTGAGAAAGGACATGATGGATGCAACTAATCTTCAGCTTGATGAGCTTCTGTAAAACCCTACATGGACAAAAGTCTATGACTGGCCTGCGCAGAGCCCTGACCTCAACCACATCCAACATCTTTGGGATTGTGACGCTTTTTGTGTTCATGTTTTCTTGTTTCTGGTTTCTATTCTGTTAAAGAAGTAAGAGACCTCTATTTTGATGTTGTGTTCAGTTTGGGTTGTGTCACGTGTCTCTTATGGTTTGCACCTGGTCCTCGTTTCTGTCTCGTTTGGGTAAAAGTATTTAAGTCTGGTTTTGTGAGCAAACCCCTATGTGACCATCGCCTCATCCCCTGTGTTCCTGTCTCTTAGTGTTTGTTCTGTTGGCCCTCGAGCCAGTTTATGTTCTGCCCTGTTTTAAGTTCAATAAACCCCCCAGAATGGAGCACCTGTGGTCTGGATCCCTTTCGCTGAGTAGAGGTAGTTTACGGGGGAACGCTCGCGCTGCCCCCTGTAACAGGGATGAACTGGATTGGAGTTTCCAGACCTTCTCATCAGTGTCTTGTCTCATAAATGCTCTACAGAGTGAATGGCAGAGAAAATCCAAAATCTTGTAGAAAGCCTTTTGAGATGAGTGGAAACTGTACTAGCTGTAAAGGGGACCAAATCCACATTAACGTGTATTTTTTTGAATGCAATATCTGTAAAGCTGTCCATATAGTGTATGTTGCAAAGCATTGCAGGTAGCATGCCATAGAATATGAATCTTAATAACTATGCACAAGGTCATATTTGTCAAGGTGGAATATGCAAACACAGAGAATATCACTCTGCGGTCACATATAGCATGCAGTCTGAAATCGCAGCCCTTCTTCACTTTACAGCCAATCCAGTCAGCAGGCTCTATGTAAACAGGCTCCATTGAAATCAGTCTTTTAGCTCTGTAGTTTTTGAACTGCTAGATTGAATTCCAACCCCTCTGTTTGCTCTTGAATACACAAGGGCGGAGAGGCGCAAAAATGAAATAGTCAGAGTGCAAACAGTGGGCCACAGAGGCGTGACATCACCTCAACAACACGAGAAGCTTTTAATCCACAGCGTTAGATTAAACCTGACACCGAGATGGGGGACTTGAACCTAATCTAAAGTAAGACATGAAGATCCCAGCTGTGTGAAGTAAGAATTCACCTAATCCCATGAAATCTGAGACGGTGTTATACACATCATCTCAGCCTATATTTGTGCATTCCTCAGCAGATATTTCAGACCCTGCTTTCAAAGTCATTTCATTCAAAAAGTTTGAGTCAGGTCAAAATGGCCAGTAAAATGCATATAATTAGCGAGTTGTTCCATGTTGTACATTTGATTCAGAGGATTTAGTGAGAATTTTTCTTGTTTTATACTTATAAAAGGCATTCTCTATTCATTGTAAGCATTGTCAATTTGCATTACTGAATCACACAGATATCACTAGTTAATAGTTTAATATATGGTATTCCGGTTCTAAAAAATCAGTATCAGTATCAGAAAACATTCATATCGATCAGGCCTTAGTTCAAAGACAAATGTTCAAAGAACAATGTATTTATCTCTAACTGTGGCTTTTTACGTCTATGTACAGAAGACATCTAAAGACATCAAAGGCTCACTGGAGTTTTTGAAAAGCACAATGATGATATCTAACAATAAACGCTATAATGTGACCCCCGCCGAGCTGCTCTTGTCTGTATAATGTGACCCACGCCGAGCTGCTCTTGTCTGCTCTGACAATGCGGTAGTCTTAAACTCCATCAGCAACCCATGGGGTAAGAGGTGCAGGAAACTGCGCAGATGAAAGAGAAGAGCAATGCAGAAGAGCTGAGTAAGAAGAGTTGGGGATGGTCTCAGGCAAAAGCAGAGGCTTCTGTCTGCGTGCATATGCAGGAATATGATTTACAAAGCCATCATTGCATGGCGGCTAGTCCACGGTGACAGCTGCATGCATGTGAGACAGACACAGAGACTGCCTAAGCAAGCAAAACATCAACAGGAGGCAGAGCAAAACCGAGCGCTGACGTACGGCTATGCTTCTGATGGAGGCATTTTTCAAGCCGCCATCACCACTCAGGCATCAATCAGAGGGGAGCAGATAAAAACTCGCAAAGAAAAGGTGTTCCGACATGCAGTGGCCATAAAAATGAAGGCAGGGGAATTGATAAATGACTGGAGTAATCATGGCTGACCAAAAGCAAACTCTCAAATAGTGTTCAAGTCCTGAAAATGAAAACTGTAAAAAGTCAGTTTTCCACCAAACAACTCATATTTACAATCATTAACCTATATTCCAATCAAGTTCTGTAATTTAGAATTAAATTGATAATTTTCTAGAAATAATGTTAAAAATTCAAATGGATTATTGTATCAGAAAGTAAATAAGTCTGTAAACTTATCAGAATAGTCATACGGGCTGTTTGACAAAAGCAGAACAACTTTTAGCTTTTTTCCAGTGCTAGTCTTAGTTTAATGTACTGGAGTTGTCCTGAAATTGTTTCCATGTTTTATCTGTTTTCATTACACAGCTAACAGTGCTGTTATACAATTTCTCAATGAATGGACAAGTAGAAATGGTCCACTTGAGAAATGGCCTTAATTGTTACAAATGCCCCTCATGAGCCACATCCCTGGCCTACAGAAACACCAGGGCTCTGAGTCTGCTCCTTTCCTTTGATATCTTTAGATGTCTCCTGCACATCGACGTGAAAGGCACAGTTCATGCTGAATGAATTCTTCTTTGTGCATTTGTCTTTGAACTAAGGTCTGATCGATATGAATGTTTTGTGAGTGATGCCAAGAAGCTCAAAATTGCAGTAACTGCTTAAAACCTAATGCTGCATTTTGGATTCTTCTGTTTAACTGGTTATTTACACAGTTTTTAAATTTTCTCTCTCCCTACTTATACTCAGCCTGAGCTGGAGTCTAGCATCCATTCACCATCATGCCAGCTGGCCATGGTGCCGTATTGTTTATTATTTTGTCTGTTTGCCCTCTTAAAGAATACTGAGGATACTGTACGTCTGACGGTTCCTCTTCTACACCAGGGAGGTCTAAGCAGCTTTCCCTAGGCTTTACTAAAAACAGCAGTTCTCTCTAAGGCAGCTGGTGGCCTAGTGGTTAGGGCATTCACTCTGTCATCAGAAAGTCACAGGTTTGAATCCCAGGGCTGCTAGTGGCATCACTGAGCTGTCCTTGGGTAAGATATGGTTCCCACACACTGCTCTCCAGGTGCTGTATCCCTGGCTGCCCGCTGTTTCACTTGGTGAATGGTTTAATGAAGGAAGAACTTCATGATGTTCACTCTGAGTGTGGTGTGTTCACATATGACAGAATGGTCACTTTACATTTTTACTTTACAACACTGACCAGGAATTTCCTGTATTTTCCTGACCTGTATTTCCCTCTCCGAACCATGGTGGGCTTCGTAAGATGTATTACACTTCGTCCAGTGCTTCGTTAACAAAGTGTTTCTGTTCTGTTGCTACCCTGCAGATGAAGCAGCGTTACACTCACCACTGTTTTACTGGACTAATTCTGTTCATTTTCTGTGTTTAAACTGCAGCAATATTGTGTCCAGTGCTTTCCCACACCTCTGAATAGGTTGAGCAATTCTGTCTTTGCCGCTTTCTTGCCTTTCTGCTACAAATAAAGCTTTACGATGGCCTCCTATAAGTGCATCACTTTCCTGAACACCTCACGCATCATGACTAACTTCTGCATGTTTTTACCTGAAGTGTCCACATTGCACATCCAATATTTCGTTCTTTTCCCACAGTGAAACAATATTTAAAAATGTATTCAGAGGGTGCAGCAGATGCCTGCTGCCTTTTATTATAAATGAGTTTCAGGTCAGTCGGTTTACTGTTTGTTGGTTGTTTTTAAGTACAGAATCCAAATTATTTTTCATTATTTCAATGTCAGACCCAGAACAGGACGGCTAGAGATGAATCTGTAAAATCCTGGAGTATTCCTTTAACATAGGTGGTGGCTAGCAGGTCCCTGGCACTGCCAGTATCATCCTCTGATCATAAATCCATTTCCCATCTCCTCTCGTCAACACATTATGCAAAATTCATACACTACTATGCTAAAATCATACACAGCACTTGTCTTCAGTTTCCTCCTTGAAAACATGTATGTCATTTCGAGGAATTACATGCCAGTCAAGTGGCCTTTTGTTGACATTAAATGCTAGTCAAACAGCCTGTAAGGAATGTAGTGGAATCCAGAAGTTATTATGATTGTGACTGAGCTTCCAAAAGGTTCCCTTTATCTGCCCGTCCTTTGGGATGTGGGGCTAAGCAGATTAATGGATGAGGATCAGTTTAAGTTAAATATGACAAGGGACTGACAGTTCATTTAGATGGTGCAAATGGCTGCTGGGATTTCTGCAGGAGTGCCACCCGCATGAGATAATGCAGTGGGAGATAATGGCTGACAGGATGCCTTTTGGGATCAGGACTTTGGGGTCAGCGCACATGTTTAAAAATGGAGAGAGCAGGGCTCAGTGACACGCGCATTCACTTTTTCTGTCGAGCAGTGCACTTACTCAGGCGCTCATAAATGTACAACATGGCTTTCTCAGCTCCCAGTAGCTTTTGGATAAGCACTTAGCACTCTCCATGGTACTGAAAACTTTGAAATTAGTTAAAAAACTGTAAATTCAAGTTGAAATCTGCTTGACACTCAGCAGCATCATAACCTTTGGAGCTGGCTGATGATAACTGCATTCACTGGTAGTCACGACAACATCTGCTGTTTACTTTAGTTGTTAGTAATGATATAAGTAGATTAAAAGTCCTTTATCTGTCATTTCTAGCTTTGGCTCTGTACCCATATCTCTAAAATATGTGGGACAGCTTAACAAACGAACAGATTAAATGTATAATAATAGTGTTATATATTGTATTAATACAATTATTAATTGTTGGTCATTACTCTCAATTATCTCAGTGTTTTCGTAAGCTGGGTCTTATTGTTTAAAGCCTTAGTTTTTACTATTTTCCCTCCCCTTTTTTATCACGAGAGACCATTCATTATAAGGCCCCATGCTGCACAAACGGGGCATTTATATTCCCATTGTTTGACTGTGAGGAGTGAAGTCTCCCAGTGTGTGAAATGCCTTCCCTCAGGGTGTATTAATCAGAGGAGAGAAAGGTCAAGAAGAGCTCATACTTTCTTTTTATTGATGGCTTCAAGTTTGCTCTTTGGATCCAATAGAGCATTTATCAGATAGCAATTACAGGCCCTCAACGAGAAGCTACTGGATAATAATCTTCAGTAAGCACGTCGGCAGGATAGAAGAACACGCTCCATTGTTTCTTTCTGTCTGGCTAAAGGTATGAGGTTACACATAACTAATAATTTGGCGTTTAATTTGCCTTGTCTTTGCAGCCATGCTCTTTTGGAAAGGACCTAGCATGATGGAGGAGCCTCAGAGGTTTTTAATTCAGAATTCATAGCCCTACAAAGCCACCGTGCCAGACCAAGTGCTTCATGAAAAATGGATCAGTATTACAACACAATTTCTTGTAGATTTGTTGCAAAAATCATTGCTTGGTCTGGAATCGGTGTAGTTCCTGCCCATATGTGCAAATAAAGAGGGGGTGTAGCACCACGTCTTGTGCTGTTGTCTCTGATTAATTGGCCACGGAGAGCCTGCCAAGGTGATCATTACTGAAAAGCAGTGCAAGAACATTGCCTTGGGCAGCTTTACTTTTCAAACTATATTCTATTTTAATTGCAATTTGATTGTGTTTCTGACCTCTGCTCCTCTTAGGGGGAAAAATAAAACCCTATTTGTAATTAGAATAATTTGCCTGACCCAGGAATTTTGAATTAGTGCGTGATGGTTTATTCTCTATCTCTAGCAGTGGAATACATTATACTGTCCTGCTCACTTCTTGGCCTGTCTGAACGCCTGCTCTCGTAGATATTAGTTCTTTCAGAACCACCATTCAATTCGCCCAAGCTGATAAAATTATGCCGGAAATTGGATGTGGTCACTGAGGGACAAGCATAGAAAGAAATCTGAATTAGGCCTCATTTGCGCGCAATTTAAATTCTTTCCATCGGCTTTTGAAGGGGCCAGTTTTTTGGACTCAATAAGAAGATTAAAAGCAAATATAGTTGTGTCAGAACCAGGAGTTTTGCATGATGGCCATTCATTAGGGTGTCAACTTTAAGTCTAGGAAGCCAAGACTTGGGCGTTAGCTTAGCGGCAGGATTTAAGTCATTTTTCGCCACTCTCTCGTGGCGGTCCCCCCCCACACAAAATCACTTTAAATCTGGCACATGGTGCTAAAAATAGCTGAAAATACATCCTACCAGTGTGTAGAGCATTAGGACCTCATGAACACAGACACACTGAAAAAATGTTCTGACTTCTTTGTACAGAGTGGTCACGACATCTGTTGATTCTGGCTAAAAAGTTATTCTCCATTTTGAGGGCCAGACATGAGCACAGACTTAGTGCTAAATGTGTCTTGAAGGAACTCAATAATGGCCCACAGTGTGCCTGAAATTAATGTTTGGTTTACTAAGGCGGCAGCTCATCACACGGTCTGCACATACTCAATTAACTGTACGCTTATGGGGTTTTAAAAGGTACGTGAGATACCGAAACTGTCAACAAGCTCAGGACAAAACAGAAAATGAGACTTTTGTGATGAATAGTGGCATAAATGCATGATGTTCTTTCCTACCAAATCATTCTACTTCCCCTAGAATTACCATATTTTAGCATCTAAAAATATTTTGCATATATTTTGTTATCTTACTCTTACTTTGCTTTGCTTTCACTCTTCTGTCCAGTTCGTCCTAAAGCAGCACGGAGGGGTTTGGAGACTTCCGGCCACTCCATGTTTTCCAGTTTCTTGTTCGTTTTCCTAAGGTAGTCCTGACAGTGCTTGGACTTATGTTTTGGGACATTATCTTGCTGTAGGAACACCTGGGCACCAGAGGGTCCTGCATGGCCCAGAATGATTTCATATTTCTGGTTAACCATTTTTAAACCTATCTCAGTTCAACACTGTCCTTTGTACCATTTCATGCTATTCATTGCACTTTAACTGTTTGAATTTCAATAAAAATAGCTTTTGACCGGTAGTGTATCCCTAATAGTTATTTTGCCCTTGTTGGTTTTCAAATGAGGCATTATTTACTCTTATGTCTAAGAAAATTCTTGTTTACAGCTAAATGTAACATGTGTAATGTCTATTTCTAAATTGACTGATTATGTTACTATGGATCAGCAAATGAGAAAAATCATATAAACCAATAAAATCATGATTTACCCCACTCTCTTTCTTTTTGCACTTTGGTCTGCTGTACAGAATGCTACAGTACTTTTCAACCAGAGTGCAGGTGCTTTAAATGGACACTCCAACCAAACTAAAAAGTTGAACCACTACTACAGTGGTTGAAAATATGCTTACAGCAGAGTCACAGTGGTTTCTAAAGCAAGAATTAAAGTAGCATTCTGATTATGTTCACTGAGTGGATGTGAATTTTGAATGATTTCTGTTGGATACTTTGCTAGAAAGGGTGGAATGGCTAGTTAGAAACAACATATGTATTCAGTAGACAGATTTAGTTAAATGCTGTAAGAATCCTCACTGATTGGGAAGCCTTTGGATAATGCATGTTGTTATAGATAATTGAGACCGATGGCCAAAAGCATTTATTCTGTCAAACCAATGAGGCGTAATGCTACTCCATACTATTGCAAATAACAAATGAAGCCACTGTTTAAGCCTCTTCAAATGTTAAATATGGTAATCGTCTTTCTTCTTATCCTTTTTGTTCTGAAACTTTCAGCTATCCAGTGGGAGCAAGCAACTTAATGTATTCTTTTCCTTCTTCGCTGTATTATCCTATCTTTATGTTTTGGTATGTTGAGCTGAAAGATATAATCATGTGGTTCAGCATTCCTTTGACCTCAGAGGAGGAATAGAAACTAAATCATACCTGGTATTGTTATAGAACAAAAGATAAAATAAAAGGCTTACATTTCCCGCTTTCAAAGCAAGCATACAACACGTGGGCTAGTCTTTAGAGATCACTTGCATTGTACCTGACACTCCTGACCATGAAAATACAACTGTGAATTATATGTCAACAAAAGGGTTTTGGATAATAGTCCGGGTGATTGTGTTCATGCACAATGCAGACAAACCTCTTTAAAAATATTGCACCCTTATATTGAGTAAAGTTTTATTTTCTAAAATGAAAATCAAAGAGTACCTTTGAAAGTTTTGCACCGCTGTGCAGTATCAGCGGACTCCTGGCCTCCATCCATCCCGACATTAATATAAAAAGACTACACCCTCCTAGCCTGGTGCAGTGCTGCAAGACGTGTGCTGAATACTGAGCTGACAGTACGTGTCACTGCCTTTTATCACAGTACTGCACATTCGTAATTGTGGGGGAGAACAAAAAGAGCCTTGAAAGGCTAGCTGCTGTGTTTTTTGCAAAACGGCTACCTTTCTGTGTCCCTCTTGCAGACTTTTGGGGCATGTGACTTTCAGAAAGAACCATCAAAAAGGCTACATTAAAAGCTGAGCTCATTCTGGATCAAGCCTCCGAGACAAATTGCATTCTAATCAGAGATAAGGCTGTGATGATTATTCATCATTATTGATGTTATTGAGACACACACAAAATAATGTTGAATTATTTCATTATTGATGAAATTTCATAAGGGTGTGGCCGTCTATTGATTCTAATTCTAACAATTCATTTTGAGAACTTAAAAAAAAACACTTTTTAATTAATTTTATTTGATCATGTTTCATGATGTCATTTTTATATTACACTCGCAAGCCAAAATTGATCTGATTTTCGTATGTGAACTGAAGTCCATGTCAGGTTGACAGTCAGTACACATAGGAGCTAAGTAAACAAACTGGTTTTGATTAACAGTAATGAGGGAAAACATCACTCATCATTCTTTCTGTTAGATACTGACTGTGAATCTGAGCACCATTCAGACTGGAGATTTCAACAATTCAAATCCCAAGTTTGTTCTCCATAACTTCCACCAGTATGTGGAGAGGGGCGAACAGACTGGACTGTGTTTACCCCAAACGACATCTCTGTTATACTGATCCCACCATACAGACAGAACATCAGACATCCAAAATCCGTTCTGATTTCAGATGAAAACTTGGCTCCCAGCAGCAACCTCACCTCTTCAGAACATGTTTAGAAAAGCTGCAGCCTATGGACCCTCTAAAGTGGTTAAAGTGGTGGCTAAATAAGCAAACATACAGACAGTTACTTCCTCCTAGTCAATGGCTGCACACCCCATCCTGCTGAGAACCCTTGGTACTGCTCCCAGGTCAGGCAATACTGTTGAGCTGAGAACAAGGACCTGTCCTTAATTCTGCCACATCAAATGGCAATGAACATTGTTTCATTTCATGTCTTATTATTTATGGCCCAAACTGAAGGCCTACCTTTAATAGTTCTGGGTCATTGCTGCATTTATGACAAATGCAGGGCCTTTGTGATACACAAATATGATCATAAAGTGAGAGCACATGCAATTTCTTCTTTGGTACACCTTTGCAGACAAGCTCATGTGTGGTCAGAGAAATATGCAACATGTAAATAATGCAACATGGTAATTACAAAATTAGAAAATGTACTCTGTTAAGACTGACAACTTTGGAATATGTACTTATTTTTTCATTTTTTCTTATACATTTTTTTTTATATACTGCAGATATTTAAAAGCATATTAGGAGAATGATAACTCTTTATACTTTCATCATTGTACCGTTTAAACATACAACATTTATTTCTTTTACATGTGGTTCAGTTATTTAAGCTTTGGACAGTAGGGAAAAAGTGCACTTTCTCTGCGTATGTGGACAATCAATTAACAAGCTTTTATTGGATCACTATTAAAACATTTATTTTGTATGAGTAATGCTACCTGTATATATACATGAGGGAAAACTGAGGCATTTCGTTTGCAAAGTATATGAACATATGGCAGAGTTCAAGGACACTTTGACACTATTTGACACTTACTTGTTTAGGGCGGTTAAATCTGCTCCTATTATTGTGTTCCTTTGATGAATAATCAGTGCCAAGTTATTGTTCTGAAATGATTAAATCCGGTTGTTTTTCATAGAGTATTTTCCTAAGTGGCAGTGATGTCAGATTTTACAATGGATTTCTAAACCACACTGATGAAACCCTGCTCAGACACCAATTTATGGCACATTTGCTGTCTAAAATAGTTGCAAAATCAACCCAAAACCGTTGACTGGCATTCTATTTATGTGATACTAATGCAGTCTTTTAAACAGTCTATTGGAAATGTATCATTGAGGGTAAAATTATCTGTAAAGGCAAACTGACTCACAGCATCATCAAGTAGATAAAGTTAATTAGAAAAGCTACAGGCTATTTAAATTTGAAAAATGAAGCTCTAGGCCTGTGTGTTTGGGGGTGAAATAAACTTTCTGGAGATTTTAATTTGATTACATTATAGGCAGAACTTATTTAGGTTTGCAAAGTTTTTAAAACTATTACACCCTTCTCTGTCGGACCGGCATCAAACTTGCACAGAATGAGATTCACTTCACAGCAATTAGAAAGACTACTGCGTAGGACAAAAATGATTCCCAATTTCTTGATGTGTTATGTAGGACAGTGGTCACCAACCTGCTTACTGGGGGTCTACATGCAGTCCCTCAAACTGTCTTAATGCTCCAGCCAATTGGTTCATTGGCCAGAGCAGGTGTTGCAGACTGTGGGAGGAGAATTGTGAGGAAGGTAGATCATCACATCAATATTAAATACAGCAAGAAACATTCTAATATGTTGTAACTGTTCACATTACAATGCAAGTTAATGGACATTCAAGATTACAGTTGGTATGCCTTTACACTAAGAGATTTACATTTAAACCTTTTACATTGTATATTTTTTTTATTTATTTATAACTAATAGTTTTTATAGTTTATTTATAAATAAATCACACTAAACTCAAGAGCACAACGCAAAAAACACAGATTTGCTGTTAGAAGAGCAACACTGTTTCACACATGTTTAGTGATATACAATTAATATACTGTTGCATGTCAAATCAGTCAATCAACCAACCAACCAGTCAATCGATCGATCGATCAACCAGCAGATCAGTCAATTAACTAATTTGGGCCATGTTTGTTAATTTATTGGTGGGAAATTAGTTTAATCATTGTGTGAAACATGATCAAATATTTATTTGCAGAGACAAATCAACAGAAATCAACATAATGTAGTATCCCTTACAAAAATTAACCATATTTTCCTATGGTTTTTATGCAGTAACCATAGTTTTACTATGGTAACTCTTGGTCATTGGTTCAGCCCATGGTATTACCATAGTTTACATATAGCATCATGGAAACCATGGTAAAACAAAAACCATGGAAACCATGGTAAAACAAAAACCATGGAAACCATGGTAAAACAAAA
>JBBKCR010000128.1:9961317-9974474 GCA_037577295.1 Ladigesia roloffi | reverse complement strand
TAAGATAAGATAAGATAAGATAAGATAAGATAAGATAAGATACGATACGATACGATACGATACGATACGATACGATAGATAAGATAAGATAAGATAAGATAAGATAAGATAAGATAAGATAAGATAAGATAAGATAAGATAAGAAAAGATACGATACGATAAGATAAAACTATATTCATCCCGAGGGAAATTCTTTTGACATAAACATTCTCAATGCAACAAGTGGAATAAATATAAGACAATAAAGAGTTTAATCAGTTTTAGTCATCAGAGCACTTGGTAGGACCTCACACAGAAAGAAATATGCAGACTCTACACAGAAAGGACACTCTGCAGCCATGGCCTATCTAACCCATGGCCTTCTTGTGACCAAACATATGAACTGAATTCTATATGAATGAAACAAGTGCTGTTTGTGAAATGGTCGTGGATTGTCACATTAAGATTATTGGTCAAATAATTTTACATTATTAAATGTATTCCATTGTGTCTTACTGTATTCAACATTTTTCTTGCTGTGTTTAAAATGAGCCAGGATGTCAGTAAACCCAGTTATTTCCAGCTTCAGTGGTGAACATAAATCCAGAGAGAAAAGACAAATACTGTCAGGGTTTAACCTGATGTCTTTGTGTATTACAGACTTTGGTGTATCACAGACTTTGCTCACCCAATGACAGTTTTGTAATGTGTGAAAATGTCTTAATACATCATTGTGCTGTGCCTATATTGCATATCTAAATTTGGATTGTGTGATAGGGCTTCTTTGATTAATATGTGTTATATGCAGATTTATATTGGTTGAATTAAAGTATTCATATCATTTTATGAAAGTCAGTTGTTTCAGTAAAGCCCATGCAGGCTTGCTATGCAAATGAGGCTCAGACCAATCAGAGCTCCAGAGAAGTGCAGTGGGTGCTTTGATGAATTGAGATAATCATGAAAAGCAAAGAAATGAAAGCATCTTAGTATGGCTTTAACCATTTTAGACTATGATTCACCTAGGTGTTTTTAAAGGCTTCATATTCTTCATTTTTGCCATGTTTGTGTGGGTTTCTTGACCAAAGTCTGATTTTCCAGCCTATGTATATTCTTTAACAGCCTTTTGCAACTGTGCGTTTGGGAATGTAAATTATATTTTTTCTGATTGGAAATCTCTTAAACAACTAAATAAGGAAACAAATATAAATGTGTTGGTTTTGTGACCAAAACCTGATGATTTTAGAAAATCAATTCATTCATTCAATTTTTGTAACCACATAGTTCTTACTAGAGTCATGGGTACCCAGAGTGTAGTCCAAAGCAAAGGGTGCGAGGCAGGGACTCACACTGGGTGGGGCACCAGCCCACCGAATGACACACAAACACACCATTCACACACATCTTCGTTCAGTTTAGAATCCTCAGTTCACCTTACACACAGGTCTTTGGACTTTGGGAGAAAATGAAGACCCTGGAGGAAACCCATGCCACCGTGTGGAGAACAATCTCCACACAACAATTTAATTAAGAAAGTTAAGAAATTTCAGGAAGTGATGATATAGGGTCTTTAATATATCAAAAGTTGTCCATATGAATACATTGCTAACATTTTGATCATCATATTTTGCACTTTTCATTGTCGTCTCTGGGGTTTCATCGGCACCACACTGGACCGATTATCTGGAAGAGCATCTTCTTTACTGTAGATAAAATTCATATTCTCTGCTTGTGAACTTTTTTGGACTGCATTATTTACCATCGCTCACTATGTTATATTTCCTCCAGGCTGGACTTCTCAGTAGCGTTCCAGATGCTACCTAACCTCACCGCCTCACCATGACCCTCTGTGAGCTCCCTCCCTGCTCATTCTGCTCCTTTTAACATTGTTGGTGAGTTTCCGCTCTCTTGTTAAAGTCTGCTTGCCAGTTTTGTGTGGTTGGTTCGCTTTCCCTCTAGAAAACTGCTGGTTGGCAGGTTTCTATCGAACACAGTGGAGTCAGGTGATCTGGCTATTTTGGTTCTGGTTTGGTCTTCTGGTCACTTTTAGTGCTAAGCAGCCATGCAACTTGCTCATGAAGTAATCAGAGTAATCACTGTCTGACTGGTATTACTATAACTCTGGATTCAAATGCGTGTATCACAGCTATGTGCCTGGAACAGCTTTGCCCATTTTGATCCCACATGGCTGCAAGGTGCTTGGAATAGCCAAATGCGCTTCATTGTATTAATTGTGTTCCCATATCTCATTGATTCACACAGTATACCTCACCTTTTCTATCACTTTCCTGATCAACAACAGCCTCACTAAAGGATACATTTTAATCATCTGTAAATACTAAACATGAATATGCACTATGCTGACTCTAAATTTAGTCATCTGGTGCCTCCAGGCACAAGTATATCCCTCATTAACACTCGTTGGCTGACTGATAAAGTTCTCTTGCTCAGGGATTTGATTTCAGACAAAAATGTAGATTTGCTCCCACTAACTGAACAATTGTAAGACAATAATGACTGTATTAAGTTAAATATGCTAAGCCCTGTGGGTCACAGCTACATGGCTATGCCTCATTAAAAGGGAAGAGGCTATGGTCTGGCTGTGGTCGCCTGTGATAGTGTTCAAATGAAAGGTTATGGATTCTTGTGATATCATATCCACCCAAATGACCAACCAACAAAACATTTCTATCCTTGTTTCTCTGATCTCAGTGAAAATCTCTCCTTGACTTATGCACCTTCTGACATTGTTATTTGGCTTGCTGATTTCAGGATTCAAAAGATTGTTGTCTCTCCAGTGACTTGAGAGTTTATAGAAATTCTTCAGTGTTTTAGTCTTGTTCAGCATGTGGACTTTTCCTTGCATACACATGGACATATACCAGACCTGATATGCTCAGTAGTTCTTACTGCTCCTCCTTATGTTGATTGCATGCTGAAATATCGATCTGCCCATGATGCTACCTGTTCATTCCATCTGTCGTTAATAGATCCAGTTGAAAACATAATAGCACATTCCCTACTAGAAACACATTTCTGTCTTATTACTTAAGTTTTAAGTATATATTTTTTTTACCATATATACAGTGTTACCCCGTGAAGTCACGGTTCAGAACTTGTTGCCTCATACATTCTTGGAATTTTTCTTGTTTGTGGAAACCCCTGCAAATTCACAGAAACTGCAATGTTTTTTAGGGGTAATGTATTAAGCTGACTTTAAAATGAAATAAAAATAGTTTGTTAGCATAAATGCATATTTATGGTTTACACTTTAAACATTTATAAGCATTTATAAAGATACATTTATTTTACCACATCACACATTTTCAGTTCACAGGTGCTCTTGTAACGTAACCCTACGATTTACGGGGGTGGACTGTAGTCTCCTCTCCTCAAACATTCCTCCATCTTATGATGCTCCTCTGAACAGTCAAGTGCAACTTTTTCTCACTATTCCAGACACTGTCCCAGATTCACTCTTCTTCAATCTTCCTGTCTTTTATTTACAGACTCCACTATTCTCCGTAAACACTGTTTACACACCATTTTTATCTGCATTTCTCAACTTGTTCACTTGTCACTGGCATTGTTCCTGCTGACCTAAAAACTGCTGCTGTTACCCCTGTTCTTAAAAGTGCCTTGGATCCCAACAATCTCATGAGCTACATAACTATTTCAAAGTTTCCATTTATTTTTAGGCTTCGAGAAACTAACTGCAAGCCCACATAACATTTCCTATGAGCTATTTCAGTCAGGTTCTCATTACATAGAAAAAACACAGTTCCTCTGCGAGTTGCTCATGACCTTTTATTGAATGTGGACTTGGGTTCACTTTCCCTATGCCTTTGACATTGTTAAATCATAATATGCTTCTTCCCTGTTTCTCTGTTACTGGGCTTTCTCTCAGAGTTCTTACCTGGTTTACTGATCTCACTGATAGGGATCAAGTTATGTCCAACCACAGATCCCTTCTCATGAAACAAGGTGTCCCCCAGGGATCTGTCTTTGCTCTTCATGATCTATATACTACCACTCTATCAGATGTCATGGGCTCATGGGTTACACTGATGACACACAGATCAACTTCACCACCCTCATGTGCTTTTGTAGCCCGTATTCAGGACTTAAAGTGGCTGCCATCAAAGTTCCCTAAGCCAGATGCAGATAAAATCTCCAACTAATTTCAGATTTGCTTTAAATATAAACAGACTTCTCATCATGCCCTTTTTTTCCATTTTGAATCTTGTTGCTAGTTGACCCTTCACTGACTTTTAACATCTCTAGTTAAAAATGCATTTTTCAGCTTATATTTCACATATCCATCTACCACTTTGCATGCAAAATGCAGAAAATGCTTTAATAACCTCCAATCTTGACTACTGCAATGTTTCTTTTTTTTGGTTTTCTAACAAAAATCTATAGAAAGGCTTCAGGATGTAACTCGAATTCTCACTTATACCGAAAGTTCACTGGCTACCCATTTCATACAGAATTCAGCACAAGCTGCTTCTCATTTGTTTTAAAGCTCTACATGGTTCTGCCCTTCCCTATCTCTTTGATTTACTCCACCAGCCCATTTCAGCTTGCTCCAAACTATGGAATTCTCATCCTCTGATTCTCCAGAATACATTCCCTCTCTCTTTTTTTTGAAAGTGCTATGCCTCTTCTCCCACTTCGTGATCCTGTCATCTGATTTCACATTTCTGTAACTGGTGTTACAGAAGAGGCTGTCTGCTTTACTGTTTGATTTGAAGTTGTAAAGCAACTTTGTGTTTAGAATGGAACTATATAAATAAAGCATAATTAGTTGTAGAAGTAGTAATAGTATTGTGATTGGACATGGTTTCAACAGCAAAACATCTCTTAATATCCAGTGCAGTGCCTGTGTATAGAATTTTTAAGAAAGAGAGAGGATGGTCAAGTCAACTTTAAAATGTTTGTTGGAGGGAGTGTATGTGATGTTACGGATATGTCAACTGCAAAAAAGCCAAATGAAATACAAACACAAAGAAACAACCACAGGGCTGAAAACACAGCTGACCCATAAAGCAGATTTCAAGACACTAAAGCTCAGGTCAGTCACTGTTTGTTGTGGTTTCAATAGTAATAAAACACCCATGAATCCAACTACATGTACCGGTGTCTTTACCCATAAATGGTTGGTAAGGGCTGGCGCATTCATACCCACAGTGAGATTTATTTCCGTAAACATTTTTTGCCCATTGTCTCCAAACAATGGCTTTATAGCAACCATGCAATCACACCTCACATTTTCTTGCAGCAATGCATGTATTTTTACTATGCTTTCTGTTGTTGTTGTTGTCTTTGTCATTATTATAGTTAGTAGTAGTATTGTTGTTGTTGTTGTTGTTGTTGTTGTTGTTTTAAATCAATCAGACTTGAATGCATTTCAGGATGTGTTGATTAAAAGTTGTGGCAGGTTTGGCAGGTGCAAAAGTGATAAGAGTTGGCAGAGAGAAGAGAAAGCCTGCATTTGCAAAAGAGAAACACTTCCCAAATTCACCCTTACATGCTGCTTGCTTTTATTTTAAATTCTCCTCCGGGAAATACAAATCGGAACATTAGATGCATAACAGTTCCAAAACTGTATTTAGGTGCTATAAAGCATCTCAATACACTGTCAAGTTATAGGCACAATTCATAAGAATGGCTGTGCTGAGTAGCTGTGAATTCGCCATTATGCCAGGAAATAACTCCTATAAAAAACAAGTTTCTTCCATAATGTGTGTGATTAGGAAGTTTTACCCCTTTTTCCCGCTGTAACAGCCTCTGCCCTTCTGGGATGGCTTTGCACTGGAGGATATATTTGAGAGAAAATTTGATTTAAGCGCATTACGGAGTTCAGGTACTGATGATGGATGACTAATTCTGTACACCACTTCATTCCAAAAGTATCGGATGGAGCTCCATCATTCTAGTTTCACTGCTCTGCAGCACAGTGATGGGGGGGTTTATACCCCTCTAGACGGTGCTTAGCATTGGACATGGTGACCTCAGACTCATGCATGGCTGCTCCAGAGCATCCCATTCTATTGGCATTGCTTGTCTATGGAGATTATAAAGCACTGTAGGAATGAATTCATTAAGCTTGTCATATTTAAGTTCTCAGAAGATTAGTCCTTGGTGTCTTTGGCAGAGACTTGCCCTCAGGTATATGCATGCGGTTGAAGAAGGTTGACTGAGGGTTCTCTTGTCGTGCCCATGTATTAAATACAATGCAAGATAAATTCATTAATACAAGCACATATTTTGCATAACAATAGAAAATTCCCTATTGTGCATCAGGACATAATCATTATACAAGTTACATTGTATATCTAGGCTGGGAATCGTCAGCAACTCAATTTTGCAATACAATAAAAACCTTAAAATGCGTATTAAAATCTACATTGATATATATAACGCTGACTTTCATCAGTGAATTCTGTGAAATAGCAGAAGTTTGCCAAAGCGCCAAACCAACTAATCTAATCCTCATATTCCATTTCCATTTTCCTTACTTGCACACTTTCAGTTAAGAATTCAATTATTAAAGATCATTTATGAATCATTCATGGCTGCTTGCATAGCCACCAGTCATCTATAGATGGTATATGAGACAGAATAATTTAATTTGATCTCATTATATTACCACTGAGCTCTAACTAGGAACCTTTTGACATCATAAATGTAGTTTTAAATGGACCGAGGAAAGATTTAAAACACTGTAGTGATGCCACTCCCTGGCAATTTGGCAGGTTATTAGTCTATTGTAAATCGTGGCCGACTTAATGAGCTGAATACTAAACAATACATAAAATAGCCACCTGGCCTTTTATTTGTTGAGGTTAAATTGTGTCTTAAATGTGTGTTGCGTCTTCTCTGTGGTAGTAAAACTGTTATACAGGACTGCACATAAGTTTCAGGCAGCCATTGAAAATTCTTAAAATCACTATACAACAAGAATGAATACAAATTTACATCTAAACAGACATAAAAAACAAGAAATATGTTTATTAAAAAAACATTTCTGAGAATTTCTGCTTGTTTTTGGTATATGGAATACAGAGGCTTAAAAGTGTTAACACAATATCATTTGTATTGTCTAATTGTACATATTTTAATTCTCATAAACATCTTTAAGTATAATTTTTCCAGACGGACTGAGACCTTGACAGAAGAGGCAGAACGCTTATACTTTCAAAGCTAAATGTTGCCACTGTATTATACAAAGGAGGGAATAAATATCTGTTCTGTAAACATCTTTAATATCTTTAGCGTTTTGTATTTAAGTATGATATTCAAAAGGCTGTAAAATTAGTATTACATTTAATAGACTCACTAAAATATTGTAATGTTCTCCCTGTCCTTTGATTTTTGTGTCTTCCCTGTGGTTTTCTTCTATTAATAATATTCACCATGTGCCTTTGCTTATTTGATCCATTTGAATCTGTTGTTTTGGTCCTAGCCGAACTTAGCACCCCCCATTGTCCTGGTCCCCCCAGTGTCTTGCTCCTGTTTCCTCCCCAACCCAGGTGTTTCTCATTAGTTTATAAATAGCCCCTCTCTTCAGTCTAGTTTTGTTGGCTCGTAATGTTGGCTCTGGGTATTTTAGCTCTATCTTTGCTCTGTGATTTGGGGTTTGTGTTTCTGCTGTGGTTGTAGTGGATTGCTTGCTCTGTGTTTAGCCATGTGTTTTTTGCTCTTTGTTTTTGCCTCCCTTGTGTTCATGTTCATGTATTTTAATCCCCTGTCTCTATTTGCTTTATTTTGTTAGGCCATGTTCAGTTTTCTGTTGGTTTCCTCTTTAGAATCCCTTTTATCATTCTTTTGCTTGTGATCATATTCTTCTCCACACTTGACAGCTCCTATGCTTGATTCAAAGGTCCCATATCAAGGGGGATAAAAAATCACTTTTTAAAAATAAAAGTGGACAACCACATGCTCTGAATGTGATTTTACTCTGTGACATTCAAAAGAATTGTGTCTCTGTTGTGCCATATGTCTCCAAATTGCCATATTGAATCCCATCAACAAAATTAGAAGAGCAATTCTGTGAAGGGCTCCTTGTAGTTCTAGACAGGTTCAAAAGCTTATTGACATCTGAAAGGATGTGTGAAAGTTCTCATTCTAAAGTCTCGGTTCCTGAAAGAGAAAGTTAGGGCTCTCTGATTGGGGTTTGGTGTCTTGCCTAAAGGCACTGGAATGCCCTGTCAATCCTGAGATTTGCTGGCTCACCTAGACTATCATCCTACCCAACGTAATCATATTTTCCTGAAAAAGACATTAATGCATTTTATTCTTTGTCTTTCATTGTGCCAAATCATTTGGGAGCATCATACATTTAGCTTGTCTTCTCTTCATGTCAAATATTTTGATCACTGGAGAGAAGATACAGGGAAGGTCATTACCGTGTATAATTTCAATCTTTTATGTTTATACTCCCACTTGGAACCTAACTAAAGTGCTAGTGCTGGTTTAAGGAGTTAAAAAACTGTCCTGTTTACTTTAGCTCACTGAGTGAATGTAAATGGTACCTACTCTGGGTTGGAGAATTAGTCATTGCTATGCAGAACACATCAAGAAAAAGATCCTACCTGTTTAGAGATGCAGTGGAGTGTTCTGAAGACACTCTCAGGACGTTTCTAAAAATATTTTCAGAGGTATGGAAACCCCACAGACTTACCGTCTCAGGTCCCAGGTCAAGTATAAATGTAAAATAGGCAAATCCTCAGGTAATCCAGAAATATCTAAGGTTGAGTCTTGATTCAGGACAGACAAGCCTTAAACTGAGACTTCGGTCAGTACTGACAAGTCCCAGGTTGAGTTTTGAGTCAGTACAGTCAAGTCTCTATTTGAGTTCTCAGTCAGTACTGACAGGTCTCAGTTTAGGTCTTGAATCAATACTGACAAATATTAAGTTAAGTAACTTGACTGCCACCCAGTGCTTCCTGCCCCAAGCAATGTAAACTGAGGGTCAGTTTAGTTGAATTCACCGAAATGAATCATTATGGAAAATATATTTTGTGTTGTCATCATGACAACCTCTTTAAATAGTTCATAATAATAATAAATATGAAAAGTAGTAAATTTATACAACAGAGAACCTTTTTGAAAACAGAATGTGTACAAAAAAAGAAAAGATTATGTTAAAATCTGCTCTTGTTTTAACTTTGTCTCCAAACTTTTGATGTAGAAGGCTTATGTTACGATTTTGTTGAACCAAGTGATCAAATTCATGACACAAGACCGATTTATAAAAGCAGCTAGAAACTTCTTGTCATTTATTGAGGCTGTTGTCCCATAAATAGGGATGAGAAGTTCTTGTGACGAAGTATAAAAAAGTTAAACTAGTCTGGCTGATCGGTAAAAGCCTTTGTGTTTACACTGCTGCAGGCAAGGATATATTAAGTCAACTCCACTGCTTCATCTCTGATTGTGTCAAAATGAGTGGAAGAGAAAATAAAGGATCTCAGAGGAAGGCTGCGGCTGCTCACTTTTTCTGACACCCTGTCAAGTTTGTAAGAGATACCAGGGTGACACCTGATTGTTTACATATCCATTACTTCTTTGATTGCTGTGCATCTGGGGCCCATTCTGCCAGTATTTTTCCCCTTTCTGCTCAGATGAATAATAAAAGGCGGTCTCCAATTTTCCCTCTGTGTCCTTCTCCTGTTTGAGCCCATGCATCATTTTCACACTGACACCCAGAAAAGCTGTACAGGCCCAGAATCAGAGAACGCGGATCAAATTGTTACCATCTAACAGTTTTCTCGAGTGGACACAATAGCGAGGCTTTTTGTGGACTATTTAAATTGGAATGATTTTGACTGAAAAGAATTGTCCACAAATGTAGCCTACAAAGCTGCTTCCTCTCGACCCATAGGATGATTCAAGGGCTCATTGTAATAGCCTGCTTCTGCCAGGGAGCGTGTGTAGCTGTCAGAGCATTTAAATTACTACACATTTCATTGTCTCGGAAAATCTAGACACACACACCCTGCTGAAAGACCCCCAGAGAATTACATTTTCCCCCACAAATTGGAGTGTCACCGAGTCATGTGTCCCTGTTTACAAAGATACATATAGACATACCATTTTTATACTTACAAAACACTTACGTAAGGAAATATGAACCGTAATATCTATATATTTGATCAGTCATGATATGATTGGGATCCAGAGTTTGCTTCTTTCATTGTAGCGCTGGAGCTACAAGGTTAATAATTAATGAAAGGCTGACAATTAATGAAAGTGTGTGCTTAATTCATCACACCCTCTGGCTCAAACCATGCCCAGTAGCTAGCAAGTAATCTCACGCAATAGCATATCTGAGAGAATGACATACTGTTATCTATGAATGCATAGTTAAAAACAGTCGCAGAACTTCTTGAATCTTAAATTTTACCTTTTATATTTGTATATCTGTTCATTCATGTGCTGCGGTAGATTGGGATTCTCTAGTTTAAAGGGAATTTCCCCTCTGATGATATATCTTGGCTGGAGAAAGTTTTGAAATAAATAAATAAACA
The DNA here is from genome assembly GCA_037577295.1 of Ladigesia roloffi. Taxonomy (NCBI): domain Eukaryota; kingdom Metazoa; phylum Chordata; class Actinopteri; order Characiformes; family Alestidae; genus Ladigesia; species Ladigesia roloffi. Next base: position 9,963,966 of record JBBKCR010000128.1, on the reverse strand, counting down.
ATAATTTGGGTGAATGTGGACACACATCCTTTGCCATGGTTTAGCGTCATAGATTGCCAACATTATTGCTAGGAAACCAATTGGTTTGCGGTCATACATCTATAATAGCTTCAAATGATCATCACAATGACAATAATGGGTTTCTCAGATGACGGAAATGACAAGAAGTTACAAAGATAGCTTGTTGTCATACTTCAGTTTGGATTCTTTCATTTGCAAAGTGTAGAAAATTTCTCAACATCCATTTTCATGCCCAGTGCAGATTCATTGTTTCCTTAATGCTTTTGTTTAATGACAGTGGCAGTATTTTAATTTTGCTGTATTTGTAAGCCCATGTAACAGAGGCCAGGCTAGCAGTCACGACTGGCTGACACCATGTTATTAAAATTATACTCGCATAATGTGAGCTGGGTACTGCAGTTAGATAAGACTGATGAAAACAACATATAATAATGAGTAGAATGCTGTGTTTGCGAATGAGGTTGGTATGCCCTTTTACTCAAACTCATTTGAGAAAAGTGGTGACTTGTAGGTTCAGTTTAATGATAATTGGTAGGGTATAGGTTTTTTACTTCTTAACTACAATCAGTACAAATCTAAACACCACATCATATCTTGGCTAACCTTTGTCATATTAGGTAAGTGGGATTCTGGGTAAATTTGATTCTGTACAAAACCCCCATTTAATATAGCCTATGCAACTGACTTCATCTTCTTTGATAATGATTTTATTCAATAATAACTTTAGTTAGAGCTAGGCCAGGACTACAAGCTACAAATAAATAATCTGTTCTTTACATGACCTTAAACTCAACCCTCGCGTGAGGGCTGCACCTTCCCCTTTTCTACATTTATGTATTTCTACATCTTCCATCCGCATGGACCCACAGTTAATGGATTCCTGCAAGACCACGGCGGTTCATAAATCAGCAAGTCACGCCATGGCTCTATTATAAATGGTGTGATCGAGCAAGCCCACACCACTCATGAATCTTCAGGGTCAGGGAAGAGCGGGCGATACACAAACGATAGAGACGATGGGGGCGATTTGTCAAGAACCTGACCTGCGCTCATCTCCATTTGGCTGAGAAAAGCAAATTGAAAACACTGTCAGTTCAAAGCGGTGACAAAGCCAGCTAATTCACCTTCGGCCAATGGGCCAAACAGAAGCCTTATAAGACTTTTAGATTAAGCTCTTGGTAGCTTTCAAGGAGAATGGACTTTAGGTTTCACAGAGCAGGTCTGATGACTGGTATGAGTGTATCAGTTGAAATCCAGTGTTGCTGTGTTTTAACCTGCTGGACACAAAACTGGCCACTTTATTAGAAAGCCCTTCCTGTAGCTGGATCTCACTGGTATCCAGAAACTACAACCCAGCTGTTAATGCAGTATCGTCAAGCTCTTCACCTGTGGTTTGATTCAAATAACATCTTGGGTGGATAATATTTAAGGTTTTGGGTCAGTCTCAATCTGTGAGAATGAGTAACAAATGTCCATCAGTACCTTCTGTTCAGATGTACCAGTGTCACACTACATTGTCATGTGTTGGGAATAATCCCTCACATAATATCTAGCCATGCTCCTATGTAATAAATACAATTGTATGTTTGGTTGTTATTAATAATAAGTAATAGGGAACCCAGTTCTGAATATTCTCTACTATTTTTACTCTGTAAACATTTTTGCAAAACATAAAATGAGCCATGACTTTTGCACAGGCCAAAATGCACAATATGTTCTTATAAATCAACAAAATGTCATTTAACCACGGGTACCAAAAAAATATGACAGTGTGGTGTTCTCTCTGTCCATTGAAAGACAGGGTAGAGGGGAATGATACATTGTCTAGCAGATGTTAAGCGGATGGGTTAGTAGTTGTAAAATCTACAAATATGTTAGGTGTTTCCGATAAAGTGGCCCAGTGTAAGTGCAGAGAGTGTAGGTACAGTGTAGTTATCATCACAAGAGCAAAACCACTTTATGACGCATGCTGATATTCCGGTAGCATGGATGTATAAGCCAGTGATGTATTCTCATCCAGACAACAAACTGCAAACCTCCTCAGACGTTCATCTTTCCTCTCCCATCCCAACCATACTGACCCCCTCCAGTATCATTTTCCAGGATAATGTCCAAATTTATTATTCATCAAGGCATTCTGCCATGATCAATCCCCTCCAAGAGGCTGCATACAAGGATGTGTTTTAAATCTCCCCCTGAGATGCTGAACTTTGTCACATCTAATTACACACAGTGAAGGAAAGCCTCAGCTAGACATGCTCTCTGTCTCCCAGCATGTGCACAGCTACCCTCCTGATGTATCGGAAGGTTCCCAGCAGGTAAGCTGCAGTGACACATTCTGTATTCACTTCGCTTTGAAATCAGCACTACTGTTAACATAATTTGTCCTGTTATAAATACTGATGCTTCTCCATGTCTCCACAAAAGGGAATTTTACAGTAGAAAAAAAAACTAAACTTATTTAATTAGTGTGAATGGGGAAGCAATCACACTATACTTCTAAAGTTTTAATATTATTAGTAGTATTATTGTTGTTGTTGTTGTTGTTGTGGTTATTGTTATTATTATTATTATTATTATTATTATTATTATTATTATTATTATTATTATTATTATTATTATTATTAT
>JBBKCR010000128.1:9949453-9961181 GCA_037577295.1 Ladigesia roloffi | reverse complement strand
ATAAGTATTCCTTTGTCCATTCATAATAAATATATATATATATATATATTCAAATATTATGCTTATGAATAATGAAGTTCTCAGTTCAATGTATTTATTATTAATGGACAAATGAATATTTATTGATTTTGGCAAGACACTTTCATTAACTTTTTTCTTAATTAATTCACTTCATTCATATGCATAATGGACCTGTTTGTTTTAATTTTGATATTTTCTGTTTGTGTTATTACTGATATTAGGACACACAATTATCAATATTTTAATGATTTTACTAGAAATTAAGCCCTGAAAGCTCAATTCCAGCTGTAAACATATATATATATTTATTATGAATGGACAAAGGAATATTTATTGATCTTGGCAAGACACTTTCATTAACTTCTTTTCAGAAGGCAAATAAAAAAAAAATGTTGGATGTCACTTCAGATTAAGTGTTCCCAGTATGTGTAGTTAGTTAACACACTTGTCACAACCACCTATCTATCAGTGATGTATGCACTGTTACAATTAGAAAACAGCAGTGCAGCTTTCGCAGTTGTAATTTAATTGAGTTTTTACTGGAAATACACAGATTTATCCTAATTACATGCACTTACAACTGAATTCGATAAACATGTGTAATTGTATAAGCTGCACTAATGTAATCCCTCTAACAGTAAATACATCACCTGAAGTTGGTGTTGTCACATATCTTATTATTTGTGTATCTGCACAGTCATTAGAAACAATTAATTAATTTAGCAGGTCCAATATGTGTATATAATGGAAATAAATAAATAATAGCAGTAAAAAAATGTACTAACAAACAAATAATAAATCTACCTTCTATATTTTACTACACTAAACAAAGTAACTAGATTGTAAACTATTTTTATGTATTAAATTACTGTTATATTACTTCTTATTTGTTTGTTTGTTTGTTTATGGCTAACACAGGATGTAGCAACCATAGGTATTGTTATTTTATGTACGTAAAAGTTTGATGCATATGTATTTTTTTTTTTCCAGACACATGGAAAACTACTTTGTACTTGGGAAATACAATTGCTTAACATCCGAGAAAAGTGTAAATCTGGCCCATTAAGCTATTGATTACATATTAAGCATATTTTCATTTGCTAATGCTCAGTCTGACCATACCTTAGTGTCGTAGTTAGGAATGCTACTGTGTTTTATCTGGACAGATATGTGGAAGCTGTATAAGAACCTCCAGCAGCTCGAGCCAGCAACACTGCAACACTTCTAATATTGTCATGGAATTTGTAATCAAGTGATTCTTAATGTAAATCAGTGTGTAAGGTGTTAAACACTGTAAGTAAGGGGTTATTGGGTGTCTTGGCTGGAGATGTCAGTCTTGGAACAAAAACAAAGTTTTTGGCTCAGCTACAGGTCATCACCCAGAGTTATTCAGGTCTTTTATGGGGTGAAAGATCACAGCAGCCATGCACGTGATAAACATGTAAGTGTTGTTTTAATTACTGTTGTTTTCTGGTCTGACAGGAGTTAAAGTGGTTGTCATGGCACAAGGCAACACAGCATGATAATGTTCAGTTCACTTTTGTTATATTTTTTAAACATATTAATTTGTATGTAGAAAAAATTACAAAACCTCCTATGCTGTATATGGACATGATTGCACTAGTATGTAAATTCCTACATGTCCTGTGTCCATTTTGTCAATTAGTGGGGTTTCATGCGATTCCCATGATGCTCGGGGTAAGCCTTTAGCTTAGCATTTGTTGTTCTAAAAATAAGACAATGCTCTTTTTTAAAAACATACAGTGCTTCAAAATTCCCAATTACACCGTATGCTTTTAGATACAATAATGTTTTGGCTGGCTTTCCAAAAAACTAAACTTTTATTCTTCCTCGGCTTGGCTGCTTTCCTGATCTGTTTCTAGCAGTTACTAACATCTCATGGACAAAAGCTCAGCGGCGCAGTAATCTACAGGGCATGTTTATACACACATATTCATTCTTGCATCATTAAGCACATGTTCCAATTTCAAATTGGACGTTGTTCTGACAAAACTGATTTTTTCTCTGCAGAACATTGTGAATGAATATTTAATATGAAATCTGTACGATTGGCAGGTTGTCCCAAATTAAGCCCTGCACCCCTCACTTTTGATATTTCATCTTATTTTAGGCCAAAAGCAAATCAAAGAGAGAACAGCTCCAAAATCTGGAACAATCTAATTTTTCTTCTCTAATTTAAAAACTGGATCTGTATTATTCACTTTGCAATAGATTCATGATTACTAGAGCAGTACTACTTATATTAATGGTTTCTGAGAGTACAATCATCTTCTATTAACTTCCATTCAAATGTAATACTATTTTATAATTCTCTTGCAAAGTTACTTTTTTATGACAGCATTATTATATTGATAGATGTGCTAAGAAATTAGCCTGAAGTTGTGGAAGTTCCTCCAGACCTGAGAAGTTTCTTTGCCATAATCTTTTGCACATCTACTTGAGCTGTATTTTAGAAGCATTCTTTTCATTATTACATTAAAGCAGCAGTACTTTTATATAGGTTTAGACAATTCTATACTGTAACTACTGATTCAGTGTTGCTACCTAAAAATACGAACTCTATTCATTAGTAGTCACATTGTTGTTGCATGCCTTGCTAATGTATTGCAAGACACCAACTAGGGGCAGTTAATATATAATGCTAAAGTAAGTAACCTGGTTGCCTGGTAAGTTTGTACAACTTCTAATTATAACAGAATAATGATCTGCTTTTTATATTCCCTTAATTAATGGAAGGCCATCGGGTTTCTTTGTTTTAATAGCATATCCACCTCCGACTGCTCAGTGTCTATCACAGTATCAATCCTATTAAAATGAGGCCCACTGTCTTTAATGGTTAGGTATTGTTTTTATGAGTTAGGCTTAGCCCAATAAATACAGCGACGACAAGCACTGCTGCCAATGCCTTTTGAACTCATGATGTCCGAATGTATTCAGTCAGAGAAGCTCTTGTAAGGCTTAGTGACATTGGGGTCACAAGGGATTGGAAATGGAGTGATAGGTCTCAGTCCTGAGACGGCATAATGCATTCCGCATATCTACTCCAAGGGCATGTACAAATAAAAGCGTGCCACGGCCACGTTTGTGGGCAAGATGGGTTAAGGTGGATGAAGGATTTAAAGCAATTTCCATCAATGGATGTGACGCTTCAGAGAAAGGTCATGGAGCAAAGCACTGGCTGGTATGTATTCTCACGGCGCTGTGTGTGTGTATACTTATTTTCATCAAACAAAGCCATCCAAAGCTGTCGCTTTTGGATCACACCAGCCATGTATTGCCACACTGATTTGTTTTTATAGAACCAGCCAACGGAAGATGGTCCCCAGCCTCCTCTCCTCTGTTGTCGCGGTGATTCTCTTGCTGATATCTGCGCTGTTCTCCATCACTGGCTGAGTTTGATATGAGCTGTATCTGTCATCTGTATTCTGCCAGGGTCCAGTCATTGGCTGTCAGCTGTTGGGTTCAACCGACTGCAGTATGCCTGTCAGATTGTCACAATGGAAGGGTTTACACTGCCACCTCTGCAGTGCAAATTAGCTGCCTCTGAAGTCCGAAACCACACAGGATCTAATGGAAAATCCATATCTAAATTACAATGAAGTGCTTGCCCCTTTCCTCCCACCACCACTTCTTTTTTATTCCATGTGCATGCTTCCCATCCATCCATGTGACAGCTAGGGGGCAAAAAAGAGGAAAAAAACCCAAACAAACACATATTTCCATACGGAGACCTTTTGAGTTGTTTTAAAATTTGGAATCAATATTGTCAGCAACATACGACCTATTTGGGATTAGAGCAATCTATAAAAGACAATTGGCATCCTAGTTTTGAAAAAGCAAGAGGCTGGTAAGCTATAATAATAAAAAATCGAAATTGCCATTTGACCAATGATGTATGCTTATAAAATCAGGAGGTTTTAAAACAATAAAGTGTTTCTGTAATTCACAAACTGTAGAATTTGATATCTTAAGGCAATCCTAGTTTTAAATTAATTTTAAAATAATTTACAAAATCTAAAACAAAGAAAAATACTTAATCACAACAGATTCCAGACTTTTCAATACTGATGTACTGGACAGGTGAAAGGCAAGCATGGCTGGTATAAATGGACAGGTAGGACAATGCCCTTCCCCTGAAATGAAAAGTTACTTTTGGCACCTTTTTTGTTTAACTTGCTGTTAACAAATGGCCAGAACCTGATTATTTTTTGGAAACCTGTGGACCTACAAACAATATCACCCACAAAAGTTTGTGGTGTGCAGTTTGACTAATAAGAGGCTGATATAATTCTAGCCCAAGCATTTTAATGAAATTCAGGTAAGATATAGATATAAATCTGAATTATAGCATCGTCATACTTTAAAAATGCCAGTGCTGCTGTGAAATATATTATGGGTCAAAATCAATATTTAAACATTAAAGTGCAACTAAAGTTTGACAGCTTACTTCATCATTTCACTGATAAACCGAGGAAAGTGTTTTCAAATGAAATGCTTCAGTGTGCGAAGTACAGATAAGTTCCTTTTTTTTAAAATCATCCATCACTGGTAATATGCCAACACAACATGTAGATTCCTGATAAATCACAACATTTTGCTTTTTCATATTTGATATATTTGAACAGCAACACATTAGTAAAACAGAAGTGCATCACCACTACATTCATTTAAACTGACTCTGGTATCACACTGCTGTATCCTGGGTTTAATCAATCAGTTTCAAATCTTACTTAAACTAACTGTTCCTCAGAGCAGCTTATGCCTCCACAGTGTGTTCAAAGGTCTGTAGACATCCGCTTATCCAGGATTTCAAATGAAATTGAGTGATGTTGATAGCTTTGCTACAGGAACAGCCTCTACCCCTCTGAGAAGCTTTTGTTCTACATGCACATTGCCAGGAGAATTCGATTGTATTCCCTGACATCGGAATGCTCCTTATCCTATGTCAGTTTTGGATGACCTAACAATGGCTACATATAGTCCAAATGATTTTCAGTGGGCATATTGACCTTAGGCTGATGTGTGGCTGCTCCAGATTATTTGGATGACTGCGGATGTGCCTGAGCCATCACAACAGTAAAGTACACATGCCCAGAAAATCCATGTGGCAGACAATTCAGGCATCTCTAGATCCCTGTTAGCCCTCACTTCCAGATGTCCTGAATCACTTCTATGCATGATTTGAAGCACAAAATGACATGGCTTCCAGGGGGACCACCAGGTCTGACCACGGCTGATGTCTGGTCGGGCAGCCTTCCAAAGGTTGACACTGAGAAGAATTTTCCTCACATCATTCCTGGTCATGTGCTCAGACAATGTGCAGACCTGATGTCAGATGTTCTCACAGGCAATCTTAGCATCTCTCTAAGCACCACTGTTGTTCCAATGTGCTTCAAAGTCACCACCATCATCCTGTCATACTCACACCCATCATCATTAAGTGCTTTAAGTGGCTCAATGGATGATGTCAAAATCCCAAATACTCAATGGATGATGTCATCTTCACTCTGCAGCTCTGCAACTGGCCCTAGCCCACCTTGACTAAAGGGGTAAATGCTGTTCATAGACTTCAGTTCAGCATTTAACACAATCATTCCTCAGAGTCTGGTCGGGAATGTGATGGTACTTTTCCACTGCCTGGTACCGGCTCGGCACGGTTCATCTTGGCACAGTTCGGCTCGGCTCGGCTCTACTCGATTGGTCTTACACTGCCTGGTACCGGCTCTACACAGTTCGGCTCTACTCGCTTTTTTTTTTGCTTTTTCATTACCAAATCTGGTACCTGGTACCCGGTACTATTACTGGTACCACCTTGGTCGAGGTAACAACCGTGCTGAACCGATACTATATGATGACGTGTACACATTGGAGGTTAATGATTGGTGGTTGCTGTCATTGCATCATGGTGTTTTTTTCTCGGCAGTCCACTGCTGTGCTTCTTTGAGCCTCATCTGGAGACATTTTTTGGCAAACAAACACAAATCAAGAATAAGAAATAAAATCCCTCTCATATTAATCCATTCTGATGACTGTAATTATATCCAGTTTTACTGTTTTTTACCTCAGTTCCGCTCGAGCTGCGCCTCGGTCGCTATGCAACCAGTTGTAGTGGAAACTTAACAGGGTAGAGCCGAGCCGAGCCCAGTCAGTGGAAAACCACCCACAAGAATAGTACTGGGTACCGGGTTCCAGCAATGGAAAGCAAAGAAAGCGAGCCAAGCCGAACCATGCTGAGCCGGTACCAGGCAGTGGAAAAGCACCATGAGACTGTTGAGCATGAACAATTCACTTGATCCTGGGCTTCCTGACCTGGATACATCAGTCAGTCAGCACCACAACACTAAGAATATGCCCCCCCATGGCTGTGTCCTCAGCCCTCTTGTGTTCATTCTGCTGACCCAGAACTGTGCATAGCCCAAACCATATCATCATGACTGTGGTGGCTTTGACCATCGGAAATGTTTAGGTTACATACAGAGAGAAGGTGCAACAACTAAGAAACTGGTGCAGGGTCAACAGCATGTCTCTGAATGTGGACAAAATGTAAGAAACAGTTACTGATTTTGGAGGTCATGGTATGATCACTCTAAACATCAATGGCTCCTCTGTGGAGATCAACCAAAGAAACCAAGTGCCTTAATGTTCACATCATTGAGAACCTCACATGGACCCTCAACACTAGCTCCATTGAGACTGAGGTGATTGCACCTCCCCCTAGCTTAGTATGAGAATTGTTTAGACCTTATTGAGTAAGATGAGGACAGCTAAGAAGTTCATCAGGGTTTCTTCCCCCTCTGTCAAGGACATCTACATTACATGCTGCATCTGCAAAGCCACCAGTATAGCGGATGAAAAACACATCTCCCTCAAAACCTCTTCTCCCTTCATCCATCCGGCAAAAGGTTCCACAGCATACAAGCCTTCACTGACAGAACAGGAAACCGGGGAACTGTTTCTCCCCCACAAAACACACACAACTGAATTTCTTCCTTCTCCATACACAATTTAAACTCTTGTATGGTTGCTCTTTAGTTTTTCTTGCACTCTCTCTATTGCTTCCTTTGCACTGTGTATCTTGTCATTTCTACATTTATGTAGTCATGTGGTGTTTTTATTTGTTGTGGTGTTGCAATGTGGTCCTAGAGGAACAGTGTTTCATTCTGTGTACATAGCTGAAATGACAGTAAACTGACTTGACTCGACTTAAGGGGAAATCATCCCTTCTAGTCGCTTATCTTGGTCTTAACTTCTAGGAGGCCAGGCTGGGGGACTGAGGCCAATTTAATTCCCATTGTTTGTCTGTGGCTAATATTACTCAGTACAGGGATATTGAGCTAATTTCACAAAACTGACCCACTGGGTTCCCCACGGCATCCTCAGCCCTCTAGCCTGGCCTCCTGGATGTTAAGACCAAATCAAGCCACAAGAACGGATGGTTCCCCCTCCACGGCTGGAGTTTCCTCTACAAAGCACATTATAAATGTGGATACAAGTCCCTTCCAGCACATTTGGCTCTGTAGCAGCCAAATTCGGCTGTTTATAAGTACAAATTTGAGATATGCAATTTGTGATTAGCTCTTCCTGAACTGGAATTAGAGTTCCCTTGATAGTACTTTATTCTTATTTGTATATGTATGAAATTTAATCAGTTATTGATGAAAATAAAATGACTAAACTAAAAGATAATATTGTACTGATGTTTGCAAATTTTCCACTAATGGCACTAATACATGTTTTGTCTTATCTTATGCCGTGTGGAAATGTACATATTTAAATGAAGGTATTACTTTTTTTCCATACATGGACAGACCCCCATCCATATTCCCAACCAATCAATTACAATTGATGTCCACACACAGACCAAGCAATTGAACTGCAGCTTTTGCTAACAGCATGACTGTAAACCTAAACCGTCAGCAGGGCAACTATAGATGGCCCAAAAACATTCAGGTAATTATATATTTACTTCTCAGTAGCTCATATACATAAGCCAATAGACACTGTCCTCCTTCAAGGGCGCTATACCTCCAGGAATTAAACGAAAAACCTTGACTATATGCAGTGAATCTGGTCATCAATGCTAATGACAGTGCCAAGGACACCGCATTCATAAAAAATCACAGTTAAATGATCTATTTAAATGATTTATATTACAATTTCTACACATGTGCAGCATAACACACAGTGTAAAGGGCTTTCTGTGTGGGGTCAGTGGAAACACACTGCATCTGTGGGTCCTACAGTAAGGCTGATTATTTTTTTGCTGATTTTTTCCGAACTAATAATTTTTCGCTTAAACAACCACACAATAACAGAACTCCACATCCTCCACATTTCTTTTTTCCTTTAAAATGTAATATATACTTTTTCATGCATTTTAAAGCTAAATTATTGAGAATAATATAACTAATTCTGTAAAATAAATTACAAACAGCCCATAGCAAAGAAAACATATGTCGATGAATTACAGTCTATAGAGGGGTGATATCAGTATTATACATTATAGTTCATTTTACACTGTATAGTATTTATACACTGTATAGTTTTTTTTGGAAGAAATTGTTGGAGCAGCATTTTCCAAGGTTTTGGACGTACGACATAGATACAATCTGAATATTTCAAACAATGTAATTTTTTTCAGTTTGTACACATGTAGAAACATGGAGGAAGTAGTCTTAGGAGATTGCAAAAACAGGGCCTACTGTTTATTGTAGTTATAATATTGAGCAGAAAAATAAATCAAATCTCATATCTCACTACAGAGCTCATATTGAAGTGTTGTGTGTGCACACGTCAATGCGACTGGAGCCGAGGTTCAGGCTGGCAGTTCCAATTACTGGTGTGTCCTATTGAAAAGATAGGTGTAACCTTGGACAGTGTCAGTACCTGAAGATAATGTCCGGCACTGGAGCACTTGACAGGCCCACAGTCGTCTTTTACATGAAGGCCTTAAGTGACGTATCAAGTGACGTTTTACATCTCTTCATTCGAGTCTTTCAAATGTATTTTTTCATTTTCACAGAGAGCAAGATACAGAGAATCATTTCCTTCGTGACAACTCATGTCCTGGCTGTAGGCAAATCATTTTTTGTGAGTGTGCTGAAGTGGAGGGAATTACATCAATTGTATTTGCCACATGAGAGATCAAGGGGCAGCATCAGCAAACAAGCCTCATATTGCTCTGCTTTAATTATTGCTGGCTTTTGTGTATTTATTTGGGTCCAGAGGGAAATTTCTCAGTGCTCTGTTGATCTTTACATTGCACTGTGTACTGAGTTGTCAGTTGTTAGACTCCTGCACCCTTAAAATACACAATGATTTAGAGGAACACCTTGCCTCCCACAAGAACAGAGTCCTTGATTAAGTGAGTGAGTGTGAGTACAGTGAGTCTGAAGAATATTTTAAGATTCCAAGAACCACCAGTAATCAGTTTAGAATCGTCCTTCTTTGAATAGTCCTTCGGAGAACAATGTTTGTACATGAGATGTGTGAATGTGAAGAACCTTTTTAAAGTTGAAAGAATTCACATTTCTGATATTTAGCATATTATAAACATAATGTAAATGTCCTAAAAAGAACCATTAAAACTAGTTGAGAAAGATTTTTAAGCTTCTAAAAATAATCCTCCTCCCAAATCTCCTTTTGGGAACCAAAAGTGATTCCTCTGGGATTGCTTGAAGAACCAAAGTTGGCGCCTTATAGCTACACTAATTCTACCAGACATTAAATTGGGAAGCACCTACCATAAAAAGTGGCCACAAAAAGTATTCAAATACTTATTTTATGCTTTTCTTTTTGTCATTGTATCATAAATCCAGATGGCACTATTTCAAGCAAATTCTTCCATGGCTATCATATATTTTTAGACAATGTATTCTCAAAATACAGCTGGTGTTTTCCATTTGAACAGATTCCTTGCATTTGTTAGGTAACCAATGTTTAATATGGTCATTGGAGCCACTTTTAATGCACCTCATTTATGGAAATGGAAAGGGACCATGGTAGGAAAACCACTGATCAGACACTTGGATGGCTCGTTGCATGGCATTCAAAAAATGTGTACACTTACTGGCCATTTCCCTTGTACGGTTTGAATGGGAGCCCATCTGCAGAGACACAGCTTTTGTTAATCATCCTGTAGGCTTAGCCTCACCTGCTCTACCCATTTGTATGTAGGTGGAAAAGTCTGATGTCTATAGTACTTTATTATTAAACTGATTGTAAAGCGTTTTTATTACAAAAAATTCATTTTAAGTAAGTGAGATATTGGTCTTCTTTGATTGTTTTCCAAAAAAACTTGGTTTACAAGAGTGTCTCCATCTTTATTTCATGCGGAAACAGTAGGCTATGGTTTGCCATTTTTCTTTTACAGCAGAATTTTCTGTTATTTGCAACAGTAGGCACATATTTACCATGTTAAGTGGCAAAGAATATAGCACATAAGACTAGACATCCTCTAGCACTTCCACAATGGTCAGGTTTTGACTACAGAGCCTCCCATGGCTAGATAAGTTAGTTGGAATATTGTTATCACTTATCATTGTTGTTAAACATCAGGGTGCACTCAACATATAACATGAATATGAGCGTGTCAGTGTGGCTGGTGAATTGTACACTTCTCCACTAATTTCCAATCAACAGTGGTCCTATGTTGGATGGAGTAGAGGGGGGTCCTGGTACGAACTGTGCAGCAAAACACCATGGTCAGTGCACTAATGTGGTACATTTTTTTTGTTGTGGTTTTAGTTCTAGCATTCATAGGGCTGCATGACATCTACAAAAGTCTTGTATGACAACTGACATAAACCTGCATTTCTAAAGATATATTCTAAAAAGCGTCCTCTGCCATTGCACTTTCTGGGGTGAAACCTGTTCAATAGGCTTCATGACAAGTTTTAAGACATATAGAGATAACAATGCAGCATTATTACCTGTAGTGTAATCTTACTCTCATGTTCCCCTTCATTTCTGCATAAACATAAAAAATAGATATAAATATTTTAAAAAGTAAAATGTTATAAAATAAAGCGTATATTAATCCCATAAAATATAAAATAACCCTTTAAAAAATAACCTATTTTTATAAAATTATTAATTATAAATGCCTCTCATTGTTGGCAGGCCACTGCTTCATTTGTTAAATGGGCGACATGCAGACAAAGACATTATTACTGTGTGCTGTGCTGTTGCTGTTCACGCATGATTTTACTTTACATTCAAAATGAACATTCATTGTACATTTCTCAGCCATTAGTCAGAGAACTGGCCTATTGTATGTTACGGTGTGCAAAAATAGGGAAACCGAAGCTTTTTATGCCTTCTGGAAGTGCTCTTCACATAGAGCTTAGGTCTCTAATGAGCTGGAGACGGTCCTCTGTCTCTTATTACCAAACAGTTGAGTTGTAGCGAGGCCCCTGAGTCAGACGATGCTGTCATATCCCTTGCAGTCTCAGTGCAAGCTTGTCGTTGTTGCAGAGGTTGGTGCACTGCATGAATAATGCAGTGCCATCTACAGGGGGAGTACATACACAAGCGTCTAAAAGGGGCAAAACGCATTGGTAAAAGTACCACATTTTGACATTATCCTGCCACATTTCAGAAGCTAAGCTCACCTCACTTAATGGGAATAGCAAGTTTCTGCTCATGTTGGTGGCATCTCTCTCTCCCTCTCTCTCTCTCTCTCTCT
>JBBKCR010000128.1:9937575-9948755 GCA_037577295.1 Ladigesia roloffi | reverse complement strand
AAATCCACTTTTAAGGTAAAATTAAGGGAACAGTTTACAAATTAAGGGGCACTTAATTCAAATTAAGGTGTTTGGTGTATAAATTAAGGTAGAGTTAAGAATAGTTTAAGTACATTGTGTTTCATAGTGTATGCAGTATATGACAATGGTTTTAAAATACTGTATATACAATAAAATATATTTGGGAATAAGATTTTAAGACGGATCTACCCAACCCAACAAGTGCTGACTGCACAAAGATGGAGCTGAATGGTGTGGCCTTTTAAAAAAGACATTGATATCACTACATGTAACATGTCTCATAGACATAAACGCTTTTGACAAACAGGGCTAGAAGTAAATCCGCTTAGCAAATACTTATTTTTCTAAAGTTTTGTTAGTGCTATTGTTGCAGTTCTACAGACATTCTAAATAACCTACTCTCGGTAACTTGTTAATAGCAAGTAAGGCAACACAGATGCCAAAAATGACACATTATGTTAATCCCATTTTCTGTCAGTCCCTTAGAGAGTGCTCACATTGTGTATAGCAAAAAAAATGGCTATGAACATCCAGCATGTCTTTGTGAACCCTTATCAACATACTTCACAAGGTGGCCCATGTAATGAATGTTTGAAACCAAAATACAACAATACAGAACATTTTCTCTGACATGGTGATGAATTTGAGCGCAACATGATGAATAGAAATGGACAGAAGATAATGAAAGGACTCTCTGGCTTCTCTTGATGAGCTCCTCTTATTCATTAAAGCCTTGAAAACAAATGATCTTGCTTCCATATTAGCATAGAGTTCTGGAAGCATCCTTGAATGCAAACAAACCATTTGCCATTTAATAGTCGTAAAGAGCACTGCGTACATGATATATCTACTTCAGAATTAATTAAACAAATCAATTAAATTGCAAAAATGTGACTCCAATTATTAATGGAGTCTTCATTGGCTTCTTTGCTTTGCTTTCTGTCTGAGGGTCTACTCCTGTTGCGTGTTAATCTGATAATGACAGAACTGCACTAATACCCTCAATGGGGCCAGACTCATTATCTGTCTGCGAGTGCCTTGCATGCCGTAAGGCAACCAGAATGCATTGCGTTGACCTTTCCTAAGCGAGAAGCCCTTTTTATAATTCCAATTAGTACTTTTGTGCTCGTTTGTGCTCTCTGATCGAATGTGGCCTCAAAGGCCTGCCTGGATTAGTCTGATCTGATACAGTGGTGGAGGTTAAGTTTGAATCAGGCTATGCAGAGACAGACCTTGATCTAAAGAGGTGTATTGCACCCTCAGTTTGAATTTTTGCACCTTCAACCGAGCTTTAAGGATAATATAAGTAGGGTATTACAAGTGGGGTCCACACATGTATGGTCTGCAATAAATTCTGAAATTACTTTTTTGTAATTTATGATTTTTAACATTTTGTGCACTAATTCCTTGTATAATCCACACTTACCTTTGGTTTGTATACAAATACACATTCATTTGACCTCATGTAGCTCTTTGAAAGCTAGCTCTCTGGACATCCCGCCCCAGAGTCTGACAGGCTATGGGACACTGATAGGAACATTTGAAACACTCTTCAAGTCTGTGGAACCTTTTAGGGGATTTTCATATGGATCAGCATTCGAAAATCTTTATGTGGAGTGGGTTCTTTTTGTGGAGGTTTCTCAAGCTCATACTTCTCATTTCCAAAAATGGTTCTAAGAAATAGAGCTTTTAATGCATGACATTTTCAGATTTAAACCCAAATATTTATATTTTGAGCCAAACATAAATTCTGATTGGAAAGCCTGAACTGCATAATTGTTTTGAAACTGCTCCAACTGATTCAAGTTCAAAATAATCTTCTTGAAACTGACCCAGAACTGGCTTATCATCAAACATGCTGAACAAATGCAGCATCTTTAGATCCCAGATCATTTTTATAGTGCAGTTATAAAACAATATGAAACAATTTGCAATTTAAATTGTTGAAATTAAGAAACAGAACTTTCAAACAACACCCCAGTTGTTTTACTTTGAAAACATTTTCCATGATGTGCTGCTATAGTTAGATGTTATGCTTTATCTGTTTAATGCTAAAGCTCTTTCTTTAAATAGAGCATGCAACACATTTCACATAATAATTTTGGCCAAATCTGTTTTAACTACAATTATCTGAACATTTCTGAATCCATGTGCATGTCCCCCCATTTTTCTCATGAGTGTGAGCCTCAGGGGCCTCTGTGCAAAATCCTGTTAAAATTAAGAATATGTGATTCAATTCTAAAAGCTGTTTCAAGGCAATTGAATGATAATAAAAGAAGAAAAAACAAATGAAGGAAATGGAAATATAGGGTAAAACATAGGAACAGACTGTGAGAACAAGAATTTTGAACGCAACCCAAGCCCAATTCATTTTTGGAAAATGACCAGCCGACCTGATGGAATCTAACCCTAATTTATTTTTAATGCACCCTCAATGATTTTGTTCTGGAACCAGGCCTGCAGTGAGAGCTGCTGAAGAGCCACTTTTACAATTTTTCAACTGCATTCTGCACACGCCAGATCATTAAATCCATTTTAGACCCAAAGCCGGAAATGGACTGATTTCGCTCTCTGTTTATTACAGATGAAGCCCCTGCACAGATGGTGCAGTCCCTTGGAAATAAACTGGACATGAGATCAAATGCTTCCCATTCTTGGACTGAAAACAACAATCTGAGCTTCCCAGTTTTGTTGCCTAACAATCAATTATTCGGACATGCCTGATATGCCAGCTGAGAGAAGTGCACAATGAGATTTAAATTTACCTTCATTACAAATTGAAAATATGGCGACAAATATAGAAAAGCCTAAAATCTCCATCAGTCTTCATTGGCAAATCAGTGCCCTTTAGTGCCGTCAATTACAGTGATGAACACCAGCATTAGGCCGAGACACACCTCATCTTTCCTCATCCTCTGGGCACCTCAGTAACCAGCCGCTTTACCTTCCTTCGAGGTAGAATTCATTAAGCAACCAAGGCCACCACGTTAGGATGAATCAGCACCTGTGCAGCTTTTCAGTTACTAATACCAACCTGCAGTGAAAGGTGCTACTGTTTTAATGCTGCTGTTAAAAATTAGTGTGTGGTGGGGCACTGACTCATGCTCACCAATTCAGTCAGTGATTAACATTCACTGCCACCAAAGTGGTGACAATTACCTCTCCTACAGCCTTCGTTTCATGCCATTAGATACGGACGCCTTCTGCTTCGACCCGCTCCGCAAGATGTACCGCAGCATACGGCTGAACCTGGAGCAATAGAGCTTGTTAAACCAGCTGTGTGGAAATGCTGACGACTCTTAGCTCTTTAAAGGGAAAGAGCTATGCCTCCCCTGGAAGCATGGCATTAAAGGCAAATTTGGGCCAAAATTCGAACGTTTGCAGTTTTCCCCTCATACTTATTGCAGTCAGTGTAATGTAGATCAGCCAAGATAAGGTTTGCTTCTTTGATTTTGCACTTAGGCCAGTGTAGTAATTCATGTATACTATATGGACAAAAGTATTAGGATGCCTTTACATCCACAGGAACTTTAATGACATTGCAAATCAACGACTTTAATATGGAGCTTTCAGTGGGAATTTGTGCCCCTTCATTCTGTAGAGCCTTTATGAGGTCAGGCACTGATGTTGGATGAGGAGGCTTGGCTTGCAATCTAATTCTATTTATAGTTATAATGACAAATGTATGGGGACAGAGCCCAAACTCTTTGCTTGCCAAATGGGAAACAGTCGGGAATCAGGAAAAGTTGTCCAACAAATCTCTACTGAAAGCTCTCCAGAGTACTTCACATGCATGTTTACACCACACATGGACACGGACCTTCCTTGCAGAGCTATTTATCATGAGAGAAAACAAGTCATGTTCCATTATTTAGTCATTTAATTTGCAACATTTTAGATACATACCAGCAAAAGATTTTGAGACTTACTCTACATGGCAGTTGTATAATTTTGTTTTTACATCACATCACAAGCCTGAAAATATATTTAATATTACCCCTTTCTTTACTAATGAAATTGTATAGTCTTGTGTGAACTTAAATTAGACTTTATTACTAGACTAAGACCTTTGCCTTGGTTGGCAATATAGAAGGGCAAAACTTGGTAATTTAGATGAGCTTGTCAACAATGTGGAACAATAGAGAATAATTTTTGTGGTGTTTCATGGAGTTGTCATGCATGGTGGCTGGCAACAGCAGAGGAGACACACTACTAGGTGTAAAACAAGAGCTTCATTGTATGTAGAAAGAAGAGAGCAGGTGCAAGAGGGTCACATTTCATTCTGAATCTCTCTACTTATGTACATCTTCAGGTCTAACTTTAGCTAGTATGGCCAGATAACTGAATTACCTCAGTCTGAGTGGTAGAAAAATGGCAGGTGAGCTGAAGCTAAGGCTGCAAGGGGGAGAAAGAGACATAGACAGAGAGAGAGAGTGTGTAAGAGAGAGAGAGAGAGAGAGAGAGAGAGAGAGAGAGAACGAGAGAGACTGAGTGTCTGTCATGCTAAGCACGATGGTGAATGGACAAAGCAGTCCTGGTCACGCTTCGTTTAAATAGGGAGAATGTTAGTGACAGGTGAAACTAGAAATGACAGAAAGAGAAACCAATATGGAGATAACAGCATGGGGGGAACAGCGCCATCTCAGTACTCCGGTGATCTAAACATGTCTCCTCTCTGACCTCATCTCTCACTACCAATTGGCAGCTGTCCTCTGCAGGTAGCAGAGTTAATGCCATTTAACCAGAAATTTTGGGAAAGGCTTCAAATTTCCATGAGAGGTTTAATGTTATCCAATCAGATTTGGAAACCTGCATGGCAAGCTACTGAAAACTCCAGTCTAAATCATCTGGGGCAAATGAATGCCAGATCTCCCAACTGCTGGCTGAGAACAGCTGCTATATAGTTGGCTTAACTGAAATGATGATGCGGTACTATGCATTGAGTGCTCTTGAGGAAATTTTGGTTGGTTGGCCACTATTGAGAAGATTCATCACTTCTCCAAGTTTTCTCCATTTGGTGATAATGGTTGTCACAGTGGCCTCACAGAGATTTAGAATGCCTTTGGAACCTAATCTCCGGGCATTAAGGTTTTTTCAAACTGATTTATCCGTCATCAAAGTCAAAGTCGAGTCAGCTGAACACAGGTGTCCAACATTGAGCAACTTTTGTTAAAGTTCTATGTAACAAATTTAAGAAAGACAAGATAAACCTTTATTAGTCCCGCAAGTGGGAAATTTGCTTAGTATGTCAGTAAGAGGACAGTACAATTTTTTTTTTAATTAAGAGCAGCAAAACTGAGGAAAACAATGAAATAGAGTAAAATAAAAATTAATTTAAATAGAAAAGAATATAATTTCTGCAACAATAATGCATTACAAATACAGGAAAAACCAGTAGGAACCAAATATGGCACTGTAATTGATCAGAAGCCCCACAGACTAGACAAGTTAAAAGTAAAAAGGTGTGCTGATTTAGATATGCAGTTTGCACATGGTAATTGGTAGATATAAGCTTCCATCACTGGTTAGCTTCAAACAGTAGCCTCGCAGCTACAGAAGCAAACACCACGCATGTTTTCAGCAGATCTTCCACATTTGAGGGCAGGAAAATGCATAGGCTGGATTATTTTCACTCTTAAGGAATACAAGAGTCATTCCAAAACGTTAATAACAATTAATTAACAAAACTTTTTTATCAGTCAGTGGCATACCAGCTGGCATCACTGTTACAACAAGCCCGTATTCGTATTATTTTCCGCTAAGTAAATTAATGAAAATGCACCACATCAAGAGCAATTCTAGAGACATAAAGTGCTTGGCAGAGAAACATCCTCTCTTCTGCATGGCTCAGTGCCTCTCTGCTGTGGGTAACATTTGCATACTGCACCTCTGTGGAACAAAACAGCTGTCAGTATAGCTTTACTTTCCCTCACCCACACTGCTGTCATCTCTCTCTCTCTCTCTCTCTCTCTCTCTCTCTCCCTCAACTGTACCTGCAGTCTGGGATTACATACCGACACATGCATATAGGATTTTCTCTCTCTCTGTGCTCATTGACAGTGAATTCAAACCACTGGGATTAACACTTAGTTTTTCATTTAGTACGAGTGACTGTAATATTGCGAGCAATTGGATGCAGCAAATAATCCTAGCCTATAGGCTTTCTGTAGTAGTTTATATATAACTGTTAGCTCTTTGGCTCAGGCGTGAATGTTTGTTATGCTCCAAATACAGTACAAGCCATACGTGATTGGACGGTGAGTATATATTCGTTGATTTGGCTCTTTACTTCTGTACACAAACCAATGATTCAGTGACTAAAAGCGAAAAAAAATGTCAGCTTTAATGTAGAGTACGTGTGGAATATATAGAAATCGCAGCCATTATACATTTCGCCGGACCATAACTAATTGAATATCTGGCTGTTCTGTTGTTCGCTGGCAAGCTGCGGGTCACCACATCATCTGGTCATGCACAAGAGGGCTGACAAAAGGTCTAGGGTTGATTTGTACATCTGGACTCTCTCGCTGTTGTCTCCAGATGTGGCCAATTTGCTATTAAAGCAAAGTAGGCCAGCATGCTGCTGAAAGAACAAATACTTAAAAAAATAGACATAATAGAACAGTTTTAAACAAGTAGCAAGAACACACTGGCAAGGGAATAGTTGGCTAAAAGGTGTAGGAAAAGGCTGTTGGTCTGAGACTGGATTAATGAAATGTTCCATCCATTTTAATATCAGTTTTAACAAGCACTCATCCACTTGGCCTTGCCATTTCTCAAGGGAACTACCTATGCTATATTAAGGGCCGTTCTATTACTTTTTTAGCTCAATTGGTGTTAGGTGAGCCCCCAGAAGGACAAGAGATTGACTAAACACAGCGTCAACTTTGGCATAGAAACCAGAAATATTTGCGATCAGACACACTGGCCATTTCAAACCCCATAAAATTGGAAGAAATAAAGCTAGTTATAAACCATAGCATAAAAATACTACAACATACCAGCTATTCCCAACCAGGCTTAATTTATTCTTACTACGATATATGAAAAACACTGCAATAAGGCTAAATAACATGTGCATAAGCCTTTCATGATAACAGACATAAGCCCTCATACACAAGTATGAATCTTAGTTTAAGCTTAAACTGTTCAATTTTAATTAAAGCAGTTTTTATGAACAGTGATCCTCGATGGATTACGCTTTAACGTTTATGTAGGATCATGTCAGTAATCTTACATAAGAATAAAATGACAACCATGAAATCCACAACTAAAACAACAATAGACAGGGTCAAATAGTGAAACCTGACTGGCAATTTTATACACAAAAAGTAAATCAGCAACAAAGTCCAGGGTGTTTCTCTGCCTTTGCCCTATTACAGGCAGGATTGGATCCCTTTAACCCTGTTTAAGGACAATCGGTTCAGATAATGGATTGATGGTCTTTGGTTTAAACAAAAAAGTATAAATCAATATTAAATGAACTGAAACTGAAAATGGCACAATGGAGCATCAGTTAATAAGATAGATAGCGTTTGGTGATCTTTATATGTCATATAGGTCAGGCAGAAAAAAATGTAGAACCAGATGGCATTCGTTGGCCACATGACATTGTGTGACTCCTATTAGTAAGAGAAAGACAGTAATAAATGAAATCATCTACTCTGCACTGACAGTCTGCACTTCACTCTTGACAAATGACTATTCCATTTCAAATCCAGTTTTCTAGATGCAGAAGAATGATTTTTGAAGTTTTCTGTCCAGTTGCAGTCTGTATTGTATGTTCATACACACTGATTATTGTAGAAATGGAATACGTTAGTGCTCTTGTTGTGATTCTGGTTATTTCTTTAACCTTGTCCGCTTTGTCATCATTAAACCCTATAGTCACAGGATTGTCACATTTTATTTTCACTAAGGGCACACGAAACAACTGAGAAACACCTCTGAGCTCCAGCTATGTCAGTGCTAGATGTATTCAGTTTGAGTGGGTTTGATCTTTCAGGCACAAAACTGCATTCCCCTGCTACTGCGTCTTTCTCCTGACAACTGTCTTTCCACATTCAGCATTCATAACCCGTAGGACTTGATACAGTAGCTGTGTAATTTTATATAACTTTTCCGTGGGCTGTTCATATTAGCATGTCGAAGCATTTTTTTTTTCCACAGTTATTATTCTCTTTACCCAGGGGTTGGTCTTGTGTATCAGCTCTCCAACAACGTGTCTAATTACGTATAATTAAGCCCGAGCTTTTTTGGAGAGCAATCTCTTATTCCCTTTATTGTATTACAAATGGGACTGTTACATCCTAACAAGCATGGCTCATCACTTCCAAATCAGGTTAGAGAGAGCCTTTCCAATTCATAGGCCTCTTGTTAGATGTCTCTAAAAATGTCATTAAGACACTTTAGCCCCATCTGCGTTTTTGTTCCTAAACATCATGTGATTAGTGGATGAAGACATGCACTGCTGAGAAGCAGCACAACACATGTAACAGTTCTTTTTTACAAGTTTAATAAGGCAAATAACACTAACACTAATAACATTAACACTAAACAGATTTAATGCATCCACATAGTTGTCAGAGGAGTTTCCAACCAATGAGCACTAGGCCCTGTCGTATTCAGAACATCCCTCAGCTTGTGCAGAGTAGTGAGGCACCACAGTGGAAAGTCTCTCTGGAAAGTGCAGCCATATAACAATGCGTGTCAACATGATGCACCAGTGGTGCTGACGCAAGTTAGACAGAAAAACTAGCCTACGTGCACCATACCGAGCCAGGTATCGATCAGACTGAACAGTGCCATGTTAAGCCGAACAAGCCTTTTATCTGGTCAATGGTGGTCCTATAGTGGTTCCTTTCCATTAATGGATGGAGAACAGACAGGGCTTGATAAATTGTTCCATTGCAGAGTGGCTGCAATCATAATAAAATGGCCTGTAAAAGTAATTAAAAAGAAGGCTGTTCTTATAAAGCGGCCCTTGGATGTATTTTTCAGTACACTGTATGTCAAGTACGGACTCCCATTCTTGGGAGAATGTTCTACCAGCGTTTGGAACAGAAGCTCTTGCTGTCAGTCTTGACTTTTTACTTTGATCTTAACAGTAATATTTATAAAATAACATATATTACTCCAAATTGGACACAGCCATGTTCATTTAAACACATATTAATACAAATATTAATGTGAGGCTTCAAATAATATTTTCCTTGAGTAAATCTTATTTTAATCTCAGAGAGTAGTTCTATAACTAAGCCATGTGGGGATTGCCACCTTGTTTGTGTAGGTTTGGATACAGGCTTCAATTCAAATCTCCCTCCAATACCCCTGTGTTTGTTACCCATCACACACAGAAGACAAATTTAAATATATGTCATGCAAGTATCACTTTCCTTAACATCCAGTGTTATTTTGGCTGTATTCTTTAGGATTGTTGTCTTGTTGTCTTGTTGTTTTGTTCTTCTCCCTTTGGCCAGTGAAATTAAATTCTTTCTTATTATCTCCTAAATATATCTATTGATGTTTGTGTTTACCGTTATTGTTTATGATGACACTGCCTCCTATCATGATGCACCCATCTCCTTACTTCACGGCATCACATTGGATTGAGGTCTAGGTAATTCGGAGGCCATGTCTCTTTTTGTCATGATTCTTGATCCATTCCAGACCAATTTATGAAGGGTGGCAGGGAGGCTTTGCTATTCAGGACTGTTTTTTGTCTTGTCTTAATCACTCAAATCCCGTTCCCATGCTTGCCTGTTTTTCCTGCTTCCAACACATCAGCTTCATGAACTGTTAGATTGCTGCTTAATATATCCCAGCCCTTGACAGGTCCCATTGTTAGAGGATAATCAATATTATTCACTTCACCTGTCAGTGGTTTGATTGTTGTGGCTGACTGTTGTAATTGATAGTGACAGCCCTACACTTCACTTTACTTTTTCCCATGAAAAATAATAAAGGCCTATTACATGAGTAACATGATAATGCCTGTTCTCCGTCCCACAACATTATGCAGAAGCACATTTCCCCTGGCACCTGCCGCATTCTGTCCGTGAGCCTTTGCTATTAGCAAATGAGAAATTAGAGATGCGAGTCAAGTTGCAATTATTTGAAGTGAACACCATCAGATAAACAAATGTGGCAGGAAAATAAGGTCACTTCATAAATTTGCTGAACCTTACAATAAATGTAAACAGCAAGGGGAGGGGACCAACTTCCTCGCCACTCCAGAGAAATCAGTCATTAGGGAGTGTTTATAGAGGCTATAAATAAGGATGGTGTGTATTTAAGCTAGCACGAAATAAATAAACAAATAACCCTCACATCTTCTATCCTCATTTGCATTTTTATTCTATGCCATCCACGTTTTTGTGTTTTCGTTTGCTTCATTTTACGGCAGAGTTATTGCTTTACATGGTACTTGGATAGTTGAGTTATGAACTGTAATTTCGCTCGTTGAATAAAGCTGCAGAACATTTGCAGATGCTCTTTATAAGTGCAGTTACTTGCTTGGAAATTGTCATAGACATTAGGACCCAATAAAGCTGTCCATCCCACCCTATGGGAGTTCCCAGTGCTTCTTTCTATCCATTTCCAAACTGATCCACAAATAGTAGCTCCGAGAATAGCCAAGGACAGTCTGGAGTATTCATGTCAGTGGAGTCCTACAGCACTGAAATGTGAAAACAGTCAGTCAAGGTGGCATTGATTGCGGAGTCAAGTAGTCTGAGACTTGATTACAATGTGTTGTTAGTTTGTCGTTCCAATGTTGTCTGACCCATTGGTCAAGAACTTAACCTGTACGACCTGGAAGACAGAATCAATGCTGAATGGATTTCTTCCCTTACCCATTTAGAGGAGGTGAAGGACGCAACTGACGGCTGACCTACTGGATTTTAACTTAAAAGGTGAATTTGATCAGGTAGCGAAGTACTTAAAAGCCCTTGAAAAGGCTTACGAAAGTAATGGTGGCTGTATTTTCAACCTTGACATACACATTGGGAAGTTTAGATCGTCATTCATGGTTCCTAGACGTTCAAATTAGAAATCTGACTACACCACCTTTTCCACCTGATTTAATAGACATAGATACTGTACCAACCTCAACTGTAGTGGAGAAATTATCAGCATTTAATCCAGTCACACAAACTGAA
>JBBKCR010000128.1:9905147-9919351 GCA_037577295.1 Ladigesia roloffi | reverse complement strand
TGTTTGTTCCTGCTAAAGAATCTCTTCCACCCAGCCGATTCATCCCTGGCTCAAAAGGGGCTAATTCCCCGGCAATAGTCAAACTGCCCATTTGAATATAGTTTTTGACATGCGTTCGCTGACCTGAAACTTAAAAGTGATGGTTCTGTCATACTTGAACACACCACAGCACACAATGTGAAAAGGACAAAATGTAAGCTCTGCCCATTCACCAAGTGAAGCAAGGGGCAGCCACACAACACCTGAGGAGCAGGTTTGCTCAGGGCCCCTCAGAGGTGCCTAGCATATTTGGGAATCGACCCCACAACTTCCTGATCACAGGGCGAATGCCCTAACCACTAGGCTACCAGCTGCCCTGGCCTCACCATCATCACCGATGACATATTAAGAATAGTTCCACTGTTATTTGTTTTCAGTTAACAATAATTGGAAGAGAATTATTGGACTGAGTGAACATAATGACTTCGGCAGCAGAAATCTTTCTCATCTGATGCATTTCGTATTTGAACCTCTCCAAAAACTTCAGTGAACAAGGCTATTTATAAGCCAAAGCAATTAAATGCTTAATGTTTCAAACCTATTTGCTGTATTCAGACTAGGCTTTGGGCAGCAGACCAGCCCATCTGTTATACATGACTGCTGACACAGCTTCATTATTTCACTTTGCTTGCTTGCTGGTAATCCAGCTAAAGGCTACACAGCTAGCAACACTTTAAAAGAAATGCAATACAGTACGGATCTAAAACGTGGCTTACAGCCACACAAAGCAATTATTCACATCATTTACAGCCGTATGCAAAAGTTTGGATGGCCCGTGGCCAAACTGCATGTTTTGTTGAAATTTTAAATGCGAATAAAGGCACATTCTTTAAAGAGAACAGTTTTTAAGGTACAGATCGTATTTAAATAAAAAAAATTATTTAAATTGGCCAGTGCAACGGTTACAACACCTAAAACATATTTACAATATATTAAACTCAAACAAACGCACAGAAATTTGCTATTTTTTGCTCTGCACAGAAAACATTTATATTCTAAGTTAACTTCACACGATTATTAAGACTAGATTTGTTACATTCAGGCGTCTCAAAAATATTATGCAGAGGTTGCAAGGGTAGCTAATTAGCTGATGGACCCTCACATTGAAACCCCCCCCAATCTTCCCCACTTCCTTCCCATCTCCCCCTCCGACCCTCATCTTCCACTTCCTGCTGTGAGAAGAAATGCGACACACTTATGAGAAGTCAGTTGGTGTGAATGTGTTAAAAAAAGGTAGAGGGGCCAAAGTAGGTACACATAGATAGGCTTGACTGTATGAGGCACACTATAGACCAAAGCTAAGCCCCTGTTTTGATCATTCTCTTCAGTTCTGCAGAGAGCTGAAATGTTGTTAAAATGCACAGCTTCATAGTGAGACATTCAGTGGAATAAGAGAGAACAAAACAGCCTGTTGGAAAAAAGGGCCCTAAAGAGAAGGAGAAGAAAAAAAAAAGGATCAAATTAATGTCGCCTTTCCCATTAATGCTAATTCATTTTAGCCAGCGGTTATGCACGGCAATGCTAATGGGTAAAAAAAAAAGGCCAGAATGAACCTGAGACCAATGAGAATCAACAAGCGGACAAAATGAGGAAGCAGTTTGATAGAACTCAATAGGGCATAACAAAAACAGATTGTAACAGCTCTCTCTCTGTCTCTCTCTCTCTCTCTCTCTCTCATTTACTTGTAGGAAAGAACAGCAAACAAAACACTGCACTACAATGGCACCAGTGCCAATACAGACATCCATTGTTCTGTTTACTCTCTTCTCCCAACAAGGGCTTGTCATGGTGCACGTCGCGTTTTAAAATCGCAGGCCTTCAACCACTCAAGTCTATGTTTGACCTCATGAAAAACTGGACCCTACAGGGTGAATGCAGAGGCATAAATGAGGTGCTGTTTGGAGTAGCTGAGGGCTTGTTTTCATGAACTAGATTCTCAATGAATAAGTGGCCTTATATCATATTACTGCTGGAAGCTCAAAGCGACTAGGCTGGGGTCATTTTTACCTTATTGGAAAGCAGTCCTCATCTCTGCAAGACCTCCCTCTAATGATCCACCAGCCATGCTGGTACCAATTTGAGGACATTTGACTCCTATTCTTCTCCACAGCAAGCCGTGTGCGCATGTAAACAGGGGTGAAACTTTTCTACACAGTGCAAAGTTATTCAGATGATTTATGGCTTTAGATCCTAATAGGGATGAAAATATAGTTTACGGCAGTAAGAGAAATAGAAATCAAGCTACTGAGAGGGCAGTTTAGTCTTGCTGTGTTCTGCTCAAAAGCTTCAGACACTGCTGGCCCTTAAATGTGATTCGCATCTCAAATCAGGAGCAGAAATTCTGTGGTTTCTGAAAGAGAACAGACTATGTAAGGACAATGAGTGCTGAGAAAAAGAGGTGTGGTTTGCTCTACAGGTACCCTACAGTCAGATTTTCACTAACAGCATATTGGTATTCATGTCTAATCTCGAACAGTTCCTTGCATATCCTCTACAAGGACATGCTGCAGGTCTCAGGCAGGACAACTGGTGCTATTCTGGCTTTATAAGCACATTGGTCTGGGATCAAGGTGCCAGTAATGGGAGAGGAAACAACATTAAAAGAAACAAAAATGTTGCTTTTTTTCAGAAAAAAGCCCAAAAAACATCTATTTTAATTTAATAATCAACCAGCTGTGAATCATTAGTGCTCTGTAAACAGCAGAGCAATTTATGAACAAACTGATAAACTAAACAGAACAAAAACATGAACAGAAACTAGTAAAAATCTGTCCAAATGTGATAATTAATCTCTTAAGCCTGTGGAAATGCAGGCCATTTCTTAAAGGAGCTCTCTGGCCAAGATGAAAAAAGTAATTATCGCTACATCTGTTGCTTGCTCGGCTCCTTCTGTGACAGTCTGTAGAGCCAGAGTTGCAAGCTTAACGATGGAAAAACTACACCTGCTTTGTTTTATTTTGTGGGTTTATTGATTTTATTGATAGAGAACACAAAAGAAATGCAAACCTAGCATTACTGTTAGAATTATTGCAGCTGTAAAGTTGCTGCCACAGTTTTAATCACTGTCAGTACACTGGAGAGATTCTATGGGGTGCCGTTTGTAAAAACAGCTTCACAAATTAAGAGGCGTTGTTTTTTTTCATCATTTAGCAAAACGTTTAAGTGATTTTTACAAATTTAGGGAAAAATGTGTTATGTTACCCTTTGGTACATATTCTTGCTGCATAATAGATAAAATAGTTATGTGCCAAAAAAATTACCAAACATAACATTGCATTTTTTTAAACACATTTATCTCTAAATTTGTGACAATTTTGTGAACATTATGCCTAATTATGAAAAAATGACAACTCAAAATTTTTGAAGCTGTTTTTACAAACAGTACCCCATAAGATTCAAAAGTGTTTGTTTAATTAAGTTCAAAACAAACTGAAATATCTAAAAACCTCAGCCGGACTGATGAGGCGTATGAGTCTGCTTGCCTGGTTGCATCAACTCATACAAAGATCAGTGTCTAGGGTAGCGGTCAGGATTGGGCGGCACAACAGGGATTCTCAGGGTTTGTATGATGTGTTCATATACTGCATGCTGGGTACACATGAAAGCGGTATATAATATTGGAATTAAAAAAACATCGACAGTTTACAGCTGGAATACAATTTGAACCTTGACCTAGTTGGGAAAAAGCATAAACCCGACCCACACATCAAATCTCATGCCTGAGTTAATGTTCTCTATTCCTCCAGCAGGTATATGGCCCACACAGTATGCAATTCTCATTGACTTGAGATCCAATGCTTTCAATTATAAAGTGATTCACTGTGAGAGCCTCTCTCCGGTGCCTTGGAAAACAATGCAGCCCCATTTCCAAGCACCTTTTAAAAGTCCATGGGGGAAGAAGAGCCATTTCACACGCATCTCAGCTAATGAGGCAAGAGGGAAGACTGCACTGCTCCTTATCGGGTCTCTGCACACAAGCCCCTGAGGTCCGTCACTGAGAACTCCCACCATGGCTTCTCCAGTGTGAGGGTGAGGCAGATTAGTTGGTGGGGGTGATTTGAGGGGGGCTCAGGACGAATAAGGCGTCTCTCTCCGCCGTACACCATCAGACAGGGATTAGCACCTGTTCGTGCCCTTGCCAAAGGGAGCGTCTTTTGTTTGAGTGGAGGGGAAGCTGCCTTTGATGTGCTTTCTCTTTTAATTGACTCGCCTCTGCACTGGGTGCGTTTTTCCCTCTCTTCTTCCTTCTTGCTTTCTCCTAACTCGGTGAAGAAAACTTAGCTTCATTCTTTATTTTATATGCCAAGCTCAGCCACAGAACAAGAAAGAAAAAGTATAATTATCGGCAGCTCATTTTAGAGGCATCAGGACAGAGAAAAACATGGGAAAGTGAGTCAATGTTTTTGAAGACTGGCTTATCATAAGTTGTCACACAACACTACAAGCGCTGTACAATAATTTCTGACTTGTCCTCCAACAACATGCTGTTAAACTTCATGTCTGTAGACAAATCTTTTTGCATAAACACTATTGGAGTGAAGCATCCCAGCATCCGCCTGCTGTTCTCAGACATTAGGTCATCACTCTCCATTAGATGGATCTGTCATGCAAGACAAGCCAGATGACGCTGGCTGCAAGACCTTTGCAAAACATCTCTGAAAATGTATCCAAAATTATGCTCTAAAATCAGTTCTGCTCCTGCTACATGCTGGAGTGTTCTCTCATATTCTCCAGGTGGAAAAGGCAGCTCTGGCTAAGAGTTAAGTTGCTTACTTTAATCTCTCGGCTGTTTCCTCTGCACACCTCTTTCCCACCTGGCAGATGTGCCATTCCTTTCCTTTGTACAGGCACTCCATGGGGGAATGATCACTTAGCATGCCCGGTTCACAGGCACCTCATTCACTTCGAAACAGCATTATGGACTGGGGACTGTAGGAAGCTAACCTGGAAATTGTCGGCAGCGGTCACGCAAGAGAGGAGCCGGTCAGGGGCAAGACCAGGTCTGTGTTTCCCCCAGCTTGTGGCTCTAATTCCACCCGACACACTTGGATGTGCGCAGTATGGCTTGGGGAGCCCTGGGAAGAACGCTAACCACCGTAACACTGCTGCTCCACTGCAGCCAGTGGCCCGCTACAGAGGGAGGGATATGATGTAATCAGTGGAACAACACAGAGCTTTCCATTGCCTGTCATTTTAGACACTGGCCTGAACTAGGAGAAGCCTACTAGCATCACTGTCCCAAATCTCCTACCTGAAGCGATCATCCGGCCGAATCTCAGAGATATAAGTGATGTTTGATTTGGAGGATGAGACTACAAAAGAGGCTAAAGAAAGGCTTAGAAGGAGCTAAGACCCACAACGTAAGACCTAGGGTCTGATACCTCTGTATATAAAGCATCCCTGGGGGGAGATTATGTAAAGTCATGGTGTATTCCCACAGTCTGTAGTCTGTATGTGAGACAAAACAAACCCCAGAGGAGAAACTTTGACCACAACAGGAATGGATGGCTGGGCCATCGCCTTATTGATCTTCACACACAATCTAATTTGTCAGTCAGTGCTTGCCAAGCTCCCATAAACTGTGGTGTCTGCCACTCTACTTATAATTTTTCAAGAGCAAATGGGTAAGCATCTGTGTAAATCAGTCTGCCCTTAACCAAAGAGAAATCCTACCCGAGTGGAAAGGCTGGAGACATCGATGACGGACACTGAATTACCACAGCTAGCCCATACAGTGTCATCTAAGGCCAGCAATGTGCGAACCGGGTCCTGACCCACGGGGACTTTTCTGCAGGAGTCCGGGTTCCACAGCTCTCCTAAAATAGAACAGATCAAACCACACAAGAATTTGTAGGAACAAATAGTAATAGATTCTGTTCAAGTATATGTCAGAAGGAATTTACAACTTCATGTTATTACCCATAATGAAGAGCACTTCAAATAAAGTAAAAAAAAAGGACACATCAAGTAGCAGAGCTACGAAAATGTGCCGCATGGTGATTTCGCTGCTTTTGCCTAGAGCGAGTCACTTAAGCTAAATTGGTTCCATTAATACCCAAGAGTAAATCCTTGTGTTAGCAAGACAAATGGGCAAAAGTGGTGCTGGGACTATTTAAATTTTTGGGCAATGATTTAAACCCATAGAGGAAATGTAGAGTATGACGGCGCAACCCGTTTTGTGGGCCATGCTTTCTGCAACCTCGCTAGAAAATCACAGCTGCTTCATCACCACTAATGCACTAAGAGTGTCAGGTTAATAACTAAACAACATATAATTATATGTATAACTGTAACATGAAGCCCCTCCCCAAATACTTTCTTTCTCTCAATTATGCTCAAAGCAAAGCAGGACACTTTCTTTGAGGTATAATCGCAAGTCGTGCTTTGCAGTCACCATAAGAGCAATGTGACAGTGATAATAACCCCCCCCCAATCTCCCCACCACTGCAGCTTGTTAATGAAACAAAATTAGAGAGGGAAGTACAGCAAGTCACTTAATTAACATTTTGAGTTGTTTATTTCTGCCTTTGAAACCAGAATAGCTCTACGATGCCTTCTGACTTCCTTGGGTTAATTGCCTGGCATATTCGAAATGTCAGACTTCCTTCTTTTCAGGCGGCTGCTTTGAAAACGTCCCTTTGGCTGCTCCTACACAAGCGGTGACCTAACGGAGATTTGCTCCTTTCACTCTGGAGGACATCAGGGGGTGGGGAGACAGGTTTGTGGAGCAATGAGGGCCGGACCACTCCAAGCTTGCGGAGACGCAGTCTTTAATAAAAGAGTTTTCTTATATAAGCTCAAAAAGCAATAATGGAAAAGAGGGGAGACATTTCCCATGCTGTTTCGTTTATATGGATTTTATTGCCTGGAGGTGTAATATCTTTACTTCTTTTCTTCCTGCAACATATACATCTCATTATTATTCTTATACATTTGGCATTCGCTGATTAAACAGACAACAGATTCGGGGCCTAATCCAAAATGAAGAAAACAAGCAAACCTCCCCTAAAGCAATTATGCCTCACTAGTCATTAAGGGAACAGATCAGCAAAAATATCTTGTTTTCAAACTGCATTAGTAAACACTTGAAGCCAACTGTCACCCCAATAGCTCCAACTGCTTTAAAAGTACTTTACCAAAAGTTCTCTAAACCTGCAAGTTCTTCACACGGGAAGAGAAGACCTGCCGATGAAGACTTTTATTTATGGCTGTTTTGTAAATGTCAGCCTGGGAGTTGTCTAAAAAAATCTGGATGTAGTGTCCACTTTTATACACGGTAACTAATACTGTGTCCTTATACACGATTCGAGGTCACCTTTATGAGGAGCTGAATGCAGTTTGAGCAGGTTAAGGGCTGTTTTGTTGATCTGACAGAAATGAGCCAACTGGGTAACTGCTAATTTTTGGTGTTTGCTAATGTTGTTAGCATTGTAGCCGCTGTTGCATACTAAAGAATGAATATTTGGACAAGAAACATGTACTGGCTGAGTGACTCTGAGTGGAAAAATGTGTATTTTTTTCTTTTTTTATGAACCATTCCTTTGCTGACCAAACATGTATTCAAATTTTTTTAAAGGCATACAGCACCATGGTGTAATTAATCTTCCTTAATGCTCCAGTGGATCTAATATCTTGGGGACAGGGCCAGTTAAGTAGGACAAGGTGATAAACTCCTCCTGCAAGGCTTGTCAACCATGGACCAGTGCAGACTTGGACTTACAATGCTTCCTCTTGCATACGCAAATATATGCAGAGTCATGCAACTAGCTTGCTATCTGTCATGTATCAGAATACAAAAGTGTGTTGCAGCCCAGCCACGTACATTGTCATTACTTTATGCTTACTTACAGCAAATGAATAAGGCACCGGGCAGCACGACAGAGAGCAGACTCGTGAAATGGTAATTTGCTTTCAAGGTATTCCTGCATTCATCTGCGTTTTTTTTTTTTACCAAGCCAATACACACCCAGAGAAATCTTATCATCCACTCTCATCTCCCTGCCCGCATTCTGAATGCATGACAGAACTAATATTTCTCACGCACACAGTGAGGCACTCAGCAGGCCTAAAAAAGAAAAGAGGGCGGGTGAACAACCTTGAATGTTGGAAAGAAAGGTTGATGAAAGTGCAAATTGAACATGGAAACAATCAGACTCATTTGTACTATTAATTTGATTTGATTACCCTTTTACTCCATTGAGTCCATTTCATTGGCAGACATAATAATCGTCTCACTTAATTACCCCTCCCCATTTACTGCTCCATCCCATTAGCATGAAGGAAAACATGTAGAGCGCCAATGTCGACATCCCAGCACCTGTGTTATCAGAATGTATCTATTAGAACAAATCAATAGGCAATTTACACCTGAGGAGAGGAAGTGTGGGTAAGGGGGCAACAACACCTAGAACACTCGGAATCTGAGGCCCACTTTTGCTTCTATGAGGAGCAAACAATCAAATATAAATATATATCATTGTTTTCTCCTCATTGGTGCCAAAGTAGACATCATATTCTCCAGGTGTGAAAGGTGAAATTAATATTACTCACAAAGCAGATTGCTGTTTAAGGGTTAATAAGTAAATACCTCCTACCTCCACTGTGTCTCTCATAGATGAGCAGTGTTCCGTCACGCAGACCCGCAAACAGGAAGTTAGCAGCATGTTTGAGACACAGGACAGGACAGCCTACATCATTACGGATGGTCAGGAGACACTGAGCTGAAGTGTCCATGCTGCCATAAACCAGGATGCTACAGGACAGAATACAATAGAGGACATTCAGCCTCTTTGAAATGTCTCTCAACGAAATGTCACATATATTTTAATCTGTTAACCACATGTGTGGGTTGTGTTGGTGACAGGTTGAAACAGACAAGCAAGTTCTGCCACCAGATAAGACTTCAGGGGCTGGACAGAAGGACTAACGTGTAATTAATCAGCAACATAACTAGGAAGCCACAGTGGAAACAATTTGCATCGCAAAAGATGGGCTCAACATAATTAATCAAGGCCTGCATTTGTTGAGTCACTGCAAAACTGCTGCATTCTAGGTAAACATACCATACTACTAAGAATCCCTAGGCGTGTTAAGAGAGTTACGTTTTTAATCATTTTATGGCCTAAACTGAAGGACGGGCTTATATAATCATGGTTTACCTCTGCATGTTTTTGTCACATTTTGAACAAATGGGAAAAGCTCCTTTAAACCTGTTTGTATACAATTCAAATTCAAATTCAAAAATTCTAATCAAAATTTTATTTGTCACACACACATTCATACACAGTACGATATGCAGTGAAAAGCTTATACGACCGCCGGTGACCTTAAAGAAAAATTCAATTAAATAAAATTAAAAAAATAAAAAATAAAAAAAAACCCTAAATATAAGGAATAAATATTAATTTGAAAAAGAAATGGAATACAGAGAAAATAAGTGTAACTAGTAAAAATAAACAACCTGTACAAATAAGGGCATAATAAAAAATATTACAAAAGTTTTTAAGTTATCATATCTATCCATTTAAAGAGCAAAGGGAAAATGTAATAACTCGTGTATGGGTTGAATATGACTTTGCTTGGCCAGTTATTCTGAAAGACCACACTGGCAGTCATGGCATGGATTATCCGCTCTTT
The DNA here is from genome assembly GCA_037577295.1 of Ladigesia roloffi. Lineage (NCBI taxonomy): Eukaryota > Metazoa > Chordata > Actinopteri > Characiformes > Alestidae > Ladigesia > Ladigesia roloffi. The sequence goes on along the minus strand of JBBKCR010000128.1, from coordinate 9,909,676 downwards.
TTCTTTCACTGCCGTATAGTCATTTGCTCCCTGAGCATCTTCACATGCATGTTCAGACTGACAATGCACTGCTAAACTGCCATCGCTTCATTGTTATTGTGACAAAAACGTCTCCAAACCCGCAATCTTTCATTCGAAGAGAAAAGCTGCTTTCTACACAGATTTCATCAAATTAGCATGAAACTTCAAGGTGTTTAAAGTAGACTTTTTTCTCCACTTCCAAAGTGGCGCATGGCTGGAGGGCATAAATGAGAGAATCGGTTTTCACTCTGTAAAGCAAGTGAATAAAAATCAGTCGAGAACAGAGGTAGAAGACTGTCATGCAAGAGAGCTTCTCCATAGTCAAAGTGACACATTCTTCTTTATCCAAAATGAATGGCTTCTGTATGGGAAAACACCACATTTGTTTCGTTTTTGAGACGGAAATAGACGTATACCTTCAAATCGACTCTGTCGCTGATTTTCCACAAAGGTATGTAGATCTATTACGAAGTTAAACTGTATAAACATTCCTTTCTCTGCCAAGATATTTCCAGATAAAGCAAAACAAATCAAATGTTGTGGTTTGTAGAAATATTTACTGTCATACTTTCTATTCAGAGGATCTCAGAGGAGTCAGAGCAAGTGTGCAGCACTCAAGGCAGCGACTTTGTTATAAAATGTGAAACAGCATTTAGTGAGAGATGATTCATAAAAAAGCATGCATTGATGACATTTTAAAATATTTTTTTTATATTTCTGACACTGTCCTGAACTATATTATACCGTAAGTTAGATCTGAAAAAGTCTCAAATTAATCAACTTACCATATTAAACAATTTTTTACAGGGAATGCAAACAGAATCCTTAACACAGGAAAATAATCATAATGAAATTTAAAAATATATATATTCACATATGGTATAATCATTCAGATATGGCGACTGAATGTCCATGAAAAATATGTCTGAAGGAGGCGCACAAGCAAACTCCCAGTTAACTTTATTTATGTGAGCAAATGCCTACAATCTTTCTGTCTATTTGAAGCTTATAATGTGGCAATATATATCTTGACATAGCAGAAATCAATAAAATCGTGAAAATGCCTGGAATGATCCATCTGGTATCTACAAAAATGAGAGAAATCACAGAACACGTTAAGATAAATCTAACAACCCCCGACCACATACCTGCCATCGTCCAGCCCAACACACACAGTGTTCCCAGCAGTGGTGGAGCTGTGGATCGTGGGGTGGTCCTCCTGAGATGGATTTGGCTCTGGGACGAACGCCAGGCAGCAAACTGGAGATCCGACTGGAAAACTCTTCAACCAGCGTGGAGTTGGACGGTTCAGAGAGAAAATCTCCACCTGGGACTGACCACTTTCATCTCTATTGGCCACCTGTAGGGAAAACAGAAGAGATATCATTTAACCATTTGATTTAAAGAATGCCTGCAGTTGAGCAACATAAGTGAAGCTATGGGAGTTTGAAGGAGTATATTTAGGACTATTTATATTTAATGCCAGATAAGAAGGTCATAAAATCCTAAACATACACCATTAACCCTGGGACCAAGAGAGGCATGGCCAAACAACCCCTTATATGAAAGTTGCTTTGGTTTGTGTTAGTGCTTGTGGTAGGTAACAGACGTCATTCTGAGCTATATTTGGTGTTCGTATGTTGGTTATAGTAATTTAAATGTGTAATAATAACAACAGCTAGTGTGGTTTAAGTATGGTGTCACATGCGAACGCACATAAAGATCAAATATATTTGAATTTCGTTTGTTTTAAGTCTTATAAACAAAGAGAAATATTTACAAGGTCTTTGAACTGTTGAAATCAGATTTGACAAAATACCAAACCTTCTTTACAGGTCTTTTTGAGCTAGCAGATTTTGTCAGGTTATGTTAGTATATAACTAGCAATGGTAAATATATTCGTAGCTTAAGCAGCTCTAGCTTAAATACTGATTGAAATTAGATAATTATATAGAAACGTAATATTGCATCTAGGGCTGGGAAATTAACACCTTAATAAGATTCATTATTCACAGAAAACATTAACGTTAATATTTTTAACGCAATTAATGTTTGAAGTCATCTTCTCGTTCAAAGTTTCGAGTAACAGCCGGAGAACCGAGTCCCAGATCACTGCTGTGTGAGCAGCCAGAAAGCGGAATTCAGATCAGTGAGATTTGGAAGAAAAGAAAAACGCCAAAATGGCTAATAAATAATGCCTTTGGATGCTTTTTGCCGATTCTGATTCTGAAGGGGAATATTTGCCTTTTGGAAAAGCAAGGAGAGAGTGAACACGAAGCACTAACACATGTTTATTTCAACATTTTTTGTGTGGAAGTGCTGAACCTGGTCGTGGTGTCTGTTGGGTGTTGGTCGAGCTAGTGGCAGCAGGAGAGGAAAAATTGGGCTGGAAGTAGCCGCATTAGCTTTCTCCATCCAGACCTCCAGAGGGGCGGAGTCTCAGCGCTGTGGCCGGAGTGTGTGAGAGAGTTGGGAGACGTAGTTTATCAAAACTTACAACTGTCATATACACTGTAACCTAATTGATAGGTTTGGTTCAGTCAGTGATAAACATGTCATGATCATTGTAGCCTAAGTTATAGGCTTGTATTCTATAATAAATGGTAAAAAACTTGTAACGTCTGTATGTATGTGCGATTAAATGCAATTAGTTAGATTAATTAATTGCCACACCATGTAATTAATTAGATCAAAAATTTTAATCATTTGACAACACTAATTGCATCATTATTTTACATTGCCCACTGTATTTGATAGAGGATTCCACTGTATTTGTGTAGGAGTGCTGGTTCAATGAGTTGGGAAATTTGCTCAGTGTAATGCTAAATCAAGACTTGCAGAAACAAAAAATGAAAGTTCAGTGACGAAGAGATACAGGTGTTAAGAGATATTCTGTTGAAAAGAGAGTGTAAATCAAGTCCAGCTTGTGAAACAAGTTCTGCTCAGACCTCTTCTCACACATGTATATTCAATCCCAAATGTTTAAACAGTGTTTTTCCGATGGTGAAGTCTTTTGAGAAATGTTCATAAGTTATGCCTTGATCTACACATTGTGCTAGCTGGCACGGTTATGTCTTTTGAGACCCTTGAGGAAAAAAAATTGATGCCATGGGTAAAACGTAACCAGCCACATATGTCATATCTCCTCTGCCTGTTTAGGCTCATGTACTGCTCTCGAATCACAACATGCATCCAGTTTGATGCAAATGGCTTAGTGAGATTTAGGTCACTAGCCCTAGTCTAACTAGCTAGAGGGTCATAAAGCCTCTCTGGTATTCTTTGCTTTGTCTGGAACAATGAAGATTCATCCAAAGCTTTTGAGATGAGATAGTCATCACCCATCTTCAGTACCTAACTTCACTAGAGTTCTTGTGGCTGCAATAAAAAACTCACAGTAATATTCAAACACATAAAAAAAAAATCAGAAAAAAAAAACCTTTGGGAAGCATAGTTTTTTTCTTCCACCCTGTCATACCAAATGAAGAATATTTGATTAGATTTTAAAGAAATGTAATTATTTATTAATCCTGTAGAAGCAGGGCGTTAAGCTCTGTAGCTTTATTCATTATTACTATTTTCCTCCGCTTCCCTTCGTGCTCGCACTTCCAATGCTCTAACCCACCTTGATCGAATTTTAGATGGCAGAGAACACTTCCTCTGCTGTTATTCCTCTTAGCCGTGATATTTCTACCTGTCAGCAATTTCAATTTCAAGGAGGACGAGTAAAAGTTGAAATCAAATATCCTTTCAAAGCAGGTTCGTCTGCTCTTAGATATCTCTCAAATTCACCGCAGATCGGCCCTAATGGATTCAGAGTCATCTCAATAGCTTCAGAACATTCTCCCTCCAAACTCCCGCAATCTTTTCACCACTCAGGCAAAGCAGCTGGGAGGCAACGAGACAAAACGAGGACTTCATGAAGGGTTCCCTTGCATTTCTTGACAATGTGAGACCAGAGGTTGATTGATTGTTTAAGCCACAGTCTGACATGACAAATACAATGCGTATTTAAAGCATATTATTTCCCTGCCTTCGTTTCGATTCATCTGCCGCTTGCTTTGCCTCAACTCTGGATCTAGGCCTCAGGAGTATTTGGACAGGGTTGCATCATAAATGAATACGCAGCTGCACATTTAAAACAAATTAATTAATTAATTAAAGGGTGTCTGCTTTTATCAACAGTCCAAAGACTCTCCCGTGGCTCTTCCGCATTCATTTATAATGCAGTGGAGGCAACCTGCGCACAATTAGAAACTAAATGAACTGATCAGCATCCCGTCGTGTGTGTCACGCAAATTGGCTCATCTCTCTACACTCAGCCCTAAATCCTCTAATTACAAAATTCCAGTTAAAAGAAACAACGAGATTCACAAGCTCTTGAGTTTAACACACACACAGATAGAGAGAGAAAAAGAGAAAGAAAGAAATTATACGTAAGATAGATAGATAGATAGATAGATAGATAGATAGATAGATAGATAGATAGATAGATAGATAGATAGATAGAT
>JBBKCR010000128.1:9894087-9905047 GCA_037577295.1 Ladigesia roloffi | reverse complement strand
ATTGTCTAATCTGACCTAAGCTTGTACAAGCTATTTCTCTTTATGTGAATAATCAATAGAGAACATGACTAGAAAATGAATAATAAACATCTAAACATCTCCTCATGACTGAATTAAATGCATTATGTATGACCGTATAGATTAGATGGAATAGGACGGTAATATCAGGCAAATAAGCAAAGATGCTAATAATTTAGGTATGCTTCTCCATGTTCCTCACTATAGACATAATGGTAGCAAGCATGCCATGCAAGGTTAGAAAATGAATAGTAGGCTAAGAAAATGTTAGTTTTCTAAGTGAAAACACATCCTACACAGGGAACAATGTTGCATTTTATTTGCATATCGAGATATAACATATTTTATGATTTATAGCATTTCCAATATGTTCAATTAATGTGAGCATCTAAGTGTATTGAAGTGTTTTCTCTGTGGATGCTATGTATAAATCGATCAGTCACAACATTAACATGTCTGACAGGTGAAGTAAATTACATTGATTATCTGATAACCAGTCAAGAGGTTGGATGTATTAAACAGCAAGTGAGAGGTCAGTTTTTGAAGCTGATGAGCTGCAAGCAGGATAAATGGGTGAGCGAAAGGCTCTGATTTTGACATATATGGCTAAATGACTGAGTAAGACCGTCTGAGACCACAGGTCTTGTGGGAAGCTTCTATTTTGCAGTGGATGGAACCTATCAACTGTGGTGCAAGGAAGCAAAACAATTTAACCTGTAGCAGGGTCACAGATGCCTAAAACTCAGTGATCCACGTAGGGAGTGAAGGTCATATCGCACACATTCTTATTCCAGAGAAGAGCTACAGTGGCACAGATAGCTACAGTGCTGGTTATGATAGAAAGGTGTCGGAACACATCTTGCATTAAGATCAACCATTCACTGATTATACAAGCATCAGTGCTAGATCAGTGTCAGGTAAAATGTTCCATTGGGAAGAGGTGTACATGGTCTGAAACAGTGTTTAGATAGTTAGGGAGTGCTACTTGTCAAAGTAACATGTTAAGAAACACAGCCACATTTCTCAGATGATTCATCAGACCAGGTCACCTTCTTCCATTGCTCCATCTGTTCAGGGATAAATAAGGAACATGGCAAAGAGTTCAAAGTCTTGACCTTCAAACTGAAATGTGTCCCACCTCACAACTTGCAGGACTTAAAGAAATCTAGTCAAATGTGGATATGAGTCCATTAATACAGTTTGGAAATGGTGTAAATAACAGTTATAATCTGTAGAAGTTACACACCTATGTAAACTGATCAACAAAATGTCATCTACAATCAAAAACACAGAAGTTAGCCTGCTAGATTTTGTTATATTTGCCAGGACTTTTTACAATCTTTCCAAACCATGCGTGTCTGGTTACATTTCATGAGAGTATGCCGCCTGAGTAAAGAGGCAGACGGCACATTTAATTGAGCAGAGGGGGAAGATGGTTGGTTTCTATGAAGCTTTAATGCTATTTAATGTTGCCACTGAGAAAAGTGAGCATCAATCACTGGTAATTTATTGCATCTATCACTCCCTCCCACCGCCTCTGCCTATCTGGAACGTGCGCACATCCTCATACAAACACACCGAAAATAACGCCAGCCAGATGACTGCCTCGGCCCATCTGTCCAGCCAGAGTACTAACTCCTTTCCACTCGCCGTCCTCATCGATTCACGCTCGTCTTCCTGCCTGCCTCATTTTTCTCCCACCCTTGCCGTTGCTAAACTAAAGGACAGATATGTGTAATTGGTAATTAAACGGCAGTCATAACAAGAGCGCATATGGCAGCCTGCAGGCGGTAGGGGATCTGGGCTGGTGGAACCGAGGGACCGGGCCTGCAGCTGTCCAAGTCGCCCCAGAGAGCGCAGAGGCAATCTTCTCAGGTGGAGATTGCTTTGTTTTTTTTGACCAGTCTCCAGTGAATAGTGAGTGCCATTGCCTAGGTATCTACTCAATCTGGAATCCCCAGTGACTCCTATGCGTACTATATGATTTCTCCTCCGGCAAATGTATTCTGGATTCTCAGAGGGCATCCCGCTAGACTTGCCATGGAGCCGCAGTGGTAATATAGTGATAGAGTCGATGTAATGCTTGAATCAATCTCAGCTACAATGGATGTTTTATTTTTTTGCCCTGCGTTGAATTGCAAATGTGCCACAAGAGCTAATGCACTCGTCACCACAGCCTGTGAGGGTATAGCCCCACTTCCGTACATTTCTCTGCAGCTCTGACCCAGCACTCTTAAATGGGCTGTACCTTTGCCTGTGTGCCTGCATAGAAAGCTCGACATAGTAAGTAAAATGCATCACGGTGCATTGGAGCATAATAAAGGGCAAAAGAGTCTAGGAGATTCAATACTGCAAGTAAAATGCATCATTATGCACAGTCAGAGGCTCGTGCTATTGTGCACCCATAGGTTGCGCGATGCTATTTACATGTCAACATAACACTCCATTCCAGCAAGTCGGTTTTGGTCTGGTAGGGCGTGCATCTTCCCTGTACCTGCTCCTTGTTCAGGTGCAGGAAATACATTGAAAAGACAGCGAGAGGAAGGAAAGCAGGAAAGTGAATGGAGGCGAGATTTGATGGAGCGCCGGCGGTGCAGCTGGGGAAGCAATGAGGGCCGGGCCAGGTGAGAGCTAATTAAAGAGAGATTTGTTGATGCAGGGAGAGGCCGGTCTCGCAGCTGCCGGTCCCTGTGACCCAGTGCCCTACAAGGGATTCGACCCACCCACATCCCCCCAAGGACGTCTGCCCATATGCTGGATCCAGGTGGTAATTATACATTCCTATAGTCTAACATGGTGAAGTACATCAAGTAGGAACAGACTCACATGTAGATAAGATCTAGCCATCCTTTGAATTTGTATGGATTGTTCTTATCTAAAACCTCTGTGCTGAATATCATTACCCAGTGCACATTCGTAGAAACACATACATCCAGATCAGTAACAGTAACAGTTGGTAGATGAAGGTAAAATGAAAGTGTTTGTTGTAATGTAACTGCATTTTAATACAATATAAACATATTCTGTTAGGATTAGATTTTAAATTAATTGTAGAACTTGGTGTATACATTAAAATACACTTGCCAAACAAGTCATGGTAGAGACATTAACAGCCAATTTACCACTATTTTAGTTGGTATTTTGATGGTGTTTGTTCAGGTTTTATAAAAGACTTTTCAAAAACTTGATATTGCTTTTAATTTCAGTTCTACGAGAGTACCTCTGCAAAGAGAAATAAAGGCTGACCTTTTATCACTAGAAATAACTGAGGTGGCCCTGCACACACTGATTCAGGGCCATGGGTAGTCTGGTAATAATGTAGAAGAGGAGGATAAATAGTCGAACAGTGCAAATGTACCATTATATTCTTATTATTCTTATAACTTAAATTGTTATAAAGCTATTTTATATCCTAAGTCTAATTTTGAACATTAAATTTAATTTCATGTATTTTGTATCAGTAGGGTTTTGTGAATTCTTGTAAGAAATCCAAATAAAGATTTTTTTTTTTTGCTGGGATGCAAACACTTCAAAGAAAAATCAATTAAAAAAAGAAAGCATGATTACAGCTAAATACAATTTGAATTCATCATTACCAGTAATACTAATGAACCAGGAGCATTGTGTGTGGTACACAGAGAGAAGTGAATGAGGCCACAGAGAGGTTTAATTACTTCAATGTTGGGAGACAATGCCCAGTGGTGCACCATTACAAACATTCAAAATGCAATGTTAGATACACACCAGATTACACCATTAAACACAAAAGCCCTTAATGAGAAGCCAAACGATTATCAGGTGGAGCTCATGCCAGCGGCCCACTGATCTACAGTTATAATAGCAGGGGTCCTTGTTTGCAGGTAAAGGTTTTCATTATCAAACTGTCGGAGGCACAAAAGACGCATCACATCACCAGACATGAGATCGACAGGGGAGTGTGACATAACGGTAACCAATTAGAATTGTCAGGATCCCAGGTGGAGTGTTTACACTTTGAACAACATTTCCCTTTGCCACTCCAGAGTTCAGCTGGGGCTAAATTTACCACATTTCAAATGAATTATCTCCACCATGCAAAACAAAGGAGCAAGCTCTCTTCCCAGAGACACTATGAAGAAGAATCTTCAGTGCTCTTCATTCTGTTAAGACTGTTTGTGAGGTAAAGCATACGTTACCCTATGGCATTGCAAGCAAAATGCTGATCTGATTTGGGACACATGTTAATGCCGATCGCTGGCCTGTTGTGTAATCAGCCCCTCATTCCTGTCATGTTTTTAATCATCGTAAAGCGCCATTGCTAAGGTCATTTGAATGCAACATTCAGATTTGCTGCCTGACTTCATCCATTTCTATAGTAATGAGCAATAATATTCCTATCAAATCATATGATCCCCTGGACCCCAATCCTGTGTCACTTTACAAACATGCCGGTGAGTTGAGACGCCACACCATTAGCACTTAATAAGCTCTGGGCCAGCTCTAAACCCACAGAGCTCGGTTAACATGAGCTGCACAATGAAAGCAGGAGGGAAAAAAAAATAAAAAAACGTAGTCTGAGTCACAAAGGCAAAGCTCCACTCCACACTTGTGTAAGAAGGCTCACGTTTTCTCAACAACATCACAGGCACCTCCTACACGCTAGCAAACACTAATAGAGCTCTTCTGCCGGTTATTAACTGATAATTGCTTGTTTCTGGTGTCCACCTCCACACTCTGTCTTTCCTGGCCTCAGGCTAAAGGAAGTAAGGCTTGCGAAAGTGAGACAAGCCGAATTCAGGTATAGAGCTCTTTGTAGCCTGACAAAGAAACTGAGTCAGCGTTTCTACAGAACATTTAAAAGCATAGGATCCCCAGCCGCAGGCACCAGGCTACTAGCAAACAAGATTTTTAAAGTTTCTAATACAATAATTATCCACCTTATACGGGGATATTAAGCTTGTCTCGGGATAACTGGCATTAATCTGCACTGCACCTTTTCTTGCTGCTCCCTGACCCACCCACAACAACAGGATGCTAATTTTAAACTTAAATGCCACGTGGGATTAGTCAGGCATGCTCCCACGTCCACGGGCACGTGCTGAGCTCGTTCCTGGCTAAGATGAGCAGACAAACGTTGCTTGAGAGTTTCTTCTGAGGTAGGAGAGATAAAAGCTTTATTGATAATGAAGATCTAGCAGATAACGAGGAAAAATCTCATAAAGCTGATAACAAAGATAAGGCTGATACTGCCACAAAGCCAAAGCCTAATAGAAGAGAAAATATGACAAGACATATCTAACAAATGGCTTTATTTCTGGCTGATGCCTTGCACGCTTCAGGATCCATATGTATGAAATGCAAAGATACGCAATCTAATCAAGTCCTGAAAACTGCCACAGTCCAACCACACCCTGTTAAAAGGCAAACAGTTTTAGTTCCATGGATGGTAGCAAGTAATAAGATCTATCATAACAAGTGAGGCCCCATTTAGTCATTGCAAATTCTATTTACCGTATTTTTTCGGCCTATAAGACGCTCCGGAATATAAGACGCACTCCATTTTCAAGGAGAAAAATCTAGAAAAAGCGTGTCCCAAAACTTTCGTCCACTCTAGATACATAACGACTCGTCTCGTTTTAGTCAACGAAAATGACGAGACACTTTAGCACAGTTTTTATATTGTAAACCGCATTTAGTCTCGTTCTTATTCGTCAACAAAAATACATTATTGATTTCGTTTCGTAATCATCACATGACCAGCATTAACGTCGCGTCTCGTCTCGTTTTTGTCACGAGGGTCAGAGACGCCTCCATAGCAACAGTACACACCACAAGTCCAGCCTGCAGCACACACAGCATAAAAAGAGGACTGAGAGCAGCACCACACAAAGTTAGGTGCAGTTTTAATGCAGGCAAAATGTATGTTCGTCGTACAAGACGTCGAAAAATACGGTATTGCTTAGGCCTTCCCATCACATGGTGCTACCAAGCATGGAGAATGGCATCCCACATTTCCTTTAATACTGCATCTTTTTAAATACTGCTAGCACAATGTCCCCAGACAGCTCAACATACTTAAAGAAGCTTTGCTACCAGATTCCTGTGTTAGCTATCACTAGGCCTGGTGATTGGGTAGTTGCCTGCGATCAGAAGACAATAGGCTTGAATCCCACAACTGACAGTGGCACCACTGAGGTAGCCATGAGCAAGATTCCATCCCCACACAATGCTCCCTGGGTACTGTGTCACTGTCAACTGTTTCAGATTAAATGAAGAGAATGTATTTCCCATTTTTCACACAGTATGCTGTAGTGTGATGTGTTCACATACAGTAGGTCTATAAGGCCACTTTACTTTACTTTACTTACTAAGTGACCGAGTAGAGGACGGGACTTCCTACCCATCCAGAAATGCTCTCTTTGATGGACAGTAACGACATCACCATGGATCAACTTGCAGCAACAGACCCGACATTTAGAAGTTTGAAGTATGAACCTGTTTCAATATTTTACTTTTATGCAAATAATCAGTGCTATTTGCTTTGTAAACTCAAACATTTGACATAACAAAACTGTTATGATGCTGAATATACCGAATATATTCTGGTCATTATATCCACTTTCTACCATCCTCCACCTTTGACCAATGGGAATACAGTCAATTTAAAAAAGGTTAAAAAAGTTTTGGGATTGCAGAAATGCAATACGTCTACAGGAAACTACAGGAATACAATAAGTCTATACGGTGGAGGAGGGTAATCCGTTACAGAGGGTGAAACAGGTTACAGACCCACTGGGGCTGCCTTGACGGCAACAGTCACATTCCTTCACTCACAAACAACAGCACAGACTTTGAAAATGCAATGGCATCGTTTCAAAAGGAGTACCATGCCCTGGCTTGCTCTTTGTTTGTCCAATATCCTCAGGTAACTCTAACACAGATGGACGACTGGATCAAAGTTGAAATAAGCTGCTTGTGTTATCATTTCATGAGCTGGATGTCATCCAATCATTTAAATTCCAGAGGCGGAGATGAGCAAAGATCAAAGTGTCAACCACCTGCTGTGTTAGCTGTCATGCATTGTGAATGGTATATTCAAAGCCACTCGAGCACAGCAAGCTTTAAACTTCAGTAGGCCAATATTTATATAGGCTTCATGATCTTAACCCTTACCTGATCGCTTCTCAGGTGATTTGCTCTGTACGCTTGTACCTGAACACATGCCATCATATTATACCGAGTTTTTCGTGAGACCGAGCTGCTGAAAGATAATTCCATTTTTAACGTCGAGAAGTTTTGACAGCAAGGAAGAGCTATGTCCTCTGGCTATCACAGAGATCCTATCAGCGGCAGGCAGAAGAGAGTGAGCGCGCGGTTAAGCATATTAGCGCTGTGAGTACTGTCTGACATTGCCAGGGCATCACAAAGCCACATTCATATTCATGCGCGGTCTGAAATTTTCCTCCTCATGTCCTGCTTGGCTGCTCGGTGTGTTTGATTGTGACACGTCCAGCTAATTCAATGAGAATCCGGCACGTCTCTCCATCCCCCCCGGCACTGATTCTTTGACACAGCGCAACAACTCCAGCATCGTTGGGATGAAAGAGCTCTATGGTAGTGCAAATAATAGGGCTGAAAAGGAGAGTGGGAGCCAAGAGTTGTCTGGAGGCTCTCTGACTCTCTCTCGCTCTCTCTCTCACACTCTGACACCCACTCCCTCCATCCTTCATGCCAAGCATGAACACAGGAAACACGCTGAGGCATGAGGATCTCAGCCAGCCCTCAGGACCTGGCTGGACGATGGCGTGGTCAGGGGCTGGCCTTGGCAGTAAAGGAGAGGTGTGGGGGTGTGTAGGCCGAGAGGAGGGTGCCTTTTAATCCTTTTGATCAGATGACAGTGAGCACAGAACAAAGAGTCCTTAAGGCCCCCATGGTGACAAGCGTCAGGGTGGTACAAGAAGTGTGGCCAAGCCGCCAGACTGAATCAAGGGAGACAGCCCAGGCTTAAGGTTCTGCTTTCAACCTGGCTAAACAAGACTCAACCAACAGCAGTTTAATATTCAGCTCACAATAATCACAATTACAAAGAGTTGCCACCATTAAGGCACTGCTAAATGAGTGCAGGGAGTGCAGTATATCTAATTCTTGCCATTTTTTTGTTAACGAGCATCCGCCTTTTGTGGCCAGTTAAGGAGGAACATGATTAAGCAAATGCGAAATGCAAATTTAAATAAAAGTATTCTAGGTTGCCAAGGTTTCAATTCAGGGAACATGTTTACATCACATAGTGCCTTTATGCTACAATTGCAATTTTCACTGAGGGGCCTAATCTGCAACATTAAGCAGAGGTCCTCCTGGCGTAATCAAGTAGAGCAATGTGACAGTGCAGTTAGGAGAGAGGAGCAGAAGGAGGGGACAAAGTAAGGCAACTCACAGGAGTGCTGTAACCAGAAGATGAGACATTAGCAGGGCTTTCTGTGAAGCAGCACTCTCATAAAGTACCCTCAACTCTGCTAAGGATAAGTCAAACAGAGAGCTGATGTTTAAATTAGCATGTTTAGCTTGTGCTGTGCTGCTTTCGTCAAGGTTATATTAGTGGCTGCCCAATTCTCTTGGTAAGAACATAGCAAGGGGAAACAAGGGGGGGTTGGAGGCCGAGGAACTGTCTGCTTCACTCAAGACACTGCTGGAGCACGGATGATTTCCAGTAATTAGCCCGTAACTGTCAGAGCGACAGATCAGACCCTCTGCGGATGACCTCGTACTTAGGCATTGCAGCAGTGGCACCTCCAGCACCTGTACACCAGAGCTGCACTGCCCTCTACTGGTTAAGACTGAAAAAATAAGGACGCTGGGGAATGGGATGTGCCAACCTTTCGAGGATGTGTTCGTGACCAGCAAGTAAGCTGCAGAGTGTGTATTCCAAGAATTTCAGGCTAGCTGGTGAGAACTCCACATTCACCACAATCTAAAATGTATTATAACACTGCTTCATATTTATTATTGCTTTCAACAGGATTAGTTTTCAAGGCTTTACAAGTGATAAATGTAGTTCTGTTTGTGGCTTCTTCGCCAGGTGCCTCTAAAGAGCCTCTGATAGCCCCTCTGTGGGAATACCGTTCACCTGAGAGATCATTACAAGCCATTACTGAAGGCAGGAACAAAGTAGTAAGCACAAAGCCAGTGCAACACCAAGGCTCATTACTGAAGTGGCCTCTCTCGCGGAATAAGACCTCCGTGCTGACACCAAGGCTGCTAGCCATCCACACAGATTAATGCAGGAAATCCAGGTCACAACCCCTCAGGCAAGAGCCCCAAAGAGATCTGTCAACCAAGCATGTGGGATATCCGCTGCATGCTGTGCTAGGCAGTGGGAAAACCCCCAGTTGCCTCACTCAGCTGTCAGGGGAAAACTAGTGAGGGATGTGACAGTGACGACAACCGAGGTATAACAACCAAAACTGACATGAATGAGGAGAAAAGATTGTTCAGCTTTGGGTTTCACAAGCTGCACACTGCCCCCAACAGCTTGGGCAGAAAAAAAACACAGTACAGTGTAGCACTACTGACCTGAAGGCTGCTAAATAAGTGTGAAGTGTAAGTGTGTGTACAGTGTCCATTTGTTACATGTGAACAGATCACAGTACACAGTGTAAACGGCACAAAATTGTTCTCTGGGGTGGTGGTGGCCTACTGGGTGGTATACTTGCCTATGGAACAAGAGGTCGTTACTTTGAATCTTACCTTCAGAGCACACTACCACTACCATTGGGTTTATTAGCAAGACCCTTATCCCCAATGTGCTCCAGAGAGGCTGTCCCCTGGAATCGTTGTTACTTTGGATAAAAAGTGTCAGCTAAATGCTGTCAATGTAACCTGTGAAGCAGTGGACAGCCAGCAACGCCGCCCCCAGGAAGCAGGGTGTGAGGATGGTACTTTACTTAAGCGTGCCACAAGCAGTTCTGGGTTTTGAACCCACTACCCACTTTTGATCAAAGAGACAGCTCCATAACCATCAGGCAATTCGCTGCACCGTAATTAACAACTCGGTTAATAAACATCGGACAAGAATTCAGCATATTTTAAAGGCTATTGTCTACTCTGAATATAAAATATCTTTGATTTAGCCATCAGACAAGGCCATAGGTTATGTAAAAGGTCGCTCAAAAGGTCCTTCCTATACCTGAGCACGTGTGTTAAAACATAACCCATCTGTTTTTAGAATGTGACAGCAGCTGTGTTTAGATGCTTGACACAGAAAGGACGTCCCTTCATCCAACAGGAGTTTTTGGCACTTTTCACTTGTGTACTGTCACAGGCCTGTACATGGCAGACAGTGACAAGCCCCCGACATGTGAGGAGAGCTTTGTGCTGAGCGCAGCGTTTCGTCAGCGCTGACCGTCAGACCCAGCCAGGGAAGAGCCGGCCACGGGTCTGCTGTGATCAAGTCAGGCAGTGAGGAATCAGATTGATGCATCTGCCCGTCTCTGACATAACCAAAGAGAATGTCTAGGTCTGATCCCGCCTGTCTGGGCCCTGTCTGATCCCGCCAGATGAACTGCAACTGTCTGTTTGTCCGGAATATCAGGCAGGCACTGAAGCAAGTGATAAGGTATGAAGAAGCATGTGATGCATTCAGATTCCTTGATATAAACGACGTTTCTTCAGATTATCTGCGATGAACTGTACTGATTTAAAAAGCTACACAAAATAAAACACTTCGTTCAAAATGTAAAGTCAAACTTCACCCAGTCCTGTCAGAGGTCTGGATGAAAGGCTGCATGGAAGGATACGTGTGTGACATCGCAACCATTTTTAATTAATGATTGGTACAGGTTATTTTTCATGTTTTATCTATATTGAACAATTAAAATATAGTTAATCCTAAAATGAAAATTTGATGTTTATTTGCTTACCCCCAGGGCATCCAAGTCGAAGGTGACTTTTTTTCCTCAGCAGAACA
>JBBKCR010000128.1:9840625-9854758 GCA_037577295.1 Ladigesia roloffi | reverse complement strand
TGGCCACTTTATTAGAAACTCCTTCCTTGTAGAACACTTCCACACACTGGCCACTTTATTAGAAACTCCTGCCTTGTGGAACACTTCCACACACTGGCCACTTTATTAAAAACTCCTGCCTTGTAGAACACTTCCACACACTGGCCACTTTATTAGAAACTCCTGCCTTGTTGAACACTTCCACTCATTGGCCAAATTATTGGAAACACCAGCCTTATGGATTCACAACATAGGAGTTCAGTTACAGTCCAATTCTGACCAATTCTGCCTTTATTATCAGCTTCTGAACACAAGATTGCTGTTCTCCAGATATTATTTGGTGGTGAATCATTCCTGGCATAGCAGTGAAACATGGCAGAGGTTATGGTAGTGCTTGTGGTGTTGGCACAGTGAGTCAGGCAAAGAGAAAACAATTGAAAAAAGGTCAGAGGATGGTCTCTAATGTATAACTGTAAAACGGTCATTTGGGTCATGATTGAACTCGTCTCTGTATTTTATCCATTCACCAAGTGAAGCAGTGGGCAGCCAGGAACACAGCACCTGGGGAACAGTATGTGGGCACAGCGCCTTGCTCAAGGGTACCTCAGTGGTGCCACTGGCAGTCCTGGGATTTGAACCTATAGCCCGTTGAACACAGGGGCAACTCCCTAACCACCTGGCCACCAGCTGCCCCTACACCAGCAAGGTGTAGTTATAAACTGTGACCAGTGAGTTACACTTTTTCAGTACAATCCACTCTTGCTGCCTGGTCAGACAGCATTGCCCTCTGTCCTACATTCACCTAACAAGGTCCATCTCTCAGCTAAGCACATGTTTAACACTTGTAAAAACACTTCGTCTCCATATCCACCATTGTGCGTTCTAAAGAGGCTCCCTGAGCATTGACTCACGGAGACGCGAGGCAATTCACATTCAGTCATCATTAGAAGGTAATTGACTGGAGAACAGTGTGCAGCCTGCATCAGCTACTGTCATAGCAGCCGCTTTGGCATGCTTTGTATTCACAAGGAGCCCTGGGGAAAAAGACAGAGAGGGATACAAATAGGCAGAGAGAGAGTATGACAGAGTACAGACTCAGTGAGCAAGGCCTGGCCATTGAAACTGGCCGCTATAGACTGACCTTCCTGCCCAGAGAGGCCACGCTGTGCTCTCAGTCTGACCTCAAAGTGGAGACAGAGTTGATCAGAGTGCCCATTGTATAATGAATGCAACTCCATGCATTCTTTCTAAGCAGCCTTTGTAACGTTTGCATCTTTTTCCACATTTCTAGATTGATCCACAGGTCTTTCCACACAGTTGCAGTCCAACATCTCGCAGCTGAACACACACACACACACACACACACACACACAAGAAACAGACCAACAGGCAAACACATACACCCATACACCAAATAAAATTGGCAATGGTTCTTTCATGTGCAATATTTCTCCTTCAACAATGTCTCTGGTGTAATTTTACTGTGTGTCATTAAATACCTTCTACTTCTAGGCTCTGAAGATGATACTGATTCACAAACACACACACACATACAACCATAGTGTATAGTGTATTGTTTTTTATATATTATATTGCTATAATGTATAGTTTTATAAGTTATGGTGCTTATCATTTCTTCGCTTATATGATCCACTCTACAATTTCCAACCCACCTCTTTTCTTATTAACTATTCATTGATCTTACAATGGCACAATACTCCTGCATGTAAAGCACCGCTGAACTGAGAAAGAGAGGGAGAGAGAGAGAGCAAGACGCCTAAAGCAGCCCTCCGTGTGCCCTCAGAAAAGGTGGGAGTTCAGACTGAAGTGCAAGTTCAAACTGTTCCAGTCCTCCTGCTGCTGCCGTTTGCTCACATTACAAAGGAACACTTTCTCCAAACTCAGCAGAAAGAAAAGAAGAATGAAAGAAAGAAAGCAATGCACAAGAAAATAATCTAGGCTAAATCTGATGCTGTGGATAATGCAAGGCACCTGCAACACTCCCAAAACAACACAGCGTGGGATATTAATGCCAAATGATTGAAAAGCTGGTCGTGTGTATGTTTGTGTATGTATGTGTGTGAATGTTTGTGTGTATGTGCATGCTAGGGGTTATACATTTATTGTCAATCGTGATTCTAAATGAAACAGTCCAATCACATTTCAATACAATTTGATTCGTTCAGTATGATGGAGTCATTTATACAATGTAACAGGAGGATTGCAATAGTGGAAAATAAAACATTGACAAGACTAAGCTCTTTTTTGTGCCCTTACATTTGAAAATAGGATACTTTGTCTATTAAATTCCATATATTCCACATGGGCATCTCAAAATCCAGATTTGGCTTAGCACAGAAAACAGACATTTAAAATGTGGTATTTTGTCAACTTTTAGCCCTAATGAAAATATAGTGAATCACATGTGAAGTGGGTTGGTTTAAGTTAAATTTATTCCAAACCACACTGATTTGGACGCCAAAAATTACAAAACAAACTGTGTGTGTTGTAATTTTTTTAATTTCCAAAGGTGTGTCAGTTAGGGCTGTAACCAAATATTTGAATATTCGAGTATTCGTTCGGTTGGGGTGGCAGTGTTTACAGCTGACTGGTGGTGGAATAAATGCTTTCGAGTTTGTTTTGAGATGTTTGTGCGAGATTTGTCAAGTTTTGTGGCTTTTTGTTTAGACGCTATCTGGCTAGCCGGTTAGCACTGGCTAATAGGAGCTTACCGGCCGGCCGGTCTCGCGGCAAATTCGAAATGTTGTTGTTTATTTATAATTCTACTTTGAAAATATGGATTTCTGAATCAGTCCCCTCCCACCGAAGCTTCGAATATTCAATGTTTTTCACTACCGAATACTCGAAGCTCAAAAAAGGGCATTCGTACCAGCCCTAGCGTCAGTTAAGGGACAGTACAACAGTGGCCAACAAAAGAGAAAGTCCCTAACAGCTACACCAGAGCAAACACTAGGAGGTTAGTTCAGCAAGCTCAAACATTTACCATGAAAGACAACCATCGCCTGCCGACCGTCACAACTGCAGCAAGCTATTTACAGAAGCAGTGGGTAAGAGAAGAGGACAGTGAGAGCAGCCCCCCTTTGAACAAATCGAACTCAGCATGCAGGACTAAAACTGATGAACAGATGCATGCTGGAACTTGGGTCTGGAATCATGTCACAATAAAGATGTGAATGTGGCACCACAGAAAATCAAACAGCAGAGGAGAAAAGTAAGAAGTATTAGGAGAATGGCCACTGTAGAAGGGAAAGTGTTTAGTTTTGCTTGTAAGCGGTTTGGAGGCAGTGAGTCTGTACAGTTGGCTGAAATCAGTGGAAAAATGCTCACACTTGGCTGAGCATGAAATCTCCAAGAGCTGTAGAAAGGCAGTGGTGGCATACATTACACGCTCTGCCAATAAACGTTTGATTGATTCTGAACTAAAAAGACAATTTGCCATGGAAAAGCCAGGCATGCTTTTCTGTGGACATGGCCATTCAAATGTAGATGAGGGAGCCCAAATCCAGGCCTGGGGGGGTTGGCGTCCAGCACGGTTTGGTGATTTCCTTGTTCAAACACACCTGGGTCAACTCACCTGTAAATGCAGGGTTTAGCGAGTGTGTGTGAGGAAACTGTGCTGGACACTGGACCTACAGGACTTGGACACCCCTGACGTAAAATGTAGCATATATTTAAAACGTTATTTTCTTGTTTCTTGCTTTAAGAACTAATAAATCAAAACTGATGTTTTTTTTACCTTGTTAGTTTGGTCCAAATTTATTGTGTTATATGATTGAAAAGTCAAAATTCTTGCTTTTCAGTGATCTTTGATAGAATTGTGTCTGCCATTTTACGCTTTCTGATGTTTGACTGTTTCATTATTTTACTGTTGCATTCATGTTAACTGCCAAGATCAGCAGCTGCACGCTCCCTTTCACCCACATTTTGCGCTCCACATGCTCAAATATGTACAACACACTCCTGCGAAATGAAATAAATTTCCGCCTGCGGTTGAAGAGTTGGAGAATCAAATGGGAAAAATCGCGTCTGTTACTGCTGCTATTTTCATCTCTACATGTGGTAGTCTTTCCTCTAGGTTTAAGGGCACCGCCCACATTGTGATTTATTACTATTAAAATGCTACATTGCGCATAGGACGCACCCTACGTACAATCAAATGATGCTATGTTTCATTCAATGATGCCATGTGGGGCAGCTGGTGGCCCGAGTGTAAAGGAGTTGCCCTGGTGGTGCATTTGAATTCCAAGAACAATTTAATATGTAAAATAAATAAATAAGCCATTTCTCTAACATCACCTGCCTCATATTCTGTGAGTCCCCTCCTGCCACTAAAAGAGTCAACATCCCACAGATGATTATTTGGATTGAGATCGGAGGAATATGAAGGACATGTCAACCTTGAACTCTCTGTCATTACACAATTCCTGAACAATACTTGAAGTAGCAGGGCGAACTATCCTGTGGAAAACAGTTTGCTATGAGGGTGTGTAATTAGCAACAATGTCTAGATAGATGGTGTGTATCAATGTAACATTCATTATTGCTTCTTGCATGCATTAAATTTCTCTGGACGCTCATGGCCTTGCTGTAGGTTCAATGGCTGTCCTTCCTTAGACAACTTAGGATACATAATGACCACTGCAAGCCAGGAACACTCTTGCATCAGTATCAATATATATGCATGTAGAAAAATGCATGAATAATAATGGATGTTTTTAAATAAACCCACAAAAAATGTACTCAAATAAAGAGAACATCAGGGGTAAACATTACATATAAGAAAAATACAGGACATGGTGTATTCACAGTTGTTTGTGTGTTTTACGGGTAAAATCCCCATATATACATATATATTTATATATGCACGAATGCATGAAAATGCATGGATAATGATGGCTGCTGATAAATAAACCCACACATCCCATCAGGGAAAAAATATCACATATAAAAGAAAAATACAGGATAAGGTCTATTCATAGTTGTGTTCACAGGTGTGCTTACTGAAAGACTGGATGGCATTTTATGGTAATTGTAAATATTGAGGTTTTTAGGGCCACACACAAAGTCGCACACACTCACATATAATTCAAAAAACACAACTGAATATCATGATCATTTCTGTGCTCTGGTGGCATGACAGGGAATCTTCGTGAACTCCTTTTCCAGCAAGAATTAATTATTTGTATGTGCAGACATACATGGCTAATTAATTCAGATTCTGATCTGCTGCCTGAATGTCCCCTGGCAGCCCAGGAGCAGGAGGTGAGCAGCATTTTTTTTCCCCTCCACAATCTGCCATGCCTGTGCCCAGGGACTGCTGGGATACTATCCACATCACCTGTACCTGCCCCTACCCGGAACAGACCGGCCTCAATCACACAAAGCTGTAGGCGTGAGCTGGGAACTGCCCTTCTTTTGATGCAAACAGTTTGGCATGGCTTCATTCCTAAAGCGCCACGCAGCAGATGGTCTGAAACAGACCCCTGCTGCTGCTGGCCAACAGGTCACGACTGCCTTTGTTTACAGCCAGGTTGTAATGCTCTGTAATACTTGTAATCTGTTAGACAAGCAATGTAGGTGTGGTCTGCAATCAAAAAGCAATAACATTGGGGTTAGATTTAGCAGCAAACTGTGATTTACTAAATACGAGAAACATTCCCTTACTGCACATAATGATACCCAAGGGGCGGTTGCTGCTTTTTATGCTATTGTTTCCTTGTATATAGAAGATTCCCGTTCAGTGACACCGGCTGAGAGTAAACTCTGATAGTGAGCTGTTAAACGCCAGAGAAAATTGCCTTATTTTTCATACCAGCATGACTGGCATTGTTTGTGCTCTGAAACAGAGAAAAGAGACTTTCTAGAACACTTTTTCTTTAACATAGCTGTTAAACTTTCACAACTTTTTCTGAACTGTAGCTGTTGGTTAACATATCATGGCACGAACGTTTTTTTTAATTATATTGCCAAGTTACCATTATTGGTAATTGTCAGGAGAGATACAACACTGTGTTTGTCATGTGCCACATGCCAATTTAAGGTCATGAAAGGTCATATGCCATCTACCATGGTGTGGTTTCTGTTGCAGAGCTATGAGTTCAGGTGCTAATCTTGAATATGAAATATTGTCTTAATAGCTACACCGATTAGATCTACAGATGGAATCTAACCCTGTAATATCTAATGTGACAAAACAGGAAAATTCTCATTGTTAAATTTTCTGTTGTTCATCTGTCACTAAATGCAGTTCACTGAAACAGCCAGTAGTTGGAATCTATAGCCTGAGTGACACCAAAAGAGTAAGAATTGCATGAGCATTCTTTAGATTATACTTTGATTAACTAAACTAGTGTGCCTCTCTACTTTAAAGTTCTGGGCTGTGTTGGCACTGGCAGGCTTTTTTCCGTTTGGTTCATGAAGACATAAAGGAGCTCAAGGGGCCCTGGAACCTCCAGGGTGCTGAGAAACACTGAGGAACATACAGGGCACGTGTTAGCTGATCTGAGAACAGCACTCGGGTTCCTGTGAACTTCTGAGTGAGCGGATTGGACCCACGTTTCCTGCCGGGGAGTGTGAGGCACGCTTGACTGCTGTCTGCCGCTGTGGGCTGGGAAAGCTCAGGCATGACAGCATCTCCACTGGGCCTTCCTCTGTCTGGGTTCTGAGATAATGGAGGATGCCTCCCATACCACAACATTTATTACAGCTGCGACGACGAGCTAAGAAAGTCCTCTTTTCATCAATGAAATTGATCATGGAAAAGTGGGTTGTTTACAAAACACATCTTTAATTCACAGTTCATCCTGAAAAATACACTACACACTGCAAATCTCATGCTTCGGTTGACAAAACCATCTTAATATACCATCGCTGTCGGGCCTAAACCTCATATGTCCAAAACAGCAGGAAACTCAAAAGACTAGGTATATTCTAAATAAATGAATACTGTGTTACATTGGTATTACTATTTTCAACACTTTTCATTGGTTAATAATTTCTACATTTTACAGACCCACGTGGAGATTGAACAATAGAATCGTTTATAAAAAACAAAAACAAAGACCAAATGTTGAGTTGCGAGGTTTCTTAACTGTAAATTATTAAGGTAAAGATAAATTGTCTATTTTTCCTATGTAAGAAAATGATCCAATACTCGGTTACTAGATGTTTTCTTTCATGTTATAAGCTGCGTTCTTTTTTAATGGCTTCCATTATAATGGTGAAGTTCTTGTCGGTAATTATTGTTATGTCCTTGTGTATGCAGGGACCCTGCCTGTCTGTTGAACCACAATTTGTGTTAGTCTACCTCTAGCCATTACTAATTGTTCAGTTTTCAACCATATAGGCCCTCTGGGTGGTGGATCACTAAAGCAGTGACAATGGCTAATGTAAAAAATGAATCTTTCTGTTGTGCCTCATTAATGTAATTCATGCCAATGCTGAAATGAGATGCACCATCTAAACGCAATAATATCTGATCAACAACATTCATGTAGTCAGAAACTAAAAACAGTGAAGACAATGATCTGTAACTCTGGTTATATAGTGACTTTAAGATAGTGAGACTCTTTATAACATCCAATAAACAGACACAGCTTACAGGATAGGTGTTTCGAATAAAGTGGCCACATTCATTTATATGTCATTGTGCACCTGCTGTTTACAACAAGGTATTTTTTCCATAAGCAGGTGTAAAACATTGCAGCATTGCTCCTGTTCTCGCTCCTATACTCTCTGCCCCTCTTCCGCTCACACTTGTCCTCCCATCTCCTCTGCGGAACCCATGCTAATCCGTCTTCATTTCCCCTTTTTTTCCAATGCCATCCCTCTGAGTGACACTTCCTGCTCTCCACGTCAGGGGGATAAGCACATCCAGGTGCGAGGCTGTGTGAAAAACGTGCAGCCTCTGCCTCAACACATTTATATTCAGCCTCTGCTAATGTGACATAATAACATAATAAAGGCCCTTTAAAAGGGGCTAAGAGAAATGACTGTGGCACTCTGAATGGAAAGTGGCTGAGGTCGGGGCTACAGTAAGACGCACTGAATGAGCTCTGTGGCGAGTGTCAGTGAAGTGCTACCAGAACAACACATCTATGCTACTATACCAAGGTCGCAGGCCATTTTAAGCTTTGAACGAAGTGAATTTCACAATGATTACTTAATGATCCAATGAGCCTTTATATTAGGCCGGTAATTTACCACAGAATGGTGCTATGTATTGCAGAGAGCCTGCTTTTATCACTCTGAACATGTAAGGCCAGGTAATAGGCTAAAGCAGAAGTGAACGTTATCCTCCATCATCGTACTGCCGATCTGGGTGCACGATAAAATGTTTGTCGCCTGCCATTATATTTTACCGTTGCCAGGGATGGACACGCACTTGGATACGGATGAGGGTTATTCATCAAACAGCACTTCACAAATTAAGTGGTGGGAGTGAAGCCATATCACCATGGTTCCTTTACATCTCTTTGGGTGGGAAGTATGAGCTAAGGGTGGATTTTGAATGTTCTTAGCAATTACCGTAAGTTCTAATTAAGAAAGATACCTGGGCCAAAGCATGAAGCACAAAAACATACACTCTATATCAACATGCACTATTACTACTGTTCTTTTTAAAATCTATATTGCCTTATCTTTATTCCTCTTGTTGCTTTGAGCATGTTTATGACAAAAGAACTTCCCTCTGCATAAATAAAGTTATTTCGTATATTATCTTATCTTATGCACAGACAACCTTTCTAACTAGAGAGTTTGGAATCCATTAGTCACATAGTCACACACACACACTCACCCAAACACATACACACAGCTTGTAGAATCTCTACAGAATAGCCCTGCCAATAAAACTGGACAGTCTCCGTGCTCCTCTGTAAATCCTTATCCGAAGAACAGATGCTGTTCTGGTATAGCAAAGCAGGGAAAAACTCCCAATTAATCCCCTTAATTCCTAAAGTAACATGAGAGAAGCACAGTCGACAAGTGTGTCTACAAACTTCTGGTCAAATAAAATTAAAAACTGATGTACACATATACATCCCTTATAGAGAAAACACTTTTGCACAAATATGTAAAATATAGCCTCTTGAAAAGTTATGCTACACTTCATATTTTATGTCTTCTCTTTTTCCAATATGTTCAACTCAAAATCTACTCCAAGCAATAAAATGTGCAGAATTTTACCGCAAGAGATGTTCACTCTCTGCTTGCATAGCGGCGCAGCTGCGCTCAAGATTGAACGGAGAGACACACGAGCGACTTTTCCAAAAGGCAAATATTCTCCTTCAGTCAGAATCGGCAAAAAGCATTCACTAGACATCACAGGACATCATTTTGGCTTTTTTTCTTCTTTCTGGCTGCTCACGCAGCAGTGATTTGGAAAGATTGTCTTGAATTGAAGTACTTCATGTCTACCAAATAGTGGCAGAGCTTAAAGCATTAACTGCGTTAAAAATATTAACGCATAATTTTTTTCTGTGATGAATTAATGTAATTAACGCGTTAAATTCTCAGTCCTACCTCCTACATAATGCAATAGTGCTATGTTTTTATTGAACCATGTTAAACCACAGGAGCAACTGGTTGTGTTGTCACGCATCCTGAGGGCCATGGGAACACAGAGGCCAGGAACTCTTGAGAGAAAGAATCAAGTTTTCATATTCATATTCCGCGTTTTTTCCCCTTAATTTGTTCCCGGATGTCCAATTATTAAGAGTATTCTCAGGTACTAAGACTGATCTACTTCATTTTTGAACATTTCCATCTTTTTTTTATCCCCCCCATTTCTTTGCACCCCAAAAGGCTGTGTTCGCCTAAGGCTATGTGTCAGAGTGTATTAGTAAAATCTGATTTCAACAAATAAAAACAGTCGAAATCAGTCTAAAACCAGCGTTTGCTCTGCTACATGCTTGCCGATTGCTGCTCTTTCGCTTGGCACGCCTCCACTTGGCCGCTCTCCAGACCCCCGCCCGCTGCAGGTTTTCCCCATCCACTATCCTGAAAGTTCTCCCCGGTTCAAAAACATTTTTCTGTTTGTTCCTAAGACCTAAAAAACAGTAATTGTTTTGTCATTTATGTTCATTTGTGTGCAACACCATTAAAATAAAACATGTTATAACTACATTTTTCATTACAGTAACTTTGGTTCTTTGTGACATAGGAAACCAAGGAATTTCCATATAAGGAGGGGTTGTATGATGATTATTTACCATTTGTTGCACTGTCCATACGGATCTGTCCCTTTCATGTTTTGGGGTTAAGATATATGTAAAAGAGCTCTGTTCTGATTGGCTGACACATATAAAATGGCACACACCATGTTAGAACCATGTTCAAGCCTCTCTCTTAGAATTAAATTAGGGTTTTTTGTTACTGTGCCTTGAATTATATATAAATTACCTCTGTTCTGATTGGCCGTTCTTTATTGTGCCTCCTTTTAAAATCCATCTGCAGTGACAACACTCATCACTTCAAGTGATTTGTGGCTATGACATTAAAATCATGATGAAATGAAAAGGTTGCTCTTTTTGTGATGTTACTTTCATACATAACTTGGTGATTAAAGAATACATCTTGAAAGAGTGCTTACACACTGCATCAAACTGTATGTTGAAAACAAATAAGGAAAATTCGCTCGTCCTTTAAATGGGTCCCTTTAGTTATAGTCTCAAGCTCTTACAACTCACGCTGCAGAAGCACTTTACTCACTTGTCTGGCCTGCCAGGGACTTGCAGACGAAGCCGGCACTTATTGGCACTTTGGATTTGGTCCTCTTTGATGCGGATGAGTCTCTGCAGGGCCTGGCACCAATCCTGAGCCACTGTGGTGTTCAGGTTCTTCAAACAGAACAACATACAGTCAAACATACAGTTTGAACCCTGAATCAAACGACAGGTTCTGTTCATTTCATAAGTGAAACCAAGTATACATTTCCTGCACTGAATTGTGGCATTTTATGCTAATTTTAGAGCCTGTTTTATGTATTTCTGGTGTTCAACTACTAGTTAAAAAATAAAACATGAAATATAAAAGAGGCTTTTTTTAGTCTAGGAATTTGTTACACATTAAAATGTGCAGATCCATGTTCCCTGTACACACAGTCCTCCCATTACCCAAAGCCAGGTAACCTGCCAAGACATGTTTGGGTTCTCCAGTTTGCTTCTTCAATGTTGTGCTTTGAGACTACCAAGCTCCCAGGCACCAATTAGCATTGTTAAATGCTTGACTCAGACTGTGTTGAGTTGTTAAGCCAACTCAAGTAAGCTTGTAAACTGATGCCTAGGAAGTCAGGAACGTTCAAATCCATGGCCAAAAGTATTAGGACACCCCTTTATTTCAAGGTATGGTCTACTTCCAGTGAAGGGCATCTCAAAATATTTTGGACAACATCATGCTTCCAACTTTGTGGACACATTTTGGAAAATAACCTTTTCTAATCCAGACAAAGCAAGCTCTATTTAAAACATGGCTGGAGGAGTTCAGAGTGGAAGAACTTGACTGGCCCTCGACTTCAACCCCATCCAACAACTTTGAGATGAACTGGAACTGAGATTGTGAGCCAGGCCTTCCTCCAACATCATGAATGAATGAATGGGCACAAAATCCAACAGAACTCTATAAGCTTGTGGGCAGCCTTCCAAGATGATTGGAAGCTGTTATGGCTACAAAGGGGTACCAACTTTATTTTTAAGTCTCAGGTATTTGAATCAAAACGTTTGTCCACATAGTGTATGAAAACTCATAACATTGCAGATGGCAGGCAGGTGATGAGTTAGGCATGCACCTAGCATAATGCTAATGGTGGCTGTAAGCGTGTTAGCTTCATTAGCCCCATTGCTGTGGTGGAAACGTTGACGTATCTAAAAATGTTTTGGTTGATCCTTAGGTAAACTTAGGATTTTTCCCCCAATTTTACTCATAACCACATTCAGTGTTGGCTGCACTTTGAGACTAATAAAGTGAAGCTCACCTCCCTCTCTTTCCCCCTCTCCAAAAACACAATTATTCCCTCTCTCCCTAAAGCCAAATCCAATGGAATCCTTCTGCAGAATCGATGAGGCTTGCAAAAGTTTTGCTCCCCTTCTGCTTTCTGTTTGTTGGACATTTTTATGATGATTGGGTTTTGGGCAGAAAGCAGTCATTTGGAGGAAGGCCAGGGGAAGTTGTGCAAGGCAAGACTGGCGCCAGAAAGGACTGCAGCATTGTTTTTTTTCCTCAGTCTGGATGGTATTAGGAGAGGGCCAATTTGAATTTTGTGGATGTTCAGAGGCTCGTTATGGCATGAGGGAGGCGCCCTGATTTGAGCTGAGCCGAGCTCACACCCTCCATCCATTCTCCCAGCTGACGTCTTCCTGCAGAGGAGCTGCTCGAATGCTGTCTTGCTGATATCATGCGGATTTCGTCAATTATCAATTGATGATCTGAGCGTTTGCTTCTCGATCTTTGATTATGTTTTAATCTCGCTTTAAATCTTCATTTTGAGGAGCCTCTTTGAGGCTTACCTGAAAGGTCTCCTTGCTCAACTCGGCTCAGCTTGTACGCACACTTGGGTTTTTGTTACATTGATTCATATTTTTCTGACTTCCTCCTCTAATCTTTTCTTGCATTATGTATTTTAGATGATGCATCTTGTATCATTTATTGGCAGAAGGAAAACTTCAGTCAGAAATTTTAGAAAAGTATGTGTACAAAAGTAAAAAAGCTTAATTTTAGGTGTCAGTGCCATGTTCAGATAATAAAAAAAAACAGAATGATGGTATTTAGAGACTAACACAGTGATAATAATGTGTAATGTGTAATAATGCTTTGTGGGTTTAAGGGTGATATGGGTCGTGTTTAGCTTATTTTCCCTTACCTGGTATGTGCCCTGTAAGGTGCCCACCAGCTGGGTGACCTGCTCCACCACTGAAAGGTCGTGCTGCAGCTCCTGCAGCTCCTGATACAGTCGAGGCGGACCCAGAGTCACCTTACCTGTCAATCAAACATCAGCTCTGTTAATGAGACCTTGAAATGTCCTGGCTTATTTGCCAGGCATGTTTTAAACATTAATTTATAAAAAATAAATGCTTTGAGCACTACAGCACTACAGCATGTCCAGATATAACAGGATTCCTTCCTAATGATTGATTCCCCCTTAAAGATTGATTAAACGGCCCACCTCAAGGAGTTTTTAAATGAAATGTGGTGACACTATGTCAGAATGTTCCATTCACAGCCCAGCCCATACAGTCTAACTCTAGAAACTAAGCTTCACAAAAATCTAAGCATTTACATCTATTTGCCTTTTTAGCCTACAGCAGTTTAGCCCCACCCATTCATATTGAAATTATGAGTGCTCGCACTGAATGAGGCACACAGGTAATTTACATATATGAGTCCTAAAGGCACAGTGACAAAAACATACTGTTTGATAAAGTATAAAGAGAGGTTAAAATATAATTAATCATTTCATTCAAGCACTTCAAATGGAAAAGAAAAAATAATATACTATAACGCTTTTCATTACACACATTGTTGATAAAGGATTTTAATTGTGCACACACAGCTTGGGAGCTTGGGAGCATGAGACTAAAGTCACCATGTTCAATGCTAAGCATCTGCTACATTGGTTTTAAAGCCTTCCAGCGCTAGACTGGCCATAAGTATGCGTCTGCAAAATTTTGGTAGTATATGTAAATTCACAAGCCAGAGAATCTATGTTTCGTTCAGTATAGTCCAAAACTTCTTGGATGGAAAAAGACTAAATGAAGGATATGCAAATAGCTGAGTCGTAGATTTTTGCTATACAGAAGAAGGAAAACAGCTCCTAAAGCACAAAAGACACATGTGAAACCCTATTCGCTCTCCAAGGTGCTGAAAGTACCAGCACATGCTGTGTTTCCAAACCTTCTTTGTTTTATATTTAACCCATTCACGATGTGAAATAGTGGACAGCCAGTGTCCCAACCCCCAGGGAGCAGTGTGTGGGGATGGTATCTTGCTCAAGGTTACCTCAGTGCACTACGAAACCAAAACCCTTAATTTTACCCCTTAATATAACCTCAATTTTTACCTCAATTTCCAGGAAAGTAAGGAAAATTAAGTGGAAAAGTGCACAGATTAAGTCTTATTAAGGGGTAAAACTACTGAATT
>JBBKCR010000128.1:9804815-9817363 GCA_037577295.1 Ladigesia roloffi | reverse complement strand
AGCGAGAGTGAGAGCGAGAGAGAGAGAGAGGGGGGGGGGGGGGCAAACAACCAATGCAGCACAACTTTGCTCCTGTTTACTTGCAGATTCCAGGTCTTTTTCAGAGTCAAGGCTTTGTGTTTAGTTCGTTTAGTTAGTGTTTAGTAATGTGTGATTAAACACACACACACCACATATGCGCGCACACACACTCGGTGCTACTCGGAAAATCGGGGCAGAAGGGAAAATATCCTTTTTCACATTCAAAAGTTATCTTTCATAAAAGTCATGGACAATCGATGCCTACTGAGGTATGAAATGAAGTTTAAAAATGGAGCGTTTTAGATACCCACGCTTCTGAGAGGAGGAGAGGAATGAAGGAGCGAAAAACAGGGAAAAGTCGTCCTCTGCTGACGAACGCAAAGATGCTGACATTTCCATGTCATTTCAGACATCATGACTCAGTAGGTCAGTGTGATATTTCTGCTGCCAGTTCACTTTTCTCAGTGACATTTGGTGTGTGGGGTGTGTGGGCCTGGTATGTATCTGTGTGTACAGTGTGTGTGTGCGTGTATGTGTGCGGGGTGTGTCTATGTGTGTGGCATGTATCTGTGTGAGATTGCTTATTATGTTGATTTGCATTATGACCTATTCTCTAGCAACACAACTTTAATACAGAATGTAAATGTATGTGTGACAAAAGAAAGACAAAGAAATCCAATTTTTTTCATATGAATAATTATTCATTAAAATATAAGATAAGAAAGGATAAGATAAACCTTTATTGGTCCCACAAGTGAGAAATATGCAAAGGTAAGAGCAGCAAACCGATAGAATTACAGCTATACTAGATATTGTGCATATGTAAATACATATATAGGTTTATTTATATATATATATATATATATATATATATATATATAACTGGATGTGTATATATATATATATACATAAGAAGCAACAGCAGTCACTATAGTGTCTACCGTGAATGAGAATTGACTTCCCTATATGAAGGTCTGTCGGGGTGGGGAAAGGGGAGAAATGACCCTAAGAGCTATAGTGGGTCTATGACATTGATCTGCTCTTTCCCAATGATGGGTTGTAGCACTGAGGATTTCCCCTGCCTCCCGAGCCTCCTTCACTATCCAACTCTGATCTTCCTTGCACACTTTCCTGCATGACCCCACACAAGGGAAACACTGCTCACAACTGCAGGTTTGGATGTGTTTACATTTTCATGTTTTGGTCTCTACAATGACGTAGAGCCTGTTGGTGTATGTTTGCTTTCAATATCAATAAGTCTCTGGGACATAATGCTGTTTAGTGTCCCTCATTAATCTGTAACCACACTCACACTCTGCCCCAGAAAAGAAATCCATTATTAATAGAGAGTTTTAAATGAACTATTAGAAAAATTAAGATAATTCTGACAGGCGAGATTAAGTTTTCTGCCCATGTGGCTTTGGTCTGCTTTAAACTGACTTTTTTCACAATTTTTTTTTTCCTCAAAGATATGTAAGAACCTGATGTACCTTACTGTGTGGAAAGAGAAATGTATGTGGAAAACACTGACCTGTAGGAGGAGAATGAACTGAGGAAAACGCTGAATAGGCTTCACCATCAGGCCGTAAAGAGTGATACGGTCAGTGCTGGATGACTGCTTCTTCTACAAACACACACACACACATACACACACACATATATATATATATATAGCAATTTTTCAGATGTTCAATTTCAGAAACATCTCAGTTAGCTTCACGGCGCTGCAATAAGAGGAAGAGACTGAGAGTTGGGTAAAGAATCATCTCCACACAGAGAGGATAGATTTTGGCACTCCAGGATGGGTAAGAGGGAGAGAGAGTGGGCGTGGGTGGAGGTGAGTATTATAGTATTGATTCTCTCAGCGTTGCCAAAAGCCTTTGGCAGTCATTAGATACTGTACTGTCAGAATGGAGGTGTACTCGGGAGTGCTCAAGTGAGGGAATATATCAGACCA
Source organism: Ladigesia roloffi (assembly GCA_037577295.1). Classification (NCBI taxonomy): domain Eukaryota; kingdom Metazoa; phylum Chordata; class Actinopteri; order Characiformes; family Alestidae; genus Ladigesia; species Ladigesia roloffi. The sequence goes on along the minus strand of JBBKCR010000128.1, from coordinate 9,815,385 downwards.
CGCTTGACTGTGCATTTATACAATAGAGGGTTAGTTTCCCACACACAGATTAAGCCTAGTCCTGCACTAAATCACCTTGTCGGTCGAAATTTCCCACAGCCCTCTTTAACTCTGTGCCCAGGATTTCAGCCCCAAAAATGTTTTCCCTACAGTTTTCATTTGGTCATTTTCAAACAGTAAAAATGCAGTAAAAGCAGCAAGCTTTGCGTGGAATGTTTGATTTGAGCATTACAGTGTTGAGCCGGATTATAAAAGCAAGGCTTTCAGTTCAGGAAATAAATGGTGAAACCTAAGGGGTAAAATAAAATAAAAAAACAATTCTATGATATGTTAATACCCAGTACTATATATACTATACTACACATTTAACATAAAGCTGAAGGCTGTGGGTAGACTTTTCAGACAAAAAAAAATGTAATAGTCTTTTTAAATTTAGAGCTGGATGTGGTTATAGTGGGCTAGAGAGTTTGTATGTGCAAAGATGACCCTGATAAAATTACCATTACCATTCTAACTGTCATAAGCTTTGCAGCTTTACAACATCACAGCAACAGTAGTCAAATGGATAAAACATTCCACTCACATTCACCCCTGAGCTGCGTGACTAGCATTGACAACAAACACTGTAAGTCAATAAAATCTTCCAAAAATACACAAAACTGTTCCTAAAAGGCTCCAGCTCTTGGAACGGACTCAACACTGTGGTGTAGGACTCAGCATGACTCACACAACATGAGCTATACAAATTAAAAGGGCCATATCCTAGTTTTTAAGAGCAGAGTGTGATAGCACTTAGCAGGAATGACCTCCTGTATTTCTCTTTTACACCCCAAGTTTGAATGAGTCTACTGCTAAAGGTGGTCTTTAGCTTCGTTAACAGTGTAGGGGTGCAATTTGTTGTCCAGGACCGGCAGCAGTTTTGCCAGCATTTTGTCATCTGCCACCTCCTTTAGATTGACAGATTTATGAGTTTATTCAGTCTATTGGCTTACTTTGTTTTATGCTTTCCACCCAACACATCACAGCTACCTTCACCATAAAGCTAAAGGCTGTAAGTAGACTTTTGTAGACAACAGGGTCTGATTTCACAAACCAAATCAAGCGTTGCATTGCAACAACCATCCTAAATGCAGAGGAACCTGATTCAGTCCCTGTGAAGCTTTGTTCATATTTACCTTAGAGCTGGATTCGGTTTCAGTGGGTTAGGAGAAGTTTTGGGGATGTATTTGGAGAAGAGGGGGACTTTATATGTTGGTTAGCAACATTGGATTCATAGCTCCGGTTTTAGATTTTAGACACCAAACATGACTTGTAAGTGCAAAGATATTCAAATTCACTGTCAGTGGTGTCACAAAGACTTTCAGGAGACCCAGAGTGAGGTTCATTTTCCAAAATTGGTCCCACTTACTAGAAATCAGAGTATGATTGGTTGATTCCATAGTCATTTTCTTATTATGGCAGTTAATTTGAGATGCAAGGCCTTTCTTGTCCTCAAGAGAACTTGCTTGCCTAACAAGGTATTATAAAGAAAAAAATCTACAGAGTGCTTCAAAAATGAAACACTTATGTTATCACCTAAACTATAACCATACATCAGCTGCATTTTCACTGTTAAAAGTGAAAAAGGAAAACATTTGCACTTACCTTGAGGAACTCCAGGAAGGCAGGTTTGGACAAGCAGGCTTTTTTGATGAGTGCCATGGCGTTGGTGAAATTATTCACGTAATCACTATAAACGTCCAGAACCATGGACTTGGAAAACTGTGAAAGAAGCATTGAGGTAAAACAGCAGGTGAAATAAAATGCTACGAATGCAGATTCAGTTGATTCCTTTGTGCCTGGAATTCACACTGGCCTAACCCTACTGATTAATTCAACAGCAACGTTTTTCTCCGTTTGACTACACGAATGAAAGCACTGAAAACTTGGCTTTTTTTGTGAATGCCAAAGAGTCCATTTGATTGCACGTTTGAGAAAAGAAAATGAATAGCAATTTTTGTGCTGTACACTTATATAACTGTCCAAACCCCTGTGGAATTTAAACACCCTCCACAAACAATTATAACTGGATCCATTTAGAGCGAGCAAAAATGGCAGTCATACCTTTAGCCTTCAAGTGAAATAGTGTTGTTAATAGCAGCAATATTTGTAGCAGGGAATTAAAAAGACATGAAAAATGCATGATTCTTGCCATGCTTCTCCACTGCAGTCGGGTAATGCAGTATACAGAGACACAAGATCAAAAATATGATGATTTTCACATCATGTTTGTTCAAAATTCATGAAACAAAGAAAGGATAAAAAGAAACACTCCACAATTACTTAAGAAACTCATTGTGCATTAACTTTAATTACCAGTTAGGAAAGTTTCTTCTTTCTACAGTTAAGTTTCTTGTTTGTTGATCAGAGATTTTGTTCTGACGGTATTGTTCTGACCTCCCTTGCAACTTCATCTACAAATAAAGTGGATGAGGAAAATATGAGAATCATTTTGGGTGGCAGACCACCCTCAACATGACGTGACTTTCAGCTAATACCACTTTGATAGACTCATAGCAGCACCATACACACTACTATGTTAGTGTTATGAAAAGTCTCCAACCCAAAACACTTCCAGTCAGTGGATTTCCTGTAGTCAGAAGCTGTTTCATCTATATAGAGGATATATAGTGTTTTCATCTTTTTCAGCAATTTCTGGTACGGTAGATCTTCTGTAGGATGGACCAGATGGGCTACTCTTGTTCTCTATTTGTATTAATGAGCCTTGACCCTGTCGCTGGTTGAAAGACTTGTCCTTTGCCCTTGGACCACTTTCGGTAGGTACTAACCACTGTATACACCACCACGCCTGCCTTTTCGAGATGCTCTGACCCACTTGCCAGATCATTAGTATATGTTTTTTGTCAAAGTCTGTCAGAATTATTTGATTGCCTTTTTCTTACAACAACATATCAACTTAAATCCAACCTCTAGAAAGGTATCACAGTAATGAGATAATCAATGTTATTCACCTGTATGTGGTTTTAATGTTGTGGCTGGTCAAAGTATCATTTACAGTCAAAACCTAATAGTTGTATAAACTTATTTCATCTATTTCACTCAAATAGAGTAGAGTAAGAATCTACAGGCTTCCTTCCCCCATATTTAAAGGCCACAATCCTAAACTTCGGGAAGCAAACTTGAACATTTCAGTGTAATTTATCTTTATTTCTCTTTGAATCAACATCCAAACATTTTCAGAATTACGTGTGTCCAACCTTTATTATGGTTTTGGTTATCTGCTTTAATTCTCGCTTCAATTATTTTCTGGAGACGTGCTTTAAGATGTTTTCTACAGAATATTTCATCAGTCTTGCAAACACCCACAAAGCTCAATCTTACAGGTTTGTGCTTCTGATGATTTACACCAGTCCATCTAAGTTTCCTCTACATCTCACACATCCATTTTTGCTGTTAATTTTTTTTTCTTTTTCCCTTACATCTTTTCTTAATAACGACATGTCCTTTCAGACTCATAGTGTTGAGTTGTCTTCTCACAGTGGACAGAAACATCATGAGCGGGAGCAAGAGTAGAGACGTTTATCTGAATTGGGCTAGTTTTGGTGGCCTGCTAGCCCTTGCAAGATTGCAATCTTTTTTTAACTACAGTGTTGGAAACTTTCACTTATTTTCCTTGGGCAAGTGGATTATTTTTTCTAGTCAAGTGTAGCATGGCCGTATTTGTAACAAATAGTAAGCAACAGTATGTGCATAAGGGTGAACTTCTGTTTGTGTGTGTTGTAGCTTATATTCAAAACATGCTGGTTTCACAGTCAGAAGCTAAAAGTAAATACCAATAAAAAATGTATCTGTGTTAACTCATCATGCTCAAGGGGCTCTGTGGAAATTCAGCCCTGCTCAGTAAAGGACTTCACAGACAGTGTGCTCTTTTAACTGGCAAACAATAAGCGGGCCCTGTGGATGTTCTCCATGTGGAGGGTCACAGTAGCATTCATTCATTAGGCCTTTAGTCTGCCCGCAGCACTGCTACACTAACTCTCCTCACCCCATGATAAAGAGACAGACATGTCACCCTAATTGCCTCTGTGTTTGATGTGAGGCAGTGTTGCGTGCCATAGGAACTGTAAACTGCTTGCTAGCATTAGCCCCTTAGCCTCCACTCACCTCCGGCTGCATTCACAAACTATGAAAATAAAAATGCTCCTTATGAATTTCTGAATATCATTTTGTCCAGAGCTCATGGCCGTGACTTTAAAGTTCATGTTGAGGTTAAAGGAACAAATCAACTTGATCTCTATCTGTTGCTCTGCCTAAAATGACAGAAAGTGATTTTGGTTCATTTCTCTGCAGTTCGGAAAGCATTGTAAGTGAGTTTGAGTGTGTTTTCTTTCTTTCATAGGCCTGCTTTCTCAAGGAGATAAATGTGTGATAACTTGTGGGTAGAATTTTCACTGGTCATCATGAATACACTAGGAATTTAGAAATGTACTAATTTAATTGTTATTTATTTATAGTCTTTTAATAAATGTGCTAGATTAAAACTAAGGCTGCCCAAGTAGTGCATTACAGATTTGGAATATTAATAGGTATTTCTAAATAGGAATACAGCAGGGTTTTCATTACTACAGTAGAGGGGCAGTGTAATAACATTCAGCTGCTCACACGCCATATGTTGCTATAGAAGCCGTGATTGAAGCCTCTCATTCAAATGCAGCTTTAATAAGCATCTTAATCAGTAAGGGATTATTGTCAAAATTATAATTGTTTATTGTCAAACTATTTATTTTATCCTGATCACTCTTAAAATTGTCATTATTGGCAGCAGTACTTCCCTCCTTATCCGCTCTCAGAAATCACCCAAAGAACAGGTTAGAGCCTCTGAGCCCCTTGTTATAGCTCAGAGGTTAGTGATAGCCAAACAAAATCAGTATAGTCACTTATTTGGGATAATTCCTCATACTCACTGTGTTCATTCATACCACCCTTTTATTTAGTTTTTTGAGCAATTTTGGGGTTGTACATCTTCCCACTATGATTTTAGCTTTACTGGCCTCATGAAAAGCACATTGTTTGCAAGATTTTTTGTAGTTTGATTACAGAACGAGCCACTATAGACCACTATAACTATATTAGTTAATGTTATAATCTTCAGTAGAATGGCCAATATGGTATTAGCAACCACTAGGGATGCTTCGATCAGGATTTTTGCCACCGATACCAAGTACCGATTTTTTGTCTAGGACATCGGCCGATACCGATGCCAATTCTGATCCTTCAAGTTTATATAACTGATATGTAAGCTCCCTGATCACCATTCACTTTTTTCAGATAAAGTAATACTATAAATGTAGCCTTTGTTGTATGTGTGCGAGTGTGTGAGTTTTCTCCTGTTGTGGATGAAACTGAGAGCTACTTCACGGGAACTGATCCAAACGAAGGGCTTCCGGTTGGATACCCTAAAACAGAGTTTACCTAAACTTCATGGATAATAAACATGTTTTAAATGCTTGTTTTAGATATTGTCATTTTCAAATCAATATAAATGCAAATGATTGAAGAAGAATAACAACAGGATCAAAGTACATGTGGTGTTTTTAGAACAGGTCCACGGGCTACTCATGTGATCCTTGGGGGCGTTGGTGACCCCTGTTGTAGAACCAATGTCATAGGTTGCACAATGCTTGATTGTGTCTCTGAGGCTAAGGTGATCCACTGTTTAGTTTCCCTGCTCAAAAACATGTAATTCAACTCACACCTACAGTGTTGGACTCTCCTCAAAAAATGTCAAGGCATAATATTTTATCTCACATAATGAAATGCAGGTATGAAATAACCCCACATAAAATCTCACTCACTGAGGCTACAAACAAATCTCCAATCTTCTCGCTAGTGTCCCATTCGGCCACGCGGGATGCCAGGGCAATCTGGAACATGGAATGGCACTGAGTGATCTCCCGCACGCGGAAGAAAATGGGCCGGATCTTCCTGGGGCTCAGGATCCGTGGCTCCGCCTCCTTAAGAGGCCGCTGGTACTCCTGCAAAATCAAGGGAAACTTGCTTGAGTGTGATACCACTTTAAAAAGAAGAAGCTTTAATGTTTGTGCATGAGACATGAGCTGATTTACTTGCAGGGCTCTGCCCCACCTTGAAAAGTAGAGAAATTGTAGAAAAGGTTGCACAAACTGGAACCGAGATGCTTCTGAATGCACTGCACATTTCATTCATTAAAACATTGCGGAGGCTTTAAATGCCCCTTTTACATAAATGAATGCACCCTTCGAAAAAACTGCATGTTTTTGACCCAGGGAGACGTGTGCATACTTAATCGTCCTGACTTACAGCTTGTTCTTGGATTTTTTTCAGTCTCTCTCATGAACCCCTCCGTGAACTCCTTCATTAATTTCCTTACGGTTTAAGAAGTCGCCGACAAACGCCAGAGCGTTTTCTCGCATGAAAGTGTGTTATGATAATTCTGCACGCTTCTGATCCGAGTTAAACACACGAGTACTTTAACACACGACTCTGAAGTTTAATGGCTCTCTAAAGACTATAAGTGAACTTCAAGGGAATTCCACAGACTTTATAAAGTTCTTCCACAATTGAATATTTAGTTATTAATGGTGTAAAGTGACTGTTTACAGAACTGGAACCAGATGTGTAAAGAGAACCTAAATAACATTTTTGGTTCGTAAATCGTATGTGTTTATGAATGGGTTAAGCTTAGTATTTGAACGCTTTTAAATAAGACACAAAAACTTTAATATTATGATTATACAGTAAAAATGAAGCAGGCTTATTTATATGGTTGCTTCTTATTAATCTTGCATTGTTTTCTGCCTCAGTCAGCTAAGTAATTGTAATTAAAGCTTCCTATTTGTCAGATATGACAGCCCACTGCACGTTATTTATGTGTTCTAACTGTTTATGAATTATTAGTGTCAGTAACCTAATTAATAACCATACTATAATTACCAAATAGTTGGTGTTTAATGAAGGTGGTCATATTGTAAAGTTATTACATAAAATGGTTGTGAATGTGTTGCCTGATGGTCACTGATTTATAATAATTTGGAGATCATTCTTTTTCCTGAAACTTATTTATTATATTTAGGCATATACAGTACCGGCTGTAGAAAAGATTAATAACAATTCATACAGGTTTTTTCACATAACTCACCAATTTACAGTTATCAGTATATAGGTTCAGTCATATGTTGGTTCACTGTTCATTTTTGTTAATAAATAGTGTTCGTGACATTCCTACTCAAGCACCTCATTCTGGTTCATGAGATACTGATTACTGAGCAGCCGAATCAAATCTTAGCTAATAAGTATTTATAAACACTCTCCTCTTACAAAGTGACCAATTGGATGGTAAAACACTACTAGAGGTACATCACAAGTAATTATTGCTATTTTGTTAAAGAGTGAACTCATTCATGTTCTGTAAACACTGCATAATTTCTCTTGGTTTGATGCTTTGTCATTTCCTTCCAAATTATGCTTTAAAAACAATATTTTTATTTGGAAATTGGTGGAAATAATGTCAGCTGTTCAAAAAAAAATTAGACAAATCTGTTCAGTTCAATACTTGCACCTGTAATAAGACTTGAGAAACTGAACATTTTAGTTTTTTTTGTCTGGCGCTGTATTTGGCTTGTAAATATTCCCACTGAAACAAATCTGAGTTGGTGAGAATCTTTACCACTTCACACCAAACCACTCTGTCTAACTTCGTTTCTCGTTAAATCGGGTGGAATTCTCCATGACATGCTTTAATAGCCATCCCAATTATTTCAAGATGGTGGATAAAAATACATGCTATGCATGTTGTAACTACAGCTGTCATGAGGCTTTCGCTGAAACCAAGCAGGACGACTTTCATGAATAAACCATAAGGCCTAATCTTTAAAAGCAAAGACGCTTTGTAGTAGATTGTGGAAACAATAGCTTTTCTTCATGGCCGCTTTCTTCCCTCCGACACATTCTCTGCTGCTAATGCATTATTGACAGAAGAAATAAGACTAAGGATGAGGCAAAGGGGTGGCGCTTCATCTCCAGCGACGTCTACAGGGGAGAATTCACCACTAAACTCAATTATCCAACATCTTTAATCTCTTCCCTGTTCCACTGTCAGCCATTATCAGGCCATCGAGTCCGCCCGTGCAGCTCTACCGCACTTGTTGAGCGCACTGGTTCAACAACACGCAGTGCTGCAACGAGAACGCAAATCAGACTACAGAAAGCACTTTGATTCCACAACAAAGGTGAGAAATCTCATAGATCTACACAGCCTAGATTCCACACATCTGTCATTGATCTGAGATTCAATTTTGGCCAGTAGCTCACTCTTCAAAGGGAAAATGATAATACCTGCTTTCCTCTGCTCCTCTGGCTCAGATCACACACATGTTTGGTGGAAACCTGCCAGGTGTATTGGGTTTCCTTTAAAAGGAAATGTAGCTCAATGTGAATCTGATTACATCATGCATTAAGCGTCACTGTAGCCGTCATTTCAAAGCTTTGAAACAGCATAAACTTCCAGTTTGTCTGAAACTTCATCCTAATCTATTCAAGGAACTGTCAAGACTACATTAAAGTTCCTTAAACTCAGTGAACAAGCTCTAAACGTAGTGACTACGTGAAAAATTTAAGAAGATGCACAATTTATGCATAATTATTATTTTTATACCTTTTTTATACAATTTTTATACCTTTTATACCTTATATCTAGTTTTATACCTTTTCTGGAAGTAGTTTCTTCTGCATTTTATCCGACTCTTCTACGAATTGTCAGCCCTATTTCCAGTTCTCAGTTCTTCCAATTTGAGAATAAAAATCTGGTGATTCTGCTGCAAAATGTTTCAATGTTCCATCATGTTTGGGGATAAATCACGCTTGGATTTCGACCCATGCACCCTGCAGTAGTTGTTCTGTAATGTGGGACTGTCAGTGTTGTGTAAAACATAACATTAGTGGACGAGTGAGCTAAAATGAATGTCTACATTTTTCCACTTGGTCCAGGTACAGTCAATCAGCCAATGCAAGTCTCATTTTTCTTCTTTAATTTAGCGGTGGAGCTTTGAGATTAACAACACTAACAAACATTCCAAATCAATAGTCAATTAAATTCTTTCTCCAACAATTCTCTTCCAGCTGTTCATTAGGGAAGCTCAACCTTGCTGATGTGGTTTAGGACTCAGTATGATGTACAGCGTTCCAGGCATTTCAGACATTGACCAGCTTTTTTTGTTTAAAAAGGCTGCAGAATTCAGCTACACAGTGCAATGTTGTTCATTTTTAAAGCTTACAATAAGTCATACTCTGTCTAAAGCACACTGATGTATTTGCACCACCTTAACACATAGTTGGTTGCAATTTGAGTATTAAGAAATATTTTAACTGACGTTTAGTGTCTGTTGGAAACATTAGCCATTAATTTCCAGGTCTAAATCAAAGAAGTAAATTCGGACTTCAGTCAAAGCTTAGCTGATCCATAGCATTCAGAGTGAGTGAAAAATTGTGCAAATGAGATTTTTCCCTAAACCACTCCTTTAAAAGTGTTTCCATTAAGGCTAGGCTAACTCATAACACATTATTTACTTAACACCGACAATTACTTTATTGCATGTTAACACCGTTTTTACCCTTATATTTTGAAAGTTTGTCACTTTTTGTGCTCGTGGGTGTGCACAGCACACAGCTCTTGGCTAGTTTTATATGGACAAAGGTAATGGGACGCCTGACCATTACACCAACAGGCATTTTAATGACATGGCTTTCAGATACACAGAAGTTCTTAAGGAGTTGTTCCTACTTTGCAGCTGCCATAATGGCTCCACTCCCTGTGCTCTCGAGGCTATCTTGATTTTCTATAATAAACTAGATAAACCTGAATGACCTTCAGTGGCAAAAAGATTTGGTTGATATTAGATTTATTTACATTAATGTTTAAGCTGTGATGTACAGAAACATTCGAGTGTTAGAGCGAACACTGCTGTTAAAAGGCTCCTTTAGTTTGTTTGCAAACGTTCTTGTATTTTTTTTATACATAGCAGAACTTTTAAAACAAAAATATGCAATAAACCACATTTGAAATAATGTCTGGACTTTGGTATAACAACACGATTAGTCATGATTAAAAATTGTAACCCAGCATTAGTTTCCACATTTTACAGTGTTTATATCCCTAACACATGAATAGGCACCTATGACTAATTCTGAACTTGATTATGGGAAGGGCCTCATTACTACAGGTGTGCTTCCAAACTGCAGATCGACAACTCCATACTGTCCTCCAATTTGTCTCCTTCAATAATACAAACTCATAAATAATACGATTGTCCCTTCAAGGCAATAAATTGACAGCGGCCATTTTATTACAGGGAGCAACATGACAATATAAACAATCATATCAGTCAACACGTGCCAGGTGCAGCCTGGTCCACCTCCCCCACCCCCACCCCTGATCCGTATCCAGATAGATAGAATAGATTGGATAGATAGATAGATAGATAGATAGATAGATAGATAGATAGATAGATAGATAGATAGATAGATAGATAGATAG
>JBBKCR010000128.1:9789673-9804715 GCA_037577295.1 Ladigesia roloffi | reverse complement strand
AGAGAGAGAGAGAGAGAGAGAGAGAGAGAGAGAGAGAGAGAGAGAGAGAGAGAGAGAGAGAGAGAGAGAGAGACAGCACTCCGAGCCGCTCAAATGCTGAATCACAGCCCGGCCCGATGGCAGTGGCAGGACACATCGGGCTGAACTGACCTGCGGGCTCGGTCCGGGTTTGGGCAGAGAATCAGTTAAGAAAAAGTGTTTTTGCATAGATATATGAGTGGAAGACACTATCCTGAGAGGGCAAGCCAATAAGTCGAGGGGGCGGGGCGGGGCACACAATGATAGCAGAGTTGAGAACAGTGATGGATCTGACTAAATTTTGATTGGTGCAGAAGCGAAGCTCCATAGTTTGAGAAACGCTGTCTTAGAAATTCCAGGGTGTAAAAACAGATTTTTTACTGTCAAATGAACCAAATTCTCAGGAATAAGGGCCTGGGTGCAGAAAAAGCATCTAGTCTTAAAATGCCTTAAGGCAAAGAGATACATAACCATGCTGTAAAGAAGAAATTAATGATTTTGTTGGTCCATGGGGCTTATAATGTACATCAGAATCAAAATCATAAAAAAATTGATCCTGGAGGAAACTGCTGATGTTTTGACTGCACAGGCAAATAGAGACACATAGACAAAAAAATTAGAATAAAAAGACTAAATAAATCCAAATCCAAATTCTACAGAGAATACTCAGTATGAAATACACTATGCTATATACACCGTCGAAGGATTTTATTACAAAAAGACAAAGACCCTACACATAACAAAACAAAAAGGCCCGAGGGCATTACAAAGGAAACATAAGAAACGGGTAGCGTGAGGGTAAATGTGAGGGCTAACCAGCACTGGTACAAGAACTTAAATATATACATGACTCAGACATAAACCAGTCACTACACATAATAAACAGCTTATAACGCTCTGAAAGTAAACTGTTTCAAAAAAGTCTCTATTACAAAAAACAACCAGCAGCAGCCTCTACTGGCCACTGGCCAAGACATCACAAGAAAGTACATGTTCTTGAGGTAAAAGTAAGGACTCACCTGAAGGATTCTTTTGAGAGACTCCAGATAGCTCCTTTCACTCTGTATAATAGTGCCAAGGATGTGGCGCCGGATGATCTGACCACAACAAAGAAGTGATTAAAAGTCTCACAACTTTTAGAGCCAGTGTAAGTGCCGTGTTATACAGTATACTATTTGGATTTGAGGTTGAAAGGGGCCAGTTACTGACACATAGCATGACTCACAGGTGATGATTTTCAGCTCAGTGAAAAATATTGAAGATATTAAAGATATTTACACCTAACAGCCCATTCAATTGCCATTTACATACATCAGTCTTAAAGGCACAGCAGCAAAAACAGTAGTGATACATAAAACACAATGATATGGTGCCTTTTAAACAGATGAGAGTGTGTGTCAGTTCATCTCATATCTAACACAGTTCAGAATTTGTATTCTTGTAGAATTCATAAAAATGTACAGGAATGCTCTACAGCCTGGTTTAAGCATGGGCACACTCAAATGCACACACACACACTCACACACTCACACACACACACACTCACACACAGATACACACACCTGTTGACTGCTTAGTCCTTCTGGCATGGGGCCAAGCTGTGCTGGAGGATGCTTTGCTTCTGACACGATCACATCCAGATACCCTGCATCATCTTCAGCATCATCTACAGAGAGAGAGATTGCGAGAAACAAACAGATTTTGAGGAAGACATAGAGAGGGACACATTTAATATAAAAGAAGGTCCTGAACAGCAGAGATAGGACAAGAGAAATACAGACAATACAAGTGAAACAGTGGAAGAGAGTGAGAGAGAGAGAAAGAGGGACATAACCGCATCCACACACACACAAACACATATATCTATATATTAATGTGTGTGTGTGCATATGAGAGAGAGAGAGAGAGAGAGAGAGAGAGAGAGTGATAGAGCGAGATGTGCCACCTTCCACCTCCGCCTTTGAAAGCAAAGCAAATTCAAATATCCCAATTTTATTATAGCTGGGAATGAACTCTGCATTTCTTAAAAACACACTCAAACACTGCGGCAAATCTAAGGCAGCACAGAAACAGGCTGCTCTAAACCACATCCAATCGCTCTTCCCCTCTGCTCGGCTACAAAGCAGCCTGACAGACAAACAATTTCTCACCGCTGCAGAGGCACAAAAGCCTGCAAAGACTCAAACAAGTTTTGGCAAGCAGTGCAGTTAATGACTGGAATAGTAATGCCGTCAGCGGGAATCAAAACATTTAACATTTAACGTTCCGCCTTTCCAGCGGATATCAATACCTGAAATGACAATTAGTGACCTTTATCCCCTGACTCGATCATAAGAGGGTTTTTTTTAGTGGTGTTGTATGTGACTGCGGTGGGGGCTCTGGCTCTATTACCGGATGCTAATCTCTCCTCCTGTGCTGTGGAGACTCGTGGGGTGCCAATCCAGTCATTCAAATGTTTCTTTCATTTCTTGCAGACATCAAAAATCTGTCTGCTTTTTCCTTTCTGTCTGTCTTCAGCCCTACGTGACAGCCATTTTATCCTGAATACCTCAAAACACAGGCAACTTCTCTTCCACATAGTTGTTCTGCTTAAAAAAGAGAAAACCAACAAAAGAAATATGCAACATCCTTTTTATTCTGAAATAAAGGATTTACCAGTGTTTTACTCTTATAAGAAAAAAAAATGAGAAAGCATCAGACTGGCAGTTTCATTAAATACAAAGTTATCTCATGCAACTAGGCAGACTAATGAACTAGTGTGCAAGATAAACTGGTGAGCTGGCTTGCTCCTTCACATAGAGCAGGTTGAAGGTTCTCCACAAGGGGGAGCTAATGTATTTGCACTTAAGCATATTTAGGGTGAACCATAGTTATTTATGTATTTATACAGTCACATATGAAAGGAAATATAAAGAGGACATGTAGATAAACATTATTAGTTTGTTTTCTGCAAGAACTGACTATCAATATGTTATATTTGTGATAATATAATATAATATAAAAGAATAACTGGCACATCAGTCACCCATATTGTGGATGATGTGTTCCTGGCTGCCAACTACTTCACTTGGTGAATGGGTAATTGTGTCACACTGTGTGCTGTAGTATGTTCAAAGGGATGACAAATGGACACTTTACAGAACACTTTATTTGATTCATTTTATGTTGCAGGAATTACACAAAGACAGCAAATGTTTACAGTTATTTACTTATGTGGGTAACATTCATTGAATTGGGGTAACAAAACTGCTAGATTGTGGAGATAATCACAGATTTAAAAACTTCAGGAGTGTTGTATAAAAACTCATTTTAACCAGACAGTGCAAGATTTCAGATAACAGTTAATTATTTATCTCTAACCACTTCTCATCGCACCACCTTATGAGGCGGTCACATGATTTCTAAACTGTAACCACCAGCACTGCCGCAGTTTCCAATCTGAAGTGTTTTTGGCTGTTCCATCTAGTCAAATCAGGGAAAAAGGGATGCTTCCAAGTTCCAAGATAGTGTTACAAAAAGGGGAGCAGTTTTTAAAAAGCAGTAGGATGAAGGAATCTAAAACACAGACATACATCTGGACAACAGTTCCTGTGTTCAGAGTGGCCATTTCACGAAAGGTTTGGCTAAAGTCATATTAAGGCTAAAATTATTTTCCTATCTGCATAGCCAGGTTAAACTAAACAAAAATGCAGAACAGAGTGCTTTTCACTTGTCATGTGCCTGGTCAGCGACTGCTAATGTTCTGTTCATATTTTTAGTTACAGCTGTTTGCTGTATTAGTTTCTTCTTGGCTTACATTTACATTTACGGCATTTAGAAGACACCTTTATCCAAAGCAACTTTCATTCCTAACTACAGGGGCAGATTCCCTGGAGCAACTTGGGGTTAGGGTCTTGCTCAGGGACCCAGTGGTGGTGCTGGAGGTAGGATTGGAAACTAAGACCTCATTGTGATCACGGGTCCAGAAGCAAGTATCCTACACACTGAGCTACCTCCACCGGCTTAGTCCTGTTTTGTATTTAAGTGCTTTGGTTTCATGTACTAGTGTCGATGCTTCTTGTGTAGTCTATACACTTCTATTGTCTGGTTTGTTTAGGCCCTTGTGCTTTTTTGTTTTGCCTTAGGTGAATAAACATAAGTTTGCTCTCCTATTTGGTAAAAATCCCTGCTCTCCTATTTGGTTTGGACATGCATTTAACCTACATTTAAGTGAATATGGATTTGTACACTGAGCAAATAATTAATCATAGAAACAATTGACAAGTTTCTCTTGTCGGATCTCTAACACCTTCCCCCTCCCTAGCAGATTGCTTTAAAACTGGGCTTCAGGTTATACACTTGATACCCCTACATTGGAGGGAAAAAACTGTACACTTTTTTGTTATAAAAAATCTATTACCTGTGTGGTCCTTCTTCTGCAGAAAGGAGACTTTCCTCATGACGGCTATTTTGGTCTTCTCCAGGCCATCTTTAGTCCCACTGCGTGCCGCTCTCATCAACTGGTGGACCTATAGAGGGTGATCAGAGAGTGATCACAGGTCACTTATTCAGGTAAGATCATCACAGTCACTACTCAATAAAGGTCTTCGCATTTGAAAGTGCCATTTCCTAGAGAAGCAGAAGATTGTGTTTGGTGAAACCGGTCCTTAAAACCATAAACCCCACCCTCAGTCGAGTGAAATCTCAGGGAACATCAAAGCACAGTGATATTTTTAAACTGCAGAAGGGCTAGTGGCCTCACTCCCGAAAAGCAGGGCATTAATTGAGACCAAATGGCGATGCCTCAGATGGGGCGGTAAACAGACCGCAGTGACTTCATTTATATGTATGTCCTCAAAACTAATCCATAAACACACACCGTCAGTAGATTAGAGTGAGTAGAGCTGAGAACATTTGGAGGAGAGAGTGAAGCAGAGTCAAAGCACGCCTGAGGTTCATCAATCAACACGTGATAACACAACTTTGACTTTTAATTGCCCTCTAACAGCAAATTTGTACTGCTATCCAAAAGCCATAACCTAACATAACACTAGCTTATCTCAGATGTAGGTCAATGGACAAGACATGTTTGGTATAGTTATGAGTCTTTTTTTTTTTTAAATAAGACCCGATACACAGGAGCAAATCAGAACAGAGGTTGTTTACCCATATCAGGTAAAGGCAAATACTGAACATGTTCTCCTTGGTATTAGTAATTATTTTGTCAGTGATGCTTGGCAACATTTCAACATGTTACTAAACTGAATAATTGAACTATATTTAGAAACAGAGAGAGAGAGAATGAGCGGTGAGGGAGAGCAAACGAGAGAGAGAGAGAGAGAGAGAGAGGGATAGCAAGAGCGTGAGAGGGAGAGAGGGGGAGAGAGAGAGAAACAGAGAGCATGAAAGGGAGAGAGCAAGCGAGAGGGACAAAGAGAAAGAGGGAGGGAAAGAAAAAGAGGAAGAGAGTGAGCAAGAGTGGGAGATAGAGAAAAGAGAGAAAGAGAAAGAGAAGGAGAAAGAGAAAGAGGGAGAGCGTGTGTTCTGAAAATGTATTACTTAGAGTGATAATCATCTGATGTAATCTCAATAGACACTCAGTTAGCTGGTCTCTAGGTATAAACTACTGCTGAAAAGTTTCATTTCAACAAAATAAAAGCCATTCAGCAGATGTTTCTAAAATAATAATAAAATGCGCACAGGTTTGAAACACTTACTAGAAATACAAAGAACATTTCAGAACAATCAACAGATAAATCTATAATAATTGAGAAAGATGTAGGTTATAGCATTGGAAACATGATTATTATAACTAGTAGTAGTAGCAATTAGTAATGGGAGTAACACTACTGCGATCAATTAATTGGCATTCTGGCATCTTTTAGTTTAAGCATGCATTGAAGCATGTGCAGCAGCAGGCGCACTCACAAGCAAATTTTATTGAGATGTTTACCTTTTTATCAAAATATTTCAGTTTAGATTTGATTGCTGTTTGTACATATTGCTGAATAAACAGTTTTTAAAACCCTTAAATAAAAGCATCAGCTTGATAAAAGTCCTAGACCAAGAGAAATAATGGTAACCATAAATAATAATTAATCGAGTGAACTTGTTCAGAACATGATGAAAAGAACATGCTTTGATTGGTTGCCAGGTAACTTGTGTAAATACAAGTTCTAGATGGATTTTGGAATGAATAAACCAAAGCTCAGTTTCCTGTTTGATTAATTACTGTGTTTTGAAGGATGAGTTTCGTGGAAAAATAAAAATAATATAGAATCTTTAAAGGCAGGCAGTTGGGTCCAAGTGGAGGTGTCAACCACACTTCTATCTACATTATATAATGCCTTACAACAAAAGTAAAACCTTATAAATCAATCATTAAACTACTCAAATGATCATATTAGTATGAGCCACAATGACATGGTAATAATCGGTTGTCGAATACAGGTCCAGAAATTCCATATCTAAGCATGTATACAATTATCTAATGTAAAGAGTTAATTACAGTACATTATATATCACAGTGAATTTAAAATAAAAAAACTGAATGAAACAGTAAAATACCCTCTCTACTTATTAATATATAAGTGTAATTAACACCCATTGAAAGATTAGTGACTCCAAACCTGGTAAGTGTGTTAATACCTGGTGTTTTCCCCCCAGCCTCATGACTAACTCCCTCTTGGTCCTGGCACAGCGCTCCCTCAGCCGGCGCACTTCAGGAGGCAGCTACCGGATTCACAGCAGCAGCAGCGGCAGTACAGGGGTCAACCACAGACAGCAGGGAGGGAGAGACCAGAGAAAAGGAGAAGGGGAAAGGATAAGGGAGGGCTAAAACCAGCAACAGGGCCATGGGGACCAACTTCAAAAAGCACATGAGGGAGAGAGGCTAGGCAGGAAGGCATGGCTTTAGGCTACTTTCACATTAGAGTGCTAATGTGGCTGGTTTTTTTAACCAAAATGTGACACAGATGGGATATTTTTTTTCTCATAGCAGTGCAAACATTAATCTTTCCAGATCTCATTTGAGCCAATTCAGATCTAGACCCCCCCTCCACTTGGCCAAACTTTGTATCTGCAGTGTAGATACAAGGCAAACGCTGGCTTGCTGAAAAAGAGGTTTAAAATGGCTAAATGGCTAAGAATGGGCTAAACTCCTTCAAACACTCACAAATATGGATTTGGGACAGATCCACCCCAGCGGCTTGCCACCCACTTAACTAATTTAACACTAAACTAATGAGCATACCGCACTGCTACCAGAGTAGTCTAAGCTAGCTAATCAAATTTAACTCTGTTTAAACAGCTTCCTCTGGGATCAATAAAGTTTTCTGACTCTGATTCATTTGGTTTTGTGAGAAAACCTTTTGCTGTCAATTTGCTGTCAATTTGCACAATAAAAAATTTAATCCCACACATTTCTAACATTTGTGAACAGTCAAACTATGTTTTATTTAAGTGTGCACTGAAATTTGAAGAAAAATGCCCCATTTAAGTGGGATCTTTATAGAGGATGTTGGTGGTAGTGTAGAGGGTAAAACACTTCCCTGTGACCCCAATGACCACGAAGTTGCAGGTTTAAACCCCTCACTTTCTCACATTGTGTCCATGAACAAGACACTGAATCCAGAAATGCACCAGGGGGACTGTCCCTGTAACTAATGATTGTAAGCCGCTCTGGATACGGGTGTCTGCCAGTTGTTGTAAATGCCGGGGATATGTGCTTATTAACCCTGATAACATCAACATGTGTAAATTGATCACTGTTGTTTGTAGTTGGCTGTTTTTTTATACAGTTGACCAAGCTGGGTCCTCAGAACCGGTTTATGACAAAAAAATCAAGACACAAAATGCCTAAAATGTAGAGACTGACATGTAAAAAAGAATCAGACCCTTTGAAGAATCAAGATGTGCTCCACATAAGAGAGGGCCTTTCGTAGCATTAGCTTGGCCGTAGCATTAGCTTGGCCATAACATTAGCTTGAAGGTAACGTGCGCATGCAGGTGTTTCCAGGGCACTCAATTCATATCAGTGACAGAAATGTCTCACTTACACATGCGATCGTGAGCCATCAAGGCAGTATGGCTTGGAGTATGAATGTAGCTTTGCTTATAAGCTTCAAGTGGGCCAAATCAGATTAGTTATTAGCGCCCACTGAATTTTCAAACCCAAGCCACATTCAAGTGAGCCCAGCTGCTTCTTGAAAACCAATTAAAAGCAGCTGCTCCAACATTGTTGGATGAAGCTGCGATGATGGAGCGTTATGGAAACAAGCAGCTTGCAAAGCAGAAATCTAAAATTAAGTCTGAGTCTGTTCCCTGGTAGGCATCTCTCTGGGAAGCACCTCCTCTATATCACCTGGTATTTCCACAGTCAAACTATCAAACATCTGGGGACACTTTTTTATTATTTATATACATGGGCATGACTTGTTTACCTTGGCAGTATATAAAAACATAAAGTATATGAAACATAGACATGAACATAAACATAAAGTATATAAAAGTCTGAATATAAAACAAAATCTTCCCACTCTGATAAAATGGCAAGGATTCGTGAAGTAATCTCCAAATTTGTGAAGCGTCCTGAAGAGTCGTAAAGATACATTTAAGTGAAAAATCCCAGTACCTTGAAATAAAGTTAATGTCTACATACTTTTTTGTGCATCTAAAATAGTGTTTCTAAAGGGTCTATTGTTTAAGGAGGTTATCATTTTAAATTACATTTTAGTAGTAGTTCAAGGTAAGTGGACATGCGATGTCACCTAAACATGCTTTTCAACTCATCCAAATGCTTTCTGCACTCCAGTACTGTTTTGAATATACAGACTCAAAAATGTTTAGAGAGGCTACCACTCTATACCTACATATCAATATGGGGGACTCTGCTGAGTCTATGACAGGATTTGTATTCAAATGTCTGAATCTGACAGATATCAAGAAAACCCTGGCTCACCAGAAGAATGCACGCACTTCTAAGGGCACATAATGTCGCCTTCATGTCTGGGGACAAAGACACTCTCAGATCTGCTAGAGCCAACTTGAACTGGAGGAGGAGAGCAGCAATGCGCACTTATGGACAGAAAATCACTTCACTGATCCTAAATGTCCCAGGCACTAGTGCTAAGGTCTCCAGTCCATCACAGACCACCCCTCCACCATCCTGCACTGATAATACTGACTTCCTTTCTACACCCTTTTCAGCCAATTTGAAGAAAAGAACCTAACAATGAAAGCCTTTCCCAGTCTGAATGAAGAATTCTGTCTTGTTCCATCTGATGTTCAGAGGCCTTCACACATGGTCAGTCCATGGAAAGCTGCCAGTCAGGGAAAACATTTGTTTGATGTACATTATTACAAACATCTGTAACACCTCCCTGAACCAAGCTATTGTATCCCTGTGCTTCAGGACAACTACTATTATACCACTGCCAAAAAAGTCCCCAGCATCAACACTCAATGACTACCACTCTATAGCACTCACTCCCATCATGATGAAGAGCAGTGAAAAGCTGGTCAAGGAGCGCATAATATCGAGAATGTCTGCCACGTTTGACCCAGCACTTCAGCTGAGCCTGGCCCATTCGGAGAATAAGAACAGTTATTTGCAGATGCTCTTCATTGATTCAGCTCCACCTTGCACTTGGTAAGGAAGCTTAGCCCACTAGGCATTCAAATCTCTATGAGAAATTGGATATTGGAATTCCTCATAAAGACTCCAGACAGCATCATGGTGGTCCTTCAGGGCTGTTTTCTGAGCACTCTGTTGTTCAGTTTAATGACTCATAACTGATGTGCAAAGTACAACACGAGTCACATCATCAATTTCAGCAACAATGATGACACTTATAGATATTAGGTGAATGAAATTGTTGTCCCAATAGCAAACTGTCACTTACCGTCAACAAGATGAAAGAGATCACTTCTAACTAAGGGGGCACTTGGCATATATTCCACTTAGAATCCATGGCAAAGCAGTGGAGTCAGTGAGAAACACAAAGTTAATGGGTGTGCACATCACAGGTGACTTGACATGGACTAAAAACACCACCACCCCGAGTCAAGAGGGCACAGCAGTGCCTAAACTTTCTACTATGAATGATCAAAGCAAACCACCTCCTTCCTGTCCCCACAACCTTTCAAAGAAGCACATTAGATAGCATCCTGACCAGCAGCCTCTCAGACTGGCATGATACCTGTACCGGCTCAGATCTCCAGGAAGTGGTGAAGATGGCACAGAAAATCATCAGAACCTCCCTCCCCCCTATATTATTTCTAGAACACATACGATATCTGCCACACTGCCTTAGCAGAGCCACCAAGATCTTCAGAAAGCCCACCAAGCCAGCCCATGAAATATTCAACCTTCTGCCTTCCGGCAAATGCTATTGCAGTATGTGGTGCCAAACCACCAGACACAGAAGAAGTTTCTTCCCACAGGTTACATTACCCACCATTAGTCTAAAAATACCCAACCTCTTGGCCTAACTTGTCTATTGAGCTCTTGAAAATACACATTCTGAATACATTTTCAGTACCCATACCTTCAGAAATGCTGCTACTTTTGTGCAATATTTGAATGTTTCTCATCATGTTTCTCATTAAATAGCATTTATCACTACTCATCAACGTAAAGCTTACATTTTATTTACAAAGTACAATAACTAAGTCTTTGTCTTAGTTTGTCAACAGGCCATTTTTTCTGTCTATAATTTTAATTACGCTACCCACTGTTGTCCTATGTGCATTTGCCTTTTTTGTTTATAAACATAACACTAGGCCAGGCCTGGGGAAAAGCAATTTAATTCACTTGTGCAGTCCTTGTTTTGTAGTCTGAATAACAATAAAGTTAACTTTGTCTTCAAAATTATAGTGTACGATTTCAATTTATTTGCTGCGTTTAACATATTGATGGAGAAACTTGCCATGACTTTTTTACAGGCCTCATTTTATGCCTAATTTCTCCATAATCCAGTATGAGAAATTCACAAATACACAGTAACTAAGCATTAAAATCTGCAGAAGTTTGTTCTCTGTAGGGGATACACAGATTTTTCACTTGGTCAATCAACTTGACAAAGGTCGCTAAAACTTTTGAATATGACTGGACATCCAGGAAAAACTGTGAGAATTGCCCAATGAACTGATTAAGGATCACTCAGGTATTAAACTGGGGTGTCTAATATTTACTGGCCGAGTGCCAAACAGCTTGGGCGAAGGTGAGGGTGGCGATGGGCAATTGGTTTCTCGGGGACCTCTGCCTGGACAAAGTGCTTTCCATGGCAGCCTGACCTCAGCAACCACATAAGGGCAGCTAATGGGGTTGCACTGCAGATTCAAACATTCAGTCTGGGCCAAGCAATAAGAGAAACGTTGGCATAAACTGAAGCATACAGCTCTAGGGATCTGTAGGCAAACACTGCCCCCCTGTGGTCAAAGAGGATACAAACAGACCCATGGTGACCCAAGACCAACATCTGTGTGTTCAGCTTCCTTTTTCAACCATTTATGAGAGGTTTTATCAAGATCTGACCTTGTATGTAGAGTAACTCTATAAATGAATAATGGCAGTGCTCATGCAGCTTCATGCAGCTTCTGTAACTAACCACTTAATAACATTTGCAACATAAAATGGACCTCATAGCCACTACATAAAGTGGTGCCATCTGTATTGCAAAATGTTAAAAACACACTGCTGAATTTTGGCCAAAAATGTGTTGGATTTGTATTAATCCAAATCCGCATTGGAACTCATATTAAAACTAACTGGTTAAAAAGTGTGAGAGAGCACAGGCTCCCATCTTTGGTCCTGTAGCCCCCACCCAAACACGACACCCCCCATCCCCATCCTACGACCCCCGTCTTGTTAATTTTAGTACGGTTTTGCTCTAACACATCCTAGGCAAGGCTTTCTAATTTAAAGTAGTAATGCAGAGGATAAGGGTGCCAGGACCATGGGGTTAGATGGCTTATTTGCATGCTGCAGGCTGATATCAGTGTTGCAAGCCAAAAATCTGTGATAGGAGTAAAGAAACCCTATATTGTACAGCACTGGGGCACACATACACACACCTTGCTGTGGGTGGGCACCTTCTCAGAATCTGACTGCTCATCATAACTTTCAAACTCACTGGAGCTCCAGCCGCTGTTGGGCCCATGGGGGACCTCATCTCTCTGCACGTCCTCATAGATCATGTCTCCTGCCACACACATACACACACACACACAACATGCAGTTATCAGCCCAAGCCTGGAGACACAGAGATATGCACAAGCTCTGTCACAAATACACACACACACATAAAACATGCATGAATGCTCGGCTATCAAATGCATTGTGGCAGACATATAGACAAGGGATACATACACACACAAATACAAGCATCCCCTGTGTGCCAGAACTGACCTTCTCCTGGAGACAGGCCCTCAGACGGAACGTCATCGTAAATCACCTCTGGGCTGGTTGTGTGTGTGTCAGCTTTAGCAGAGGCATCACCTGAGAAAAGATCAGCAAGCAGAGAAAATAAGCTCACCAGGCTGCCAAACAATATTCAGCAATCTCCATGTGCACTAGACAGGTGCTCCAGAGAATGTATTTTTTCTTCTGTAATCAATGACTTTATCAGATTTGTTAATCAACCAGGATGCTAGCAGAGGTAGATGGGGGCGGGGGTAAACGAGAGAATCTAACCTGGGCAAGCACTCGTCTTCTTTTTCCCGGGAAAACAATACCAGGTGATACCTTTTTCCTGATATACTGTTACATTGAACTTTACATTGTGTAACAGTGTTTAACTATGCATTTGAGTAGGGTATGTGTGTGGGCAGGGTATCGTGAGTATATATGTGGGTGAGTCGTATCTCTATATGTACATATGCTAAACTCCCCCCCCAATTTTTCTGCTTTTTAAAATGGAAATTCAAGCGGCTCAATGTCTCGTTGTTCATTCTGCAGAAGGTTCTTACCAAATATGTAGCAGAAGTTATTATGAGTATGCTTTGCTTTCATTCTTCTGTCCAGTTCATCCTAAAGCAGCTCGATGGGGCCTGGAGACCTCTGGCCACTCCATGTTTTCCAGCTTACCATCTTGTTCATTTTTCTAAGACAGTCCTGGCAGAGTTTGGACTTATGTTTTGGGGCACTATTTTGCTTTAGGATGAACCCAAACAACAAGGCACATACCAGGGGGACTTTTTTAAACCTCTTGCCGTTTGGCACTACACCATTGGGAGTGATATGCGTATCTCAGGTTCACACTTGTGGTCCTGGGGTGTTGATATGTTTTATGCGCATCTCGGCCGCATCTTGGGCTGATGAATGTTTAGGCTGTTCAAAATCCCAGACAATCCTAACATTTTGCCCCTTATGGTAATCTATTATTGGCAAATGAGGCAATGATTGTAAGATGGGACTGGAGCTGCTCCAAATGGGACTAATCAAAATCAATCATATTTTGGGATGTCCCGGACAATAAGGGACAGATGGCACCCCTACCCCCACCACACATAAATTAATACATACATATACAACATATGCACATTTTATTGACTTTTGACAATTCACTGGGTGGGCTTTTGCTGAAGCAGGTGCAGATGCTGTGACATCTTCTAAGTGCATGTCCTGAGACTTGGCATCCACACTGCCAAGTTCAAAGTGTGCTCAGTCTGGGAGAAGAAAGAGAGATCTACAGTCTTGCCATGATTTCTTAGCACACTGGATTAGCCATTAGCTTCACTCAAAGCATGTCTGCCCAGTTTAGCTATCTGGGGACTATTGATTCCCTCTTAAAAAGTGATTTGTCTACAACGATTTCTCCTCTCCATTAGACCCCCAGAGGCCTTCTCTCCAGTTAAACAGAAGGGAGGTTGTGCCCTGGGTATTGTGGAACGGATTAGCCAACAAGGCTAACTAAGCTTTTGTCAGGATCTGAGAGAAAGTGAGAGAGACGACCTGCAACGTGAGGGCAGGCTAAACTGAGAAGAAAAACTCTGCTCGGAATGTGCTCATGCTGTGAGAGGAAATAGCCGTACCCAGCACCCCTTGACCGCTACCCAGAGCCGACTGCAATTAGCCTGCCTATCACGCCGATTATCAGATCATAGCAGCCTACGCCTCTCACCCACATAATGACTCCAGCTGTGAGTCACAGGTCCGCATCTGTATTCATGGGCTTCATTTGCTTGAGGCAATATGTTTATATCACTAAGTAGGAGGGCATGATTTACGAACGTGTTCTTTTAATGTACACCAAACCCATTATTTAAGATGAGACCTTTCGGAAGAACTTTGCCTGCAGATATTCTGTATCTGGAGCGAGCTAGTTAGCATTCGTGCTGTGATGATTTCAACTAATAGGGCTGTGAAGGCATCCTAAAGGAAAATATTCTGAAAATCTGAGGTTTTAAGGCTTTTTCTTTTACTCAAGTCCTTTTAGAGCCGACTGGTGGAACCATCCCACAGATAAGAATTTCCCATTGTACACACTGTGATTTCACATGTGACTGCAAGGGCCGCAGCTTGACATTAAGTTTGTCATTTCTGTCTGTTCTCATTGAAGTGAACACTATAAACGTTTTATTTCTTGCTGTAAAAGCTCAATATTGTCATGCCATGCAGGGTGGGCCACTGGCTGGGCAAGTTTTTTGTCAGATTAGCATGTTGGACTATTTGTGTACATCTGTGAGCTTCAAATGCATCAAAAAGTATGTTGGCTACATTTTACACTCAAATGTAGTCAGTCAGCCCAAACATCTTTGGTGCTCCAAGTTTGTTTACCTAGTTTTGCGCTTGAGCTACATAGATAATACAGTTAACAAACAATGGAAGCTGTAAACAATTAGCACAGTGCAAAATGCTTCTAGTTTATCAGATTAATTTCTTGGTATGGAGCAGACAAATGTTCCCGTAAGGACAAAATATTTTTCTCACATTTGTTCCCCACAAACAGATAAAAGTCCTACCTATGTCTCTTACACACACACACACACACACACACACACACACACACACACACACACACACACACACACACACACACACAC
>JBBKCR010000128.1:9770075-9780537 GCA_037577295.1 Ladigesia roloffi | reverse complement strand
TTAAATGACTACCAGACTGCTACGGCTAAAGCTAATAATCTGCGTTTGTGTTCTGCTGAGGAAACAAAGTCACGTTCCACTTGAATGCCCTGGGGATAAGCAAATAAACATCAGTTTTCATTTTGGGGTGAACTATCCCTTTAAGGCCTTTTCTAGAGGTCTGAAACCTTTTCCATTGGAATGTTGTTGCAGAGAACTTTAGAAATCTAAATTTAGGAATCTAATCTTTCATCATGTAACCACAGACAATAGCTGTTTTTGAAAAGTGCACTCATTCACTCGCTCACTCATTTACTGAATAGTGTTTATCTAGTGAACATGGGGATGCAGCCTTTATTTAATTTAAAACACTTGGCGTGTTACATAACCTACGGCACTCAGCCTGCAGCTTCATGCCTGCGGCCGAAACACACCTGGGAGGATATCCACAAACACTTTCACTCGAGTTCTTTTGCTTAAATAAAGTATTTATCTATATAGCTCCACATACACTGAAGTAAATTTGCCATGCTAAGCCTCATATCTTTAATTGATATTTGACTTAAAAACAAAAGGATTCATATAGCTGGTTCCACGAGATCATAATATCATGATATTATGATAAACTACTCATATTTGTGCATGACGACTGTATGGGTTCCATACTTTTTACATTATTTTGCTGTATAACAGTAAAAGAAACTAACAGTGCATGATGGTATATGTGTATACATGTAATGAACAGTGTCTGGACATTCTTTGCCATGTTGCATTGCGATTTTGTAGTGCACTAACTAGTGGGTGGAACTGACAGTTTTTAACAACACTACAAAATTGCTAATGCACTTCATAGTGCCCTACATAGTGAACGAGTGCACTTTTCAAACACAGATAATATCTTTTATAATGGACCCAGGTGCAGTTTGAACGTTTTTATATTTATTTTTTTCAGAAATAATGTGTCAAATCTGATTTTTACTTGTAATAATGTTTTACTCAAAATAATCAATAAATATATACTATAAATATACACTTCTATATGCTGTATATTTTAAAGCAGTGTCTAAAACAGAATACTTTTGTACTCTTATTTGAAGGTCCCTCGACAGTGATGTTAACCCAAATTTTGATGATCAAATCTCAATGAACCCACAGAAAAAGGAAAACTCCCTCACACATACTCCCCAATACTGCATATTCTTCAAGTAAGCAAACTAGTTCACCTGCGTAGTCTGTAATTACAAAGCTAACAGTGGAAACCGAGTGCGAGTGATGTCCTATGTCAGTATCTTGAGGACCCCTTTTATATGTACTCGTATATGAAAATAAAAATAAATACATTTTATTTAATATACACAATAAAATATAATTATTTCCATTGATCATTTGTACTGGGCTGAAATCAGAGTGACTCACTTTAAAACGCCGCGCGAGGAACTTGTTCTTCATCTCCAGGTAGTTGCCTTTGTTCATCTCAGTCTTGAAGGGTTCATTGAGGATGGCATAGCGTGGGTCATTCTGGATGTCCTGCCAGCGCGCGTACCCATGGCTAACAATGTCAAGGGGCCAAACAACACAAATAATGCAGCAAGGGAAATCAAATAATGCAGCAAGGGAAATCAGACTGCCAGCTTCTTCCCATTCTTTAAAAACCGCCATGACACACAGACGGCTTTGATTCTGAAATATTTCAGAAATATGACCACCAGGTCAGAAATGACCAGCAGTGCCAATGTTCCACTGTAAAGCACAAGTGTAATACTGTGATTATAGTTCACACATTTTCATTTTCAGCTAAAAAAAAATAAGACAAAATTATGATTATTTAATCTCCATGAAAAAATAAAGCTCAGATCCTGGATGGTTTTTGTTTTACCCTTTCAAACAAACACTGGAGTGGTTCGTTGGGTGTTAGAACACGATCCAAACTTGAAGAGACCCAACTGTAAAAAGTACTGCGCCTTTTTGGACTAATTCAGCTGCTGTAGAAACACCAGCAGAAACACGTCACTTCCTCTCGCTACCGATTTACAGCAGCGCCGCCTTGGATTTACATCTGCGAAAAATACACATTTGGGTGATTACACATAGCGAGAGAGTGAGAGAGCGAGTGTGTGTTAGAGAATGTGTGAGAGAGAGAGAGAGAGCGAGTGTGTTTGAGAGAGTGAGATTAAATTTAGAGAGCCACATAAAAATAAAATGTTTACTAAATTGTCTATGTGCAGTGATTTATTTTTGTAGGAAACAAGTTATTCAGTTGGTAATGTGTGGGGAGAAACCTGCGAAGTATAATTTACAGCCCAGGTTATAGCTCCTATATAATACTTTGATAAAAAAAAATACTTCTGGTAATCAAAATCATACAGTATAAATTCTAAATAAAGTAGATAATTATTATATATATTTTTTAAGTATTTTAACATTGTGCTGATGAATACAAACATTAGTAATTGCAATAAGTGATTTAAGCTTGTGTGTAATAACCCAAAGGTGCATTTTGCACAGCGGTACATCCAAGAAGCTGCTGCTGTAAAGCAGTAGCGAGAGGAAATAACGTGTTTCTGCGCATGCATAGTCAAAATCGGGTTTCCGGTCTAAATGACAAGCATTTTAGCGACATTAGCCCGATGGCTATCCGAATTTGACACAATGACCATATTAGGTCCCAACTTACAAAAACTAACAAGAACACAGCAATATTTGCTTATTTAGAAAACTGCTCAGGGAAATGAGGGGTTAATAGATCAGCAGAACAGTTAAATTCCGCCAGCAGTCTCCAAGTGTGGGAGACCTGCACGTTAATTCTGACCAATCAAAAAGCTGTTTAGAAAATACGTTCAGTGGCAAATCTGGCCAGCTAGTGATGTGTATGTTGTCACGTGAAGCATTTTGATTCGTTTCAACTGTTCCAGAGATGTTGTGTGAAAAGGACCCAAAACGGTAGAAATTCTACAGTGTATCATTTGTTGCCCTTGGTCTGGACCAAATGTACCGAACCACATAACCCAGTGCGCGAGCTGGTTGCTGCTGCGGCGGGGCCGGGCCAGAGGACCACGATGCCGGCTCAGCATCAGGATGGCATCGTCTGTCGACCCAACCCTAGTTTCAACAGGCAACCATGCAGTGCCATCCAATACAGTAACTAGTAAATGTAAGTATAACCATAATTATAATCACAACTAAACTGACTCCCCTTATTATTACTGCTAGCTCTGGTTTCACGGTGAAACCAAACATAGTGTGTTGTTTGTTTATGTGGCACAGCAGAAACAAACGTTGAGGGTGCAATCAATGCGAGAAACTGTGCAGTCTCTCATTGTTTGTAAATGTATTAAAAAGCTTGAAACTAGTTTGAATAATTGTGCCTGCTTTTGTGACGTGTTTATAAAAATGTTATAAATGGTTTTGCAAAATGTCAGATTGTTTTGCTTTGGTCATTATCACTCACTTGCTATTAGGATCAATTGATATTTGCATAGCTCTTTTCTGCAGGCTTCTGCAGTTAGCTTTGTTTGTGGTCTCCAGGAAGAATCTTTTCTACTGCAGCATGACTGAGCCCCAGTGCACAAACCAAAGTCCATTAAGACATAGTTAGGTGAGATTGGTGTGCACTTGACTGGCTTGCCCTGACCTCAACCCCATCCAACACTTTGAGATGAACTGGAAAGAAGATTGGTCTTCTCGTCCAACATGTCTGGCCTCATAAACAGTCTACAGAATGAATGGGCACAAATTCCCACAGAAACTCCCAATTATTGTAGAAAGCCTATCAAGAAGGGTTGAAGCTGTGATAGCTGCAAAGACCTACACATATTGAATACGAATTGCAATGCATTTACATTGGAAGTTTCTACTGGTGTAATGGTCGGGCGTCCCAATATTTTACAAAGTATCCTCATAGGCTGTGAAAAAGGATTTATTTTGATTTTGCCCTGATTTAGGGTGCATTGTTACTCCAGTGTTCTGTGGCTGAAAGCACACACTGAGAATCCTTTGGTTAAGAGGCCATACATGGCTCACAAAAGAGCAAGCAAATACTGAGAGACAAGGTTGCGGCAAATAAAAGGAACGACTCCAAAAGCCTGCTTCTTTTCCTTACGTCCTTTGTTCCTCCTAAACTACATCACATTAAAATAAGAATGAAAGAAAGAAGCGAATACCAACATTTGACACATTCTTTTGGAGCTACTCAACACCATGACAATTTCTGCTGTCTGGAACTGAAAGATGCGCGCGTTGCTGCTGACACGCAGAAGCTGGAGCTCAAAAGAGCTGGGAAAAGCGGCGGGGGAGTTAAAACAGGATACGTTACGATGCCAGCCAGCAGCCAGTAGTCGTGGCGACGGTGCCAGATGTCGTACATCTTGCCAGATGACACGGCTACACGCTCTTCGTTCTGCCACAGAGTGTGCAGCTCTGAGAAAAAACAGGCACGCACACAAACACACAAATCCATTTCATGTGTACAGCTACCATCATCTGCAGTAATGGCCCCCGGGGGAGAGAGCCTGCTGGAAGGAAGTATTTTCTTACTAAATCTCACCTGTGAAGCCTCCGTCTGCGATGTTAAACATGAAACGGGTCTTAGTCCCGTTCTTGTCATCTCTGTGGCTCTCGTCTGCCTCATCCCTCTCTTCTTTATCTCCGTTGAGCTGAGTCTCGGCAGCATCCTCGTACTTCGGCTCATGGGGAGCAGCTGTGGAAACTGAAAGGTTTGTTAGTATAAGCAATATTACAGACTCCTCCGTCTCTCATTAAACCATTAGAAGGCAGAAACAACACTGGCACAGTCTTATTTTATTTAGCTTTTTCTCATGGTGACACTCCAGCTCAATGGTACTAGAAGTACTAGAAGTGCATCAAAGGAAATCATTGCAATTTTGTTCAAGAATAAACTAGAGATTTGTTTTCTTTGAATTATTCATGTCCTGTAAACACTGCTTCATTTCACTTATTTTCATTATTTTTCATTTCCTTTCAAATTATGCACTTCTTCTGCACTTAAAAAGTAAGGCAAATCAGTTCAGTTCAATACTTGCACATTGCATTTGTCTCCTATACTCATTTATTTTACTAAGAATTATTGCTGCACAAACATTTTTTAAAACAAATAAAAATGAAACTTTGATGAAAATTGTATAATCATGTTATGCAATGTAATCATGTATGTTACTGTGTATCAATACAGCAAATAATAGACAATAACCATTCTAGGCAATTGAATGGGATTCATGGGTTAACAAGCAACAGATTAAGATGAATAACCCAGATTCGTTGTCAACTGGTGCTCTTTCAATGAAAAATATCTTATTCTGACCTGGCTTTTGTTCTTTTTCCTCCACTTTCACCGGAACAAAGTCACCCTCCGATTTCTCAGCTGTATTCTCAGAGTCTTTACTTTGCTCCCCTAGGAATAAACAGTCAGTTAACCTCCATTCTTCATCTATCAGGATCGATCATCTTAAGATAGCAAAGGTAGAATAACAGATCCTTACCTGTGGGTGTTGCCTGGGTTTGATTGGTGGACTGGTCCGCCTGTTTGGATGAGGGCTGTGTTTGATTGGTCGATGGCTCTGTTTGGGAGGCTGGGCTGTCTTTCTTTTCACTCTCTTCATTATTCTTGTCCTCACTTTTCTTTCCCTCTTCACTCTCACTGCTTTTCTCAGGTGAGGGGGATGTATCTAACTCTTTAAATGTCTGAGGAGAGAGAGAAGGACATTAGAAGTGATGCCAGAAGAAGACATATATCTTGGGACATAAAAAAAAGTGCAATTTTAGTCTGCTTATATTTTATATTTTCGAATACATATATGTATATTCGCATAATACAGCAACACACAATATAGTTCTGTACACATATTTATACTACATTTTAATACTGCACATCTTAGACTGTATTTTGAGAATTTATATTTCCTTTATTTTAGTTTATTGTATTTTTATACTATTCTAATGTTTTTCCCAATTTTGCTGCTCTTAATTATTTGTACTGTCACTTTCAACCGGGCCAGACAAATTTCCCACTTGTGGGACCAATACAGATTTGATTTGTCTTGTCTTGTCTTGTCTTGTCTCGTCTCGTCTCGTCTCGTCTCGTCTTGTCTTTAAAAGGGACCTGAAACTTCCAACTGTTGCCCAACAAAAAAAATTCAGCAATGAGAAAGCTTTCAAACAATCCGAAACTTACCTGTTTTTATTTGGCAACTTCCAATATTACATTATTCAAATATTATGTAAAAGAAAGGTAAGGTATTTGTTAAAAAAAAGTCATTTTCAAATTTATCACATATTACTGAACATTTCTTGCAGCTTTGTGTTTAGAACAGAAGTGATTAGTCATTGCTATATAGGTTCAGAAACATATTTGAAGTGTTACTGGAGACTAGAGATTTGTGCAGTCACCTCAGAGTTTGTTGGTTTGGTGCTCTCCTGGTCAGTGGCATCTTTGTCCTCTTGAGGACCAGATCCACCTTCAGTTTTGTCTGTAAAACACAAATGTCTGGCAGTTAGTCTAGAGAAATGTGCAAATGTTTGGGTTCTCGTATGCTCACACCCACCTGCACACACTCACAGGACTTCAATATTGATAACACATGTTTGATGTATTTAGATTCTGTTTAGTCGTCCGGTATTGCACCAAATACCTTCAGCAGCTACATGCACTTACTCCATTACTGGCCTGACATGTTGGAATAACATTTTTAGTGCTAGAGATTAGAGGTTACAGCTCATCAGTTCCCATGCACCAGTCCTACATCAGCAATCAGTCATGGTAAAACTGAGACACTTTATGCATTTTATTTAAAATTTGTTTCATCGTTATTTATTTTCATACCATCTGAAAAATCCAACTGTGCTTCTTTTTGTCCTGCAGTAAAGTTCTCATTCTCCTGTACAGAGACTGTAAACATGTAATGAAACAATTTCCTACTGGGTCCAAAACATTATTATTATCTATGTATTTTATTTATTAAAATGTTATATTGCAAAAATCATGACCATTTTCTGACCATTTTCTTTAATAGGGATAATGATTTAAAGTGTCATGCATAAATGACTGGTGCCCTATACTGGGATTTTATGTTTAAAAAAGCAAAAGAATAAGGGTAAATGGGTAGACCAAATTTACTGTTGGCTGTGACATCACAAAAACAAGAAATTTGGCACAGCCACTAAATAAAAAATTTAGATTTTGCATGTGCTGTGTAGAAAACGTCAGTGAACCGTGCCATAATAGATAACTGTTGTATTTGGGAATATATCAAATGTGTTTTTATACTGTTTGTTGGTGTACCCGAGGGTGCAGGCGTGCTGGGCTGTGTTGGAGCAGGGCTGGCTGGAACCGGAGTGTTTGGGTCAGACGATAAACTCTCAGTGAGTTTCTTCAGCTCCAAACCCACAGGAATCAGCTCCGGAGAACTGTATTTACCATTCACGTGCTCAAATTCCTGCACCTACACACACACACACACCCAACACACACACACACACACACACACACACACACACACACACACACATTAGTCCCATAATCAACAAAATAAACACTAATTGTGCATTGAATTCCAAAGAGTGGGGTGTTGTCTTTATAAATGTGTCCTGAAAACATTTACATACAACTATATATTCTAACAAAGGCAAATTCCACTATGCATGAAACATGCTGAATCAGCTTTTACCTTTTTACGAACCAGAGACATGACCCCGATCCTGGTGAGGACGTGCTGTCGAGATAGACCCTCTCTTGGCACGCCGTCCGCAAACGTCTCTGCTCCGTCTGCTCCTGGCTCACACAAGTGCCTCATAAACAACGACACGTACGCCCTGAGATAGACACACACACATGCACGCAGTGAACCCATTAGCAATATTCACATACTTCTAAATGCAGGCCATTATCCTGGTAACACAACCTGAAGTACAACCTGTCATTATATAAATAAACTAATGGTGCTTTTCCACTGCCACAAGGGACCGAGTCATACCAAGGACAAATGTCTTTCCATTACAAATAAAGCGACCCGTACTGGAGCCGCACCTGGGATTTCACAGCCCTGATCCGTGGCAGGGCCAAAAGTGGGCTGCAGACAAGCTGACTGCATCACTACTTTCTTTTGTTTTTACAATGTTGCAATCCCAGCATGGAAAGAGGACATTGTTTTATACTGGCTGCGCGAAAACAACAATGGAGATACAAGCTAACATCTAGGAATCTGACGAAGGTATCTTTACGCAAAGGTGTACCAGGACATTGGTAACAGGTTAGCTGGGTTAGGTTTTCGTTGCACAGCTAAAGCCTGCCAAGAAAAGAACAACAAAAGTGTCTCTGACAGAAAAACGTTCCACTGGGTGGACTCCATGGTTTTGTTATGATGAGCACCCATAAAAACCAGGGAAAGAATTGCACTGCTGATGCATCACAAACACCGTTACTGGGCAAAGATACGGTGGAAATTCAAAGTGTGCTGCAATTTCCGTAACATCAAAGTACACTATAGGTTAGAGCTTAGATTCTTTGCCCGAAGCCGAACCCTGCCACTATCCTCGGGCCAGCCTGGCCCGGGCCGAGATCAAGGATTAAATTGCCCAAGTATTTAAAAACTGTCTGGTTTAAATCGGACTCGGGCTTATAAATACGTGTCGGGCCAGGCTGGGCTCGGAAACAAGGTGCTCGGTCTCAGGTCGGGTCAAGTTTCATTTTTATGCTCTAGTTTAGGTACAGCATGGTTCCTTTATGCCACTGGAAAAGTGTCATAAAATGTATCACATTTTGTCACCTGTCTAAAAAATTAACAAGAAAAGGAACAAGAGTGATTAAATTAGGATCTGCTAAGTGAGGGATGTATTTAGGGGATAACAGAGTGTGTAACTGTACCTGAACTCCTTCTCACTCTTGCCCTTCAGGTCCCTGACCAACCAGTGAGAGTTGAACGCATCCTGCGGAGGCATCCCCCAACGCATGATCGCATTTAGGAACGCCTTCCTCTGACGGGCATTAAAGCCAAGCACCTGGAATACAATTAGGAAAATGGCTGGTCAATTATTTGTAATTTGGCAAAACATCTCATTTGCGCAATTTTCCTCCTTTTCTCAAATGGCATTCATCTACCCACATGTTTGCTCTGAAGTTATGAGACTAGTAGTAAGAAACTTTAATCACCATTGACCAAAAGTATAGTATATAGTGCCTCAAAATGCACCAAGCTCTTATAAGGGCTTGCTTATGTGGTTTTGGACAGACCACTGTTATCAATTAAAATGTATAAGCTTGTACAAAATGAGAAAATCAAGAAAAGTATTTTGCCAAATGACAAATTAGAATGCTATTTTGATTTTGTGAAAAAATTACATGCCTTCTATAGAGAACATAATTCTGGACATTTTAATGTACAGTTTTTATTTTTGGACAATAATTAGCCTCATTTCTTCAGTTAAAAACCCTACAAGCAAACATCATACACCAAATCGATCAATTACATTGGTAAAAACTCTTGTGAATTTTGATTCCCCCCAAGCAAAAAATCTATTCAGTGTGGTAAGCAAAGGCCACACAAATACCAACCTCTATGTTGCCCCCTACTCTAGCCAGTAGAGGTGGGAGTGGTTTATCCCGGTCACTTTTCAGCTGCCTGCGGGACTGCCTGCGACCTCCTAGCAAAACATTGCAACATTCAACCTTTAACCCAAAAATCCCATCTATTCTCTCTAATAAAATACATAATCAACCCAATGAAACTAGAATCAAACTGAGACATCTATACTGTTTTGATGAGAGTTAAATGGGTCACTCACCTTCTGGCCTCTCCTCGAAATCTTCATCCTCATCCTCTGACCCCACAGAGTATTCGGACTGATTGTCTGAAAGATCATCCTGCCATTCTGAGTGCCGGATCAGCAGAAAATAGCACACACACACATACAGTGCATTCACTTCTGCAGGAGTCCCTAGGATTGCTTTCCATCCAGACTCGGTGCAGCTACTAAATTGTAAATAGAGGTTGTGTGTGTGTGTGTGTGTTTATGTGTTTGTGTGTGTGTATATATGTTTTTTGTTTGTGTATGTGTCTGTGTATAGGTTTGTGTGTGTGAACGTGTGTTTGTGTGTATGTGTCTGTGTGTATATGTTTGTGTGTATGTGTGTGTTTGTAGTTTGTGTACCGTGTTTGTGTGTGTATGTGTGTGAGTGTATAGCTGTATGTGTGTGTGTGTGTTTGTGTATGTATGTGTGTGTTTGTGTGTATATTTTGTGTATGTCTGTTTTTGTGTGTTTGTGTTTATCTATGTGTTTATGTATGTGTGTGTGCATGTGTGTATTTGTGTGTGTATGTGTGTGTTTGTCTATGTGAGTGTGTATGTTTTGTGTATGTGTTTGTGTTTATGTGCGTTTGTGTATGTGTGTGTATCTGTGTGCATGTGTGTATTTGTGTATGTGTGTGTGTGTGTGTGTATATATATATATATATGTGTGTGTGTGTGTGTGTGT
>JBBKCR010000128.1:9744512-9761378 GCA_037577295.1 Ladigesia roloffi | reverse complement strand
TAACATAAATTACCAAAAAAATAAATTACAAATCTAACATTTTACTGCAGCTCTGCTTTAACAATAAATCCGGATCTTTCACAGACCCAGGGCGGGGCGAGTGTGGAGAGGGGAAATCTACATCGTCGATATCGTTGCTTTTTTCGATAGTAATAACTTGAAAGTTCATATCTAGATATAGATACGATAAAGATATATCTTTCTAGTGTACATGTAGACATGGCCTGGTCTGACTGTATTTGCACCAAACTGAAATATGGTTAGATTAAAATTTTCTCAACTCAAGCTGTAAGAAAACCACTGCAAAGAGATAAAGGGGAGAAACAAACCCACTTCTGCATTGGACTGAGTTCCACTCGGACAATAAGTTCTGTCTTTGCTGGCATGTTTTTGAAGACATCCGCCTTTAACCTCCTGAGCATGTGCGGCCCCAGCAGGTCATGCAGCTTCTTTATCTGGTCCTCCTTAGAAATGTCTGCAAACTCCTCCAGAAAGCCCTCCAGATTGCTGCAAGGTAAAAATAGTCAGAGTATGAACGTTTAACCTGTATACCAATATAATGATACAATATAAGAATGATCCACCTAGGAGTGCAAATATTCAATAATAAATGTCACATGTAAAAAAATTTAATGTTTCATTAATTATTTAAAATGGGAATTATAATGATAAATAATTATTTAAATGTGTCCTAAACCTCTATAGTCTTGTAGTGGCCCTTTTAATTAATGAACTGAGTAAGGAGAAATAATGCAGAGAAAAAGATGGATTAAAATCTGTAGATGTCCAAAATGCTCCAGCAATTGATTGGTAAAACTGTGTCCTGATGTGCAGACACAATTGTCATGCCTTGAAATGTCCCAGCATGCACATGTAAACATGCTAACATGATATCATAACAGGTTGTTTCGTTTGGGACCTTTAAACACAAGTAACAGAACTGACAGACAAATCCTAAACACATTCACAGACATAATACTTTGTAGCATTAAGCTACATAAGCATTACAGACATTTTCATTACTTCTGCATACAGAAGTACAGAAGTACAGAAGTATAATATAGGTGATTTTCCTGAGATGAGCATTGCTCATTAGTTATCACGGTGTGAACCACGCTCTGTGTTCTTACTTGAAGCGCTCTGGGGTGAGGAAGTTAAGGAGGTGGAACAACTCTTCTAGATTGTTCTGCAGTGGCGTTCCAGTGAGGAGTAGCTTGTAGTAGATCTTATAGCCATTCAGAATTCTGAAAAACTGAAATAAAGACAGCATATGATCTAAATCATTTTGAGTACTCACTAAGGCCACTCAGTGATATTGGCTAAACAGCTATGGTGAAGCCATTTGCTCATGATTATGAACATTTTTAGAGAAAACAACATGTCCCATAGACTCAGAAAGCAAATAAGCAAGTCTTAAAACTCCAACGTGAAACTGAGGAAACACCCCGGCCATTAATATCAAGATACCATACGTAGTTCAGCTACAGCGTTATTTGAAACATCTTTGCTCCACCAACCAATGATGTTTTTAACTATTAATCCTTTACTGTAGATTTTACTTCAGTCATGTTTAAAAACATACTTTAAACAAGAAAGGGGATCATATTACTCCAATTCTTAGATCTTGCACTGTCCCAAAGAAACGATTTCCAAATATTCAAAATAGTACAAGTCACTCAGTTGTTTGGACCCTAAATACATCTGAGATCATTGAAGTATATTTTTCCTGGTGGGTCTCTTGGATCTACACCACTACTCAGCCTGTGGTGAAAAGAGCTGTTTATTCACTATACTGTCCAACCAACTATATTAAATCTCCACCAACAGATTTAAGCCTCACTAAATTCGAGATTGTTGATGAGAAACAAACATAAAGACTTAGTCTTCAAACAACACTAACTGCAGTTTTGCTTATAGTTTTGCTTATATCACCATAAAATTTTTGATTATACAAAAAAAGCTTCCAGTCCATTCACATATCAACACATCAAATACAAAGTGAACTGAACACTTCCATGTATTTTTACCCGCATGCCACAGTTTCTCGTCAGGGTGTGTAGAGCTAGTACGAGCAGTTTTGGAACACAGTTATGGAAGAACATGTAAATATCAATAACTATATGCTCACAAGACATGCTTGGCTGGAAAGGCTTTATCATTCCTTAACAGATTCAATGTAAGAAGTTAATAACTGCACACCTTTAACCCAAGTTATTTGTCTATTACAATATATTACAATATATATTTCACAGTGTGAACATTTTCTATGCATTCAACCCATTCACCAAGTGAAGCGGTGGGCAACTGTGAACACAGCATTGGGAAGCAGATTGTGGGGACGTTACTTTGCTCAAGAGTACCTCAGTAGTGCCACTAGCAGTCCTGGGATTCAAACCCACATCGTTCTGATCACAGGGACAACTACCCAAAACTAAGTAGAAGTATTAGAAAAGCAATGCAACACTATTTTCTCGCTGAGGGATCTTCCTCAGATGACAAATGACATGAAAATGCAGTTTAATAAAAAAATAAATAACAGTCTTGGCACCTTAGATTGGTTGTTCTTCAGTCTGTGGGCTTCATCCACCACAAGACAGGCCCAGGTTATGGAGCCCAGGATTGCCTGGTCAATGGTGATCAGCTCATATGAGGTCAGCAGAACATGAAACTTCACAGGAGTGTCCTTCTACGAAGATAAAACACCCACAGCACCCGTATGAATACATGCATATTGAACAGGATCCACATGACACACTAGCAGCAGGTCAACTCTCATTGTTGTTTTTAACCTCAAAAAGCCATCAAAGCAATAATAAAGCATGGAGAAATTTGACTGTTTCTAACTCATTGTTCTTTTATACAATTCAGGAATCCCATAGAAATTGTTAATTGTGCACTTTCTATCAATGTCATTTATATCAATACAACAGAATTAGAGAAATTGTACTGTGTTTTACACTCAAAACATGGCACAATGTAAATACTATTTCTCCTTCATTATTTAGTCTTACTTTTCTTACTTAAGTTATGGAATTAATGTAGCAATAAGAATTTCACAATCATAGTGTAATGGCTGTTTTTACTATTTTCATGACAAAATACTGAAACTAAATCTGTAGGTCCACCTCATGCTACTAAAATAGCTCTGACCTGCTTTGGCATGGAATGTACAAGACCCCCAAGTGTGCTGTAGTATCTGGCACCAAGTGGATCATTAAAGTCAAAAAGTTCAAAAGAGAGACTTGTTAGTCCAGGACATCTCAAAAATATTTGTATAATTATGAGTCCTTATTATCTTTGTCATGATCCTAAAACAATTTCTAATTGGATCCTAGCAGAACACTGCCTAGAGCATCACGCTGCCTCTGCCAAATTGCCTTAGTCACATCTCGTCCCCAAGTAAGCAAAACACACATTACATTAAAGAAAATATCACTAATCAGAGTAGGCCACCTTCACCCACTTCTCATTAGTCTAGTTCGGATGCTCACATATACAGTGTATACAATCACCCTGGATGCTCTGACTGGTCTAAGTCTATGCAGAACCATGTTCCAGCAAGCTGCAATGCACTGTGTTCTGTTTTTTTATCACAACCAGCATGAACCTATTCAACAAGTTGTCAGTGCTATTCCTCTCAGCCATCAGGGATTTAATTTTATGGCTGACTGGAGTAAAATTGACGAAAGCTACAAAGCATTTGTTGGCAAACTCTGTGACACTAAACAAACAAAATTGCAGACCTGTAATGTCTACAGAATGTAAAACATGATGATATATTTAAATAGATGAGCAAGCAAACCTTGAAACATCTGGAATCTTCTAAAGGTTATAAAGGATTGAACTAAACCTAATCCAATCTTTTACCTTCATACGGAAAACCTTGCGTCCAGATTTGACTGCACTGTCTTCAAAGGTGAACTCGTTCTCCCGTATGACGGCACGGCTGTCTTTGTCTCCTGTGTATGTCACCACGTAGAATTCCGGTGCCCACATCTCAAACTCTCTCTCCCAGTTGATAATAGTGGATAGTGGGGCGCTGACCAGAAAAGGGCCCTTAGAATGACCCTAAAGAGACAAAAACAGTTGGGCAAGACTTATACTGCACATTCTCTGTTAATATTTATTAATAGATTCCTTTCATTTTTAAAATGCTTACGTTATGATTATAACACATACTATAATCCACTCCTATTTCCACATTTTCCTTGCCCTCAAGAAATTCGCAATCAGTGTACTTGAAGAGCACTAGTATGAAGGCTGAAGGACAACTAATTGAGTGCTAATTGAATGGATGACCCTAATGAAGTAACTACCTCTTTGTAGAGTGAATAGAGGAACACTATAGTCTGGACAGTTTTCCCCAGGCCCATCTCATCAGCTAGGATGGTGTCAGTGCCCTGAGCCCAGGAGAAGCGCAGCCAGTTCAGTCCCTCCAGCTGATACGGATGCAACGTTCCTCCCGTGGCATTGATGTACCATGGCTGATGGTCAAACTTGATAGTGGGCTGTGAAACGAAGTATCATGCAGGGTTTGCTTAAGCAATCTCGTTTTCTAATTGACCAAACTTATTATAAACGATAAATTATTGCAACCTTGAGAAATTAAATGACCCATAACTCACATCCACAACTGGAGTTTCAGGAAGAGCATCTCTTCTCTTCACGTCTTCTTTGAGTCGCTTTCCTTTTCTCACCACAAGGGGGCGATGGTCCTCACCAAGCATCTGCTCTCTTAACACAGTTTTTTAGAGATTGGGAGCGTGAAAGTGTATATTGTTCATTGGTGGTCTGCAAGTTATTTTGATCATAGAGACATTCAACGATTTTGTCTAAATAAGAAGGCCCTTGCCCCTAAGACAAGCATTAGGGTGAGTTTGTGTATGATGATAAAACAAAAGGAATATACCTGTGGTCCCAATAAGCCTGTTTAAAGTTCTCATAGTCGGGAACATCAAAGTCATCCACCTCCCAAGTGCACTGGTCATATGGCAGGTCTCTCCATTTGATCAGGTAATGAATGTCTCCGTCCTTATCAAAACTGGAGTACACCATATGCAGATAGAAGGTTAGAATTATAAACATAAATGTAATGAGCCACAACTTGATTCCTCCTATTTAACACAATATAAATATCAACAAGAATGGTTTGGGGCAGTGAGACCAGCTATGTTGTTTGTTTTGATGGTGTGTATTTAGTGGCACTGACGAAAATAGAGGAAGTAGAGCTGGAGGAGACAAAATGTTGTACATTGGGAGTGACGAGGATGGACAGGAATGAGTTTATCGGATGGACAGTTCAAGTTGGAACTTTGGACTATATGTGAGAGAGGCGAGATTGTGTTGGTTTGGACATATGATGAGGATAGACTCTGAGTGTGATTGGAAAAGAATGCTGAGGATGTAGCTGCAGGGAAGAGGAGA
Organism: Ladigesia roloffi; assembly: GCA_037577295.1. NCBI lineage: Eukaryota > Metazoa > Chordata > Actinopteri > Characiformes > Alestidae > Ladigesia > Ladigesia roloffi. The sequence goes on along the minus strand of JBBKCR010000128.1, from coordinate 9,755,954 downwards.
AGAGGAAGGCCTAGTGGGAGGTTTATGGATGTAGTGAGGGAGGAACTACTGGCAGTGGGTGTGAGACAGGAAGATGTAGAAAAAAGAAGAAAATGGATATGGTTGATCCATTGTGGCCATCCATTCTCGGGAGCAGCCGAAAATAGAAGAACAGTTTCTTTAGAGCGGAATGTAACAAGGTATATTATAGTTTTAAGGCACAAGAAGATGAAGATATCTAATCATACAGGCTATTTGCAAGTATTCCTGACCTGTGGTTGAGGATCCTATGAATGATCATCCACTCAGGTTTGATGCCATAGCGGTAAAAACGCTCTTCCATGGCAGCGTACTGGGGGTCTTTACTTTTCCTTTTCTCATTGTTGATCTCCTCCTCCCCAGAGCCGTAGTCATATGGTGGGGGTTCGTCCATGTCATTCTTTCTCTGGTAGTTTCTGTACATCACTGTGTGGTACAGCTCCAGCTACAAATACAGGGTTAGAACATCCCTCAGCAAGAGAGAAATTGTCTAAACGAAGTCTAAATGACCAATATTTATGGGCCTGAGTGTTTATGGCTGGTCCTGCAGGGTCTATGTCCAGTACAGTTTGGAGATTTCCCTGCCTTTCTCCATGTCTGGGCAGGGATATCTCCAAATTATGCCAAACACTGGCCCTCCAGAACCAGAGCTAAGTGATCTAGTCACCTGATCTAGGCTGAACAGCATTCTGCACTCGTTCACTTAAATTTTTTGAGCTACAACATTAATCTACGTTTAACATGCATGTATATTATTTGCCTTTTTAAGGCTTTTCTGTCTTAATTTTAATTGTACAGCTCAATATTTCTCTGACCATTCCAACTATAAAAGTCAACCAATAGCAAAAGACCTGTTGTACAAGTCCACAGCCCCTATCATTTATAATCCGGTTAATTGATTATGATCATTTTTAAAAAGAAAAAAAGGCCCAATTTTTAGAGGGTTGGTGTGTGATTATGTCCCCTCCCCCAATCCACCATACTCTGATAGGAGCAACTTAGATGAGATTTTTACAGTGGGTTCCATAAAATATGGTAAATGAGAGACTATCTAAAGAGTGTCATAATGTGTTTTTGAATTTTTTGCCCCTTTTTTTTCAAAAGCTTCAGATATTTTATTATGCTATGTTGCAGATGTTACTCACTTAAGAGAATCTGCTACATGAGAAAAGCCTGATCTAGACAGTAAAATTGTCTGCACTACATGCAGTTAAATCAAAAGAGTCCTTTTTTCCAATAAAATATAGAAACAGAGATGTAGGCTAACATTGTGGTCTGAATAGGTATATGGACCATATCCCATTCCCCAGACTCAGTTTGGGGTGAACCTTTCTATTCCAGCACGAGTGGTTAGATGAGTCCAAAAAACCTTTGAGATTAACTGGATCAGAGACCATGAGCCAGTCCGTCTGTTCGTCTCATTAATGCTTCACAGAATGAATTGTAATTTTGTGGAAAGTTTTCAAAGAGGAGTGGAAGCTGTTATTACTGCAAATGGGGACCAACTACATTATAAAGTCTCTGAATTTAAAAGCAATGTCCCTGTTCAGGTCTCCCAATACGTTTGTCCACATAGTGTAAGTGGGTGATATGAGTCAAGAAACAGGAAATACTTCCCCAAAACTGTAGTCTCACCTGTAACTCATTGACCCACGAACAGTGCCAGTAGGACAGTCCAGCCCACTTAACGAACAGTAGTCTCTCCGGCCGGCCCTTTAGTGGGGGCTTGGCCACAGGATCCAGCTTCTCTCCATCTTGGGCTGGAGGAACTTCAGGAGGCAATGGGGGATCCCCCCACATCCAGTGCAGAATCCTCTGAACTTTCCCTTTAAGAGGGGGACACTGGGAAAGGACAATGGAGAAAACACAGTCATATAATTTAAAAAAATTTCAAGCAATAAAAATGTCAGTGAAAAGTTCTGTCAATTGATTGCCTTGTTAAAATACGTTGTAGGTTAAGAAATATTAAAGTAATGGAAAACATATTAGACTTCATTCTCACAATGCATTTTCAATATGAGAGGTGAGGCATATAGGAATATTTACTTTATTTACTTTATTAATATTTATTTTATTCTATGTATTTAATATTTTGTTCAAAACTTATCCAGCTCCTGGATGGAACAGTACCAAACATCTCACATTTCACCATGGTTACATTCAGTTGTTAGGATAGGTGACAATTAAAAAAATGCATGGCAGAAAGATTTACACATAATATGAAATAAAGATATAATCATGTATTTTGACCATGTCCGAGCATAATACATCAAATCATCATGTATTGAATAATCTGTTTCACTAGCAAACAAAGCACATTTCATTTAAGATTAGGAAGCCCAAACCATCTGAAATATTTCAGAAGAACTAAAAAGAGCATAAAAACCCATTTTGTTCATTTATAAATGACAGCTGTTCTTTAGATTGCACAATATTTAACCCTCTGGCTGTGCTCGGTTTTGCTACCCTTTCTCATGGCCAAAAATGACCACCAACAGATTAACTCTGTGATTTTTATTATATTTATGCTTTTTTGCTATTTTTACTGCATTAAGTGTTTAATTAACATCGGTACATGTCATAAGTATAAAATTTATTTTCTTTCTTTATTTTTTTATCTTTCAATTACCAGTTTGTTTGCACTATGTACTTGTTAGAAAACAATACAATCTTTCAAAAGTGTCAATTTCCTATATCCTCAATGCTGCTGGATTTTCTTGTGTTACTAATAGTACAGTCTGAGATCTGTAACTGATTAACAACAACACTGATTATTATGTATGGTTTATTTTTTGCAGGGAAAGCAAAGTTCATAAACTCAGCGTCCTCGTGGCCAAAAATGGCCGCCTCCTGTTTACACTCACAAAATGTTATAAAATTAATATATATTAAAATATTTTTCAGCTTTCACCAATGTAATTTCAAAAATTAGCATCAGTCCTTGTCATGAAAAGCAAAAATTCATTCAAATTAAGAATTTACGATTAAGAGAATTTACGATAAAAGAAGAATTTAAAATTATTTTTACTCAAACATCTCCAAATGAAAAAATTAATGTTTCCTCACCATACACCGAGGACACAGCCACTCTCCGTTGGGGATCTCAGGAAGGGGTGGGTTGAGGCAGTGGATGTGATAAGAGGAGGGACACGTATCACAGCAGAGCAGCTCGCCTCCGTCCTTACACACACGACAGAACTCCATGTGGTCATCCTCTTCCTCTCCTGCAGCATCCTCCTCCTCTTCATCATCATCTTTGGCCTCCCACTGGATGCCCTCCTTCTCCTGAAGGATGACATGAGCTTTTACATAATTGCAATATCTTGTCATTTTAGCACTAGGAACAACACCAGATGAAACTGTGGGGCAGGATACAAATTCGGTACATATTTAGTGAACCTATTCCACTATGGTTCTACTTCAAAATATGGCAAGAACCACTTAACTAAGTAAAACGAAACAACAGTCCATCATTATCTTATTACATATTCTGGTTTATTTAACTCTTTTTAGTGCATAATTCCATGTGTTTCTTCATCATTTGTTTGTCTTCAATATTAATCCATAATGTCGAAAATAATAAAAACTCTGAATGAGAAAGTGCGTCCAAACTTTTGACTGGTAGTGTATTTCAGCCAAAAGACCCCAAGGCTGCCTAGCACCACGCTTATTCCCACCCGGAGAGTGTGAGGCCAATTATGTTCACCTGAACCCAGGATGACTGTGGCATCACTAAGGTTCAGACTCATGAACTCCAGACAATTGGTTAATTCTTTAGTCAGGTGTCTCCACATTTTGACTGTATTATTTAATTATTAGCATGAATTATGACAAATACTCCAGTTACAATAAATTACCCTCAACAATGGAAATCCAGCTGCAGGGCTTGATAACATTCTGAACCTACTATTTAATCAGAGCTACATCTGTGGACAAAATAAACTGTTTCAAAGAGATCTGGCATCACTCAATACACATAAAACAAATAAAAATGCTTTGCACGTAATGCTAATGAATATATAAAGAATTTGTATTGTATTCTTTCATTTAAGACATTTAAAATAAAATGAGTCTAGGGCAGAGGTCCTCAACCAGCGTGCCACGGACCAATACTGATTAATTTTGTCCCAAGCTACATAGAAAGACAGATTTTAAAATTATTATTATCAAGTCTCAAAGATCTTTTAATTTGGAAAAATGATTCTCTCTGTCACATGATACAGTACATAAAAATTTTTGCCCACAAACTAGAAAAAAAACAAAAAACAAACCAAAAAAAAAATCTTTAGAACCACTGGTCTAGTGATTTAGAACCACTGGTCTAGTGTATATGGAGTGCTTGGTACTTTCATGCTCTTAATAAACCATGTTCAAATGCTTCCAGTCAATATGCCCTTTTTTGTCGTATGTTTAATCCAATAAATCAAAAATTTCTGTTGGATCAGGCCAGCAGTCAAGTGACCGTTTCTGTAAAAGTGCAGTCAAGTGCAGGTCACTCACGCAGTGGGGGCAGCTCCACTTCCCCTCAGGGGCTTTCTCCAGCTCCGGGTCGAGACACACCAGGTGATAGGCTCTGGGGCAGGTGTCACAAAGAATGATCTCCCCTCCCTGCTGACACACCTCACAGTAATCCTGATGATCCGTCTCATATCCGTCTCCATCCTCTCCTAGCGGTGTCAAACCAAGAGCAAATCTCTGACCACAGAGCCATGATTTTTCAGGAAACCATTAACCATAGTTTGAATTTATATCATATATACACTGTAAATATTAAAAATAACTGATGGCAATAGTGTGATAGTATATATATATATATTTTTTTTTTCAGGGGTGTGCAGAGCGGCCACTATTTGTATCTGTATATGTATTTGTTGAAAGGATAAAAATATTCATATTCGTATTCGTATTCACCCCACCCCGAATCCACTCCTGAACTTGAGCGTGTGACGGGGGCGGGGGGAGCGGAGTAGCTAAAAGTGAAAGTAAACATTGGTCAGCACGAAAATCCTCCTCTGCATTTAACCCATTTACCAAGTGAAGCAGCCTGTAGCCATGAACACGCCACCCGGGGAGCAGTGGGTGGGGAGCAGTGGGTGGGGAGCAGTGTGTGGTGACAGTTACCTCACTCAGGGCATCTCAGAGGTGCCTAGCGGTTTTGGAGAGCTCTAACCATGTGAGCGCGGGTGTGGGGGCGGGGTTTGGTTCCCGAATACAAATATTTTTTTAAGTATTTGTCCGAATACGGTATTTGTATTTGTCTCCACCCCTAATATATGTGCTTTGTATTGTGTTTTTCTCCAGTTTTGCTATTGCAATCAGTGCCACAAAATGAATGTTTTTTTTATTATTATTGCAACTTTACTTGCTTATTAATGCATGAGTGAAGAAGTGAAGAAGTGTTATCTCTAACCTCCAAATGGCTTCTATGTGTCATTTGTTAAAAAGTTGCCTGCAATGAGACTACATTGCTTTACTTGTAAAATGAGACAATTACCTCATTTTAACAGTCGCAAAAAAACATAAAAAAAACTAGCCTCTCTTAAACAAGGAACTTCTTAGAAAAGTAAACTGTGGACTTCTCACTCAAAAACAAGTCAAAGTCTTCAACATCTGTCAGCTCACAAGTAAACATCCACAGACAGACAAGCAGCCAAACATAAAACAATCAAGAAAAAATGTAATCAACAAGGGAAAAGAGGGGAACGCCTGAAGTGAGGGATCTCTTTACTTTTCCTCTTTTTGCGTCCTCGCCGGGCTTTTTTCTTGGGCGCCCCCGAGGCGTCGGAGCGAACAGAGGCACTGTGGATGCTGACATCATCAAAGTCTGAGAAGTCGTCTAAGAAATCCTCCTCGCTCTGTGAAGTAAGGGGGAAAAATGCAACTGAGAGACACAATGTATTAACTGGAGATCCAATTTGGGACAGAGTGTGACATTTAAAAGTCAGCGGAGACGCACTGGAGATAAACACAAAAATAACATCTTACCTGTACTGGGCTGATATCATGTGACTAAAAAACCAGAATAAACAATCCACCAATTATTGATATTATTAATAACCATTTAGTATAGGTCACTGAATAATTATTCCTAATAATAATCATGAGCTAAACACATTATTAAAAAGAATAATATATTTATTATTAATAACTCTTCTTTCACCAAAAAAATTAGTCATGGGTGTCAGAGGAACATTACAGTTGAATATTAAATTTTTATCGTGTACGTGCACTAAATGGACAACAGTCTATCCCAGCATGACTGTGTCCCAGTGCACAGAGCAATCTCCATAAAGACACAGTTGGGTGAGTTCAATAGGGGAGAACTTGACTGGCCCACACAGAGACCTGATCTCAACCCCATCCCAACCGGAACAGATGAACAGGACTTCTCGTCCAACATCAGTGCCTTGCCCATGCTCTACAGAATAAATGTTTACAGAAACTCCCGAATCTTGTAGAAAGCCTTCCAAGAAAAGTAGAAGCTGTTATAGCCGGGGGTCCAATTCCATATTCAAGTTTCTGTATTTGACTACAATATCATTGTCTGTTGGCGTCCCAATACTTTTGTCCATATAGTGTATCTTGAGCCCTTTGCGACTTAATAATATGACTCAGACCTGTCCGTTCTACAAGAGAGCATTCTACACATGGAAAGAAAGAAAGCACATCCTCCTGCATGTGACTCGGATTAAACTGCAGGAAGCCACTCTTACCGAGGAAGCTTTTTTCCTCTTGCCGCTCTGGCCCGCCTTTGATTTGGGCTTCTTGGCTTTTACTTTCTTTTTCGTGTCCTTCACTGGCTTGGTCCTCTTTTTGGCACCGGGCCCTGAGACACATCCAAACAAGACATGTTGTTGCAAACACACATTACACTTTCAGGAGACTAGTATAAATTACATCATGCACATAATGAGTCCAAACTGAGTTACTGTAGTAGTTGAGTGAAATTTTCTTAATTAAATGGTACCTTCCTTATATCCCTCTATTTTAAGAGGGGAAAGAACTGTATCCATCCCGAGTGATGAATAATACTGAATGCGATAAAAGATAATACGATGGTAAACAATAGTGTGACACAAAGCCATGAAGAGGAACATAAGTGTAAAAAAATAACAATGTAAGACATTGCATGTCAAATGGGTGGCCAAAACCCATCTTCATGGTTGCACAACATAAACATCAATGGTTACAAGCTACATCCATTTCTAGATGCTAAACAGCACCCAATTTTAATGCTACATCTATTTCCACGCTTCTACTTCCATGAATACACTGTTCCATCTCCATTTTTACGCTATACCCAATTCCATCATTATACTACGCTAACTTGATTATGCTATATTTTATAGGTTTTAAAGCTCATGCCATGGTTACTCCACACTCATTTTTATGGTAACACTAAACTCATCTCCATTTTTATACAAGAACTAATTTTGAAGTTTATTCTACACTCAGTTCTGTCATTATCAGAAGCAGAAGGAAATTATTTATGTAATAAACACACAGAGCCAGTAACAATATAATATAAAATCTAAATACAATCTAATTAAAGACAAATCTCAGTATGAAATACCCTATGCTCCCTACAGAATTGCTTGGTATAAATACTACACATAAGCAGAACAGTTGAAACTACAAGCACAAATGGCAGTTATTGCACTCAGTAGTAATAAACTAAGGAAAAATCATATTGACCACAGTAGTAATACTGCACATGAAGACTGTTGCACTGATTGAAACATTTATGCTGTACTTGTTATCCATAGTTATGCAACTCCCGAGTCATTGGGTCTACACATCTGTCTCGGTTTAAATGCGACACCTATTGATTATGCTACACAAATCTCCATTTGTGTTCTGAAGTTGTTCAGACTCAGTTCCATCCCTACGCTTCTCTTATTTACATGCTTAGGTCACACTTGCTTCCATCGTTATGCAACATCCATTTCAATGGTTTCTCTCGTCCGTCTCTATGGTCACCTTACCGTTCAAGGTTACATCCCACCCATTTCTGTACTGGTGCCACGCCCCGTTTCCATGGTTACACACGTCTACATTCTTATGCAATGTCTGTTTCCATGGTTTTGCTACACCTGTTTCCATGGTTACCCAATGAGCAATGAGTTCTTAGACACACACCATGACTGACTGAAAAGTAGAACGATGAAGATGAAAAGGCAGCGAAACAGCTTTAAAAAATTCAAAGCCTTCAAAGGAGAGATTTTAAGAAAAGATAAATCATTCTTCGCAACTTCACCATCCCCTCCAGACTTCCCCACTTCTTTTTCTTCTCCACATCCATGACCATCACATCTTAAAGACAATACTGCTCTGATTTCACAAAGTCTCAGACCAGCTTCAGCACTGACCACTGAGGAGGGTCTGGACACTGATCCTGGATCACTGGCACAAAATGCAATATCAGTAGTGGGACAACAGAAAAGAAACTCACCCTTCCCCTCTTTGGTTTTGGCTTTTTTGATTGGCCCCGTTGGAGAGAGTTGCTGGATACTGCTAAGAGAGATGGGCGGGGCCACGTTGACTGTTTCCACGGCAGCGGCCACAGCAGCAGCCACAGCCGTGGCCGAGGAGCCTTTGAACGGATTGTTGGCACTGAACTCCCGCCACTTGGCTCCTAACACGGTCATCATCTTGGACATGGGGATTTTAGGGTTCTTCTTGGCAATGAGGGGCCTGGTCACAGTTCAAAACACACAGAGATAAAGCAGCATGAATGAATTTACACTTAATGGACATAATCCACAATGTAGTATGTGGAAAAAACCTGGATAATGTTTTCATACAAAGTTGTTTCATTTGACAAGTTTGTTAAAGATTCAAAGCAGTTATCCTGTTGTGCCTGGAAATATTCAAGACTCACGTTTCAAGAAACATGTATTATTATCATTACAAAATATTAAATTAATGTAGCAAATGAAAACAAAATGTGACATTGCATAAATATATTTAGATATTATAAATATATGCTATATTAATGTATTTAATTGTACTTATATGTACTATTATAATATATAAACAATATATAAATATATACTACATTATATATTACATATGAATGCAATTTATGCATTCGTGTATTCATTTTATATAACATTTTAATATTAAGAAGTTTATTAAAATTATACAACGTTAAGGCAGATCTGGGAGACCAAGACTAAACTGTGTCCAAATTGTCATCGTAATGTATATTACAATTCTTCATTGTAATCAATGTAATTAACATAATTTTGCCTTTTTTTTCATTAATTCATTTATTATTAAAATATGTATATTTGATCTGAACCCAGGTAAAGATGGAGTTACTTGGTGTGCGGCAGAAGCAGCATCCAGTAAAATGAATGCTGTGAACTACTTGGCTGCCGTGTACCTATTCCAGCAGTCAAAACATTTGTGTAGATCTAATAATAATAGATAGTAGATCTAATAATAGGACCTGAGAAACTGGCTGAAAGCCTTGTAGTTGGTAATGGTTTTGTAATCGTCCTCAGAGAAGGCGTACTGCACGTCCTCCAGACCCCACTCCTCCATCAGCTGGCTCGAAGACTTGGGCTCCTGGAAAACAGAGAGAGCTCTGAAGCGGCCCAAGCAATATTTGAATCCAGAGGAACGTTTTATGAGCTTATATTACATTACCTTCATATTTCCATCATCATCGTCGTCATCATCGTCATCGTCATCTTTCTTTCTCCATTTGGCTTTCTTCTCTTTCTTCTCTTTGGGCTTCTTCTTCTTCTTCTTCAGCACACCATAGCTGCTGCTCTCGCTCCCTGACCGGTGCCCGTGGTCGTCCCTGTCCGACATGTCCTCGCGCTCGCCGACGCTGACCTTGGGACACAAGGTGAAGGCAGTGCAGCTTTTTAGAGGTGTAAAACATTGACAAATCAGGGAATCGCAATACAAAAGCCTGCCTTGTAACAATTATAACCGAGACCAATATGACTATGGACTGTAATTAAAAGTTCACATCCCATATTTTAAAGGCTTTCAGAAGTTGAACTTGACAAATTTTACTTGATGAAGTTTGTCCATCTATCGCCAGCACATACAATATATGGACAAAAGTATTGGGACACCTGGTACTTCCAGTGACGGGCTTAATTTAAATATTTCGGCAGACCAAGACATTTTGGACAATTGCCATGCTTCCAGGTTTGTGGACAAAATTTGGGGAAGAACTTTTTCTATTCCAGGGTGACTGTGCTCCAGTGCACAAAGCGAGCTCCATAAACACATGTTTGGATTCCAGGCCTTCTCATACATCATCAGTGCCTGACCTCATAAACGCTCTACAGAATGAATGGGCACAAAATCTTGTGTAAAGACTTCAAGAAGAGTGAAAGCTAATATAGCCACAAAGGGGGGACCAACACCATATTGAAGTTCATGTATTTGAATACACTATAATCAAAGTCCGTGTTGGTGTAATGTTCAGGCATCCCAGTACTTTTGTCCACATAGTGTATGATGATGAATAGGGGCCATTCTGAGACGCTAAGTCCCCCACCCTGACCCAGTGACAGAGGAGAGGACTTCATGGGACACATATAGTGCAAGAGTGTTGCTGCTATAGCCTGTTGCTCCGCCGCTTTGCAGCATCCATACACCTCGGTGGAAGGTGCAGGGGAAGCCGCTGCTGCCGCAGAGCACAGCCCCGCCAACAGTCCATCTGTGTTGCCATGGTAACCAAACTGTGCAGCGCTGTTGTTAGGGGAGGTCTCTCTCTCTCTCTCCCTCTGTCTCCCTCTCTCTCGTTCTTTTTCTTCCACTGCTGCAGCAGCCAATGGAACAGCGCCACCCAATCAGATGCGTTTGCATAACGAGCTTGTTTTGCAGAGGCCCTGTGGATGCAGAGCCTGTGTTCTAAAGGGCTGTCTAGACAAATCTCATTTACACATCCGGGGAGAGAGAGAGAGAGAGAGAGAGAGAGTGCAGAAGATGGAAGAGGGACAGTGGGAGAGATAGTGAGATAGAGAGATAGAGAGAGAAAGCGAGAGAGAGATGGAGGGGGAGAGAGGGGGAGAGAGTTATAGAGACAGTGAGCAAAAGAAACAGATGGACAGAAGGAGAGCAAAAGAGGGAGAAAGAGAGAGGGAGAGAGGGATATGTAGAGGAAGAGGGAGAGAAAGAGAGAAAAAGGAAGAAAGAGAGAGGGAGAGAGGGATATGTAGAGGAAGAGGGAGAGAAGGGAGAGAAGGAGGGAGAGGGAGAGGCATAGAGAGAGAATAGGAAATATAGAGAGCAAGAGAAAGGAAGAGAATGAGAAGAAATGCTGAGAGAGAGACAGAGAGACAGAAGCAGTGCGAGTGAGATAAGGACACGGTGTGTGTGTGTGTGTGTGTGTGCGTGTGTGTGTGTGTGTGTGCGTTTTACGCGTATGTCAGCGTGCGTTTGTAGCGCTCTTAG
>JBBKCR010000128.1:9722011-9734883 GCA_037577295.1 Ladigesia roloffi | reverse complement strand
CGTGAACAGTTCACTTTGAGCATATGTGAACTGAACTTTGAACTAGTTCATGAAAAGTGTGAACTTGCACAACACTGGATACACACATACATAAATATTCAGTCAGGCTGTAAATTAAGCCAGCAGATGATGTATTAACTGCCAATACATAATCGAGTTAGCATAGATCCAATCTTCGAATTCCAATATTGGACAGATGGTAATAATAATTCGTTTGTCTGCAGATGATAAACTGGCCGCCAATAAATTCTGCACCTCTGCACGAGGTGTTAATGCTGGAGAGAGATTCTCCCTCCCTCTCTTCGAACTGCTGCTCAGGCGGTGGCCCATGAAATATGCAGCTCCTGTGTTGGAGTCGATCAGCTAAACCCCGCAGCCTAGCCCGCCCTGGGGGAACTGGAGAAGAGGGGGCTTTCCCCGTCTCCTGGACGCTATCCTTAAAATCCACTTAACCTCCATTTAACCACCCCTGAGAGGGCGCTTGAGCACTGGGTAAGAGGCTCTGCGGTTCAAGCCTGACTCGCAGCCCCACCGGGCACTTGGGAGAATTTGCATTCACTGGTGCTTCCTACCTCGCCAAGGAGGGGCTTCTTTTTTCCAGCTGACTCTGTATATATATACACACACTGTAGCGTCGGTGCGTGAAGCGTCGGGTATTTAGGGCGGTGCGTCTACAGCGCTTCTCACAAGGGGCTCTTTCATGTTTGCAGAACATGTCTGGTGGCTGCCAGGCGCGTTACGCTAACAGCTCTGTTCACTTCACATCTCTGTTGCAGCCGCTGCTGATGCAACGTGGCAAACGCGAACGCAGCCCACACAGAGATGAAACAGTGAGCTAATGCTCAGAGGCACCATACCGTACTCTGACTCAGGCCGTGGCTTATCCTCAGAGGAGGCTGAGGGGATCTTAAAAAGTCTTTCATTTTCAGGAATTGTTTTTCTAATATAAGTTTTTGGGTGGTAGCTTTTATCAAACGTTAATGTGTCTGGATAGCGGTCAAACCCACGCGTCTATATCTCGAGCTTTGGAATGACACTCGAAAGACTCCGTGCACCAGAAGGCAAGTTGATTGGTCAGTGAGAAGTAGTCGTCTTAACTTTGTGAAGAAAGGGAGTGGCTTGTTGTGGTAACTGCACTGCCTTTGACCTCCCCTAGGGCCAACAAGCATGGGCAATTTTTGAGCTAGGTCATGCCACCACAATGACAAGGTTGGATAACTAGGGTATTGTCAGCTAAAGGACAAACACTCCACAGAGTGCAGCTAGAAGTGCCAATTCAGCAATGAGTACTTACAGTCCTTAGCGGCCCTGGATGAGGTACAACTGCACTACACTGCACTGCCTCACGGTGATCTGCTCATCAAGAGACTATCCTGAGGCCTACAAGCATTAGCATACTTTGAGCCACTTAATAGCAAGTCAGGATTCAAACTAGCATGCTGGCAGTAGAAAGACAAATGTTCTACCCAGTGCACTGAGAGGAAAACTCTCTTATATAGAGTTAACTGTGGTTCATAATATGGCTGCGGGGTGACAGTCATTGTACACTGCACCAGATACATTTAGAAATGTAATACTATGAATAAGGACTGTAAAGTGTATGGTTTGTTACTTCTTGAGGTGAAATTGCCCATTGGAACACACAGAAGAGTGCAAAATAAAAATTACCTCTTCAACAAACCACTAAATGTACAATATCCAAGCATACGGCTGCCATCTTTAACTGAGTCCAGGTGAGCAGAAGAGTGGCTTCTCTCTTTTTTCAATGAAGTAGAAGCTGTAAGGAACTGTGTATTTATATTGCACCAATAAAGGGTGCAAAAGATTATGGGTGTCTTTTGGGTGCTTTCAGACCTACACATGAGCTCAACAATGTTTTTGCAAAGACTGTTCGGAGTTTCAGACCAATTACAAGAATTTGAAGCAGGCGGCCATCAAAGACAGAGAACCTAGAGAGAAGTAAAAATGACCCAAGTTGGCACACCGAGAGGAGATGGGTCATTTAAGTGTAATTTGGCCTGATGATGAAATATAAGGTCAAAATATTTCAATGCAACATTCTGAACATTTGCTAAGATAAAAGAGAAAATATATTTGCTTTAACATTGTCGGATGTTCACTTAGATATGTCAGTCACTTTCAAGATCAAGGAGAGCCAGGCCATGTAGCAGATGATGTCAAGATGAAGCAAATGATGCAGATGATGTCATGCAGATGATGTCATGCATGTATACTCTAACCCACCCCCTCACCCCCCCTCAGGGCCGTGCACAGACCTTTTGAGGGGCATGTGCTGAAACTAATTACAACTAATTACAACAACACTCTTCTGTGACCCCTGTGTTTCAAGATGTTTATGATTATACAGTGCAAACACACCTGGCCTTCTAGTGTGTTTTTAGGGGGGCACGAACTACCAGTGTGTGAACTACGTGCCTGGGCGTGGGCGGGGTTGTTGTGCGTGTGTGTTAGTGCGCGTGTGAAGCACTTTAAGTAGTCCATCTAGAACGCCCATAGCGTTAGAAGAAATTTATATTTAAACTTTTGGCTGTTCAGTGCAGGGGGTGGGGGGCGGGGTCACGAGCAGTTCTAGGGGGGGCCTGGCCACCCCTGGCCCCCACGTAGAACCGCCTATGACTCTGCTTGATGTGCTGTAAGGTAAGTTCGAGGCGCTCAGGGGTCGTAGTTGTGAAGTTTGTCTGACAGTGTGAGCGGTTCTAAGTGATACGCGTTTTAATGCCTTTAATTGGTTAAATATTTCTATAAAAGACAAACAGACGTAAAGGGTTACCAATAGCATTGATTTATTTAAAAAAAACTCCCCCAAAAAATAATTACAAAAAGGACATGTGCTCTGCACAGGTTGAGCCCTACCTGTGCACGTGCCTGCTTCACGTTTTTTGCAGGGGTTACATTCCAAAAGCACCCATGCATAGTGTTGTTGCCACATATTAGCTGAATTTATGTTAATATTTATGTTACAAAATTAGTACATTATCTTTTTATGTTACAAAATTAGTACTTAATAATTTCATATTTTAATATTAATAATTTCATATTTAATAAAATGTATAAAGAAACATATTGGCATGAAAAAAGCACCAAAAATGCAGACAATACATGCAATCTCTGTGTTATAGTGGGGATTTCTGAATACAATTATCAGTTAGGTTCTCAGAAAAAAATCTGCATTAGACTGATACCGCGACTCCTGATCTGCGTAAAAGCGGGGGGTTACTGTACATGGTAAAAAAAACATGGCAAGACTTAATGGCATGAAGAGACACTTAATCTACCAGACTTTGGGGATTTAACCAGCCAGCAGTGAAGAAATCACCACAATCTGCTGGACTCTGGTCCTCGTGGACAGGGATTAGCCATAACTGATTTAGCTCATTACAAGGGCGGTACCGAAGTGGTGCTCCTGTTACCAGCTGTAAGGAAGGGGTCAAAAGTTATAGGCTTGGTGGTCCATCACCTTTTGTTCAATACAGCAGTGGAATACGGGGATCTCTAAAAGACCCTGGCACTGCCTGTGCCACACTCACCGTTGAGGACCTGGCACTGAGCCCCTTCACTCTGGCTGAGCTTGAATGAAGCACAACCTCAATACAAGCTGAGTGCTAGAACGGGCAGCAAAGCAGCTCTGACCTTCCAGCAAGGGCTCCTTCTGTACTCCATTAGAGCAGAGATTCATGGCCAGGAGAGCGTTTACGGGAAAACACATTAGGCCTCTGACAGGCCACGTATGGAGATGAAGTGTTAATAGTGGCCATTAACGTAAAGAGATGAGTTGGGATTCTCCCCTCCGCACCACACCTGGGACCGGACGCTGAGGAGTGTAGGAGTTTCGTTTTGGGATGAGTTCTGCTTTTTCCCTCCCACAGAGTGACACATCACATAACAGCCAACCTAGACAACCCTGACAGTACACAAAAATAAGATCAAAATGGACCCACATATGGAACAACGTATGCATAGAACAGCTAATAACTCTGCTGTATAAAAGAAACACTTTGTTTATTTTTGTTTATTAAAAAAAATTTAAGGTAAAAAATCATAAGGTAAAACCAATTACCAACAGACCTGAGACGAAACTTGCTTGAAAGGAAAGAAAGATATGCAGAAACAGAATAAAAACTGCAAATATTAAAGAGGAAAAGGGAAATATATCTTGAATAAAAGCTGGAGGCAGCTTGATCCTGGATCATTACTTCTTATCTATGTGTTTCTGAATTCAGTCAATGGCTTTCATGTATTGTCCAACCAGTCAACTTAGTACTACTGGGCTGTTCATCATTAAAGGAAGACGTTTCCAAACATAACAAAAAAGGACATAAACTTATGAAATTGGACTGATGATATTTACCTAGGACAGTGCAGAAATCCTGGTATGCACATGAACTATTGTCTGAAAATGGAGAGTATAAAAAAATAAATTTCCTCGGCTTTTTTTTTTTAAAACACAGCCATGATGTTCTTTATTCTGGCTAATCATTTAAAATCCCAGTCCAGACATTAAATGTTTATTCAGAGCAAAATCTATTCTCAGTAACAGCAGCTGTCCTAGATTAGCCCAAAGTTTACTAGTAGAGAGTGTGTTTCAAGTCCAAAACTACAGCAGTCACTGTGCTTAAAATTCGCTATCCATTAAAATTTACATTTAAATCTGGCAACATTTGCTCTTATATTCTCTTATGTTCAAGGTATTAACTATGTACATGTGAAAATACATTCCCTATAGTGCTAAGCCATTCTTCTGAGTCACATGTAAGTAAATTCCATTATTACTTTGGGTAAAAAGACATTGTAAACAATGGCCATTCTAAACAAAAAAGGGGCAGTTTATGGGGGTTACATGCAGTGCAAGAAAGACATGAGTCTTATATACACTATATGGTCAAGAGTATTGAGACACCTACAAATTACACTAACAGGGATTTTAAAGACATGGCATTCAAACACATTCTTCTTGGACAGCTTTCCGCAAGATTTTGGAGATTCTGTGGGAATTTGTTCCCATTCATTCATTAAAGCACTGATGAGATCTGGCACTAATGCTGGAGGAGAAGTCCTGTCTCACAATTTCAATATCAGTTCAACCTAAAAGTGTTGGATGGAGTTAAGGTCAGGTCCCTGTGTGGGCCAGTCAAGTTCTCCCAATCATGTCTATAAGGAACACAGCCATGCTGGAATATAAACAGTTCTTCCCAAAACTGTGTCCACAATGACATTGTCTAAAATGTCTTGGCATGCTGATCCACTCAAATTGCCCTTCACTGGAAGTAAAGGGAGTAGTCCAAATGCTTTTGTCCATATAGTGTATTCTATGCCTGAGTATGTGTTTGTATATGTACTATAAAAGAAAGCACTGATTCTCATAGTGATTCTCACTGTTTCTTTTGGGCCTTCACTGTTCACTTTTACAGTACAGTTCAGTGTGAGTGTGTTTCTACAGACCACCTGGTTAATAACTGTCCAACCATGAAATATAGGATTGCATGTTTTATCTACTTAATTCTTTATTCTTATATTCTTTTCATTAAGTTAAAAAAAACTTAATGTTTTATCTACTTAAGTTTGCTGGGCGATAAATTGTCCCAGAAATTATTGCGATAAACGATAATATTGTCATTCAACTGGTGTAAAAATGGCATAATAATGCAAATGCACCCTTTCAAAGATACATAAACTCTGGGAGTGGAAGACATGGTAAGACAGTCAGCATACCTTGACTTTGTGTGGCTTAAGGCAGGATCTCTCAGGATTAGCAATGTGTCCAGCTGTGCTAAATTATAGCGGTGTCCCTATACTTTTGTCCAAGGCGATCGTCTTCGTCTTAATAACTCTAGCTCGCCGGGGGGTATTATGGCAAACAAGGGGTCTTTGGAAAGCTCTCATTGAGCCCTATTTAATTCAGCTTCCCAGAGATTGGTGCTTACCCGTCTAGAAAAGCCAAGAGTAATAAGTGAATGTTAAAACCGGACTGGCTCTCTGCACTTCTACAGGTATTTCTGTAAATGTATACACTTCCATTTAAATAAAATATATTTACCCCTGATTATACTATTACTTGGCTATTTTTTATTATTTATATTATAAACGTAGAGCTTTTTCAGTTCTGCAGCGCACCAGACAGTGAGAAGCCGAGTTAAGCACGTCTCACATCACGCTTCTGAGGATAAACGAGGAGAAATGAGACTCTGGCACGTTCCCAAAGGAGTGCCGATCTCTGGGGAAAAAAATTCCCGTCCTGTAAGTGAGACGGCCGTCCGCAGCGGCAAAAGTGGTATTCACAGCTTAAATGCGTAAGTAGTTAGCATTTTCTCACCAGGCGGCGAGCTAGCTATTAGGCTAACCCACAAGAGAGTTATTGCCTCATTACCTTAAGGAAACGAGAGGGGGCGATAGAGACCAATGTATCACAGTGGAGTCCGTAGGACAGCAAACAAATGAAAATTATCGACGAAATTATCGACCTCGTTTAAATGATAATTTAAAAGCAATTAATTGATTTATTGTTTATTGTGACCGGCCTACTTAATACCTACAACCTGCTTAGATTTTCAGAGTAATTTAATCTTGGTTACAACAAATAATACAGTACTTTGGAGTTTGTAGCTCTTCCTGACCTGGTTATCAGCTGCAACCTGTTGGGATTTCAGTGTGTTTTATATTCACACTTATAGTCATGTTACTCAAACGAATTATCAAGAACTTTGGAGGCTGTAACTTACCCTGAACTTAGAGGACTGTAAAAGAAAGTGTTTTCAAAAAAACCTATTATCCAATCACACAACATAAATTATGCAAATTGTGCAATCTCAATTCCATTATATGTCATAAATTACCATGACAACCCTATCATGAAACGCACGGTTTGATATGCAGTTTGTGGCAGACATTACGCACACACACACATACACACCACGTCTTGAAAGGGTGTATGCTTTCACGGCACAGCATCCAAAAATAGCACCCACCAATCAGAGAGATGCCTTCCGCAGGCACAGAAAAGCTACTGATAATCTTTCAATTTCAGGGGAGGACAAGACAAGCGAAAGAGAAAACCGAACTGAAACGAGAGTCATAAAGCAAGGACAAACAGAGGCAGGAGGACAAATTCCGCACATCTCCAAATCCTGGCCCCGGATCAATCTAATGAGACCTTCCAACACAAACTGAAATGGCACAGGAAGTGAAGCAAGAAAAAATTATCTGTCCTGGTCCAGAATTTTGGTCCCTAAACTAATCTGAGTCCTTTTTTATTCTCAATTTTTTATTCAGATCCATCATGGGTCCGGGACTCCCTTGGTGACTCGATACCAACACTGGGAGAAGGAAGGCTAGTAAGTGCTTCCTCTGAGTCACGTGAAGCTAAGAGGCACCCGTGCAGGCTAGAATAATGCTAGGTGATGTGGGGTGAAGGAGGGCCACACAACCCACCCAGAGAGAAAGAGAAGCCAGATATGCTTTCTTTGATGAGTGTAGCACCACTGGGGATCGAACTCATGATCTCCTGATGACAGGGTTAGCTCTAGTATCAGCCTATACATAATTCAGTCAATGTTTGTAATACAGCTCACACAAAAAACATTTTTGTGAAATACTGCCAGGACGAAACATTCAAAATTAACTTTAACTTCAAAAAGACAAATCCTTACTAATTTATAATGAACGTTCATGTAAACAGTCTTTTCCAAATAATTTTGGAGCATTTCTATCACCCTGTAGAACTATTATTGAATTAATTTCCTAACAATACAGCAGAACGTTAAAATCTTTTGGGATGGGAATGGTGATAAACAGGGAAGTGAGCTGATAAAATGTTAAAATTAGTTTACTGCAGACTTTCATTTTTAAAGTACTGCTATATAAAAAAGGGCAATAACATTTGGTTTGCAAACACTTTCAAAAAACAAGTAGCTTTTTAACAGCAGTGTTCCCTTTAACACAGTTACACAGCAGCAGTTCAGATATGAAGAAGAAGAAGATTCTTTATTTATCACATGCATAGTAATACAAATACAACACACAGTGGAATTCTTTCTCTGCATTTAACCCATTCAACAAGTGAGACAGTGGGCTGCCGCCAGCGAGGCCCTTGGGGAGCAGCGTGTGGGGACAGTACTTTGCTCAGGGCTCTGTCCCCAGATACTGTTGAATTCCAGCTGCGCGTGACACTCGCAGTTCGAATTCGAACCCCAGCCCTCTGATTGCAGGGCCAATGCCCAAACCACTAGACCATCCAGCTGCCCCACTAGGACATTTCTTAAACATTAATGTAATCAAATCAAATATAAAACCAAAGCTATTTTCCACTGCAGGGCATTTCACATTTTAGATCATTTGTTACAGAAAAACAGCTTACCCTCAGAGTCCAGACCATTACAGCAGCTGCAAAACGGGACCAACTCCATATTAAAGTCTATGTATCTCAGTGCGGTGTCATTAAAGTCCCTGATGATGTAAAGTTCAGGCGCCACATTACTTTTGAACATTTAGTGTATGTTGGCTAGTGGTTGTTACAGTGTATGTTGGTTATTGGACATCTTCTGAAATCAAGAAAATCATGGTGAGGGCTTTACACTGTGGCTGGAACAATAATGTGTGGATTTGATCATGTTCAACCACAACAGTAGTTCCTGATTTAGGATGAATAATCCTGGAGAATGGGGAGCAGAACGATTATAGCAGTTGCGAAGGGGGATGAACTCCATATAGGAGTAATAAGGAGCCCCCGAAAACCAGCCAAGATTTTTATATAAAATATATATTATATACACACAGACACATGCAGATACGCTATGTAGATCCAGCACCCCCACCAATCTGAATAGAATAAGCAGCACAGATAATGGTTGAATGAACAAATAAATTAATAAATCCATCTAATCTGTCGTCTTGGGTGAATCCAATGAATGTTGTCATTATCTTGTTCATTTATAATACCGGTCAAAAGTACAACACACCAGTGTTTCAAGCTTTTTCTTATTCCAATGATTCCAGTGAACAGCATGATATGGTACAAACAACTGTGCTTAACTGTGAGAGGTTGAAAAATGTTAAGATTACCCAGAAGTAGGAAATAACTCTGTTACGCTATGCAGGACATCTGGTATGTGCTAGAGTTGGTCAGGTTCTACCTACAGCAAGATAGTGTCCCAAAACATAAGTCCAAGCTCTGCCAGAACTACCTCAGAAAAAAGAACAAGATGGTAAGCTGGAAAACATGGAGTGGCCAGAAGGTTTCAGATTTAAACCCCACTGAGCAGCTTTAGGATGAACCGGACAGAAGAGTGAAAGCAAGGCAGACTATTAAGTTCCGCACACGTATGGGAACTTCTGCAACATAGTTGGAAAGATCTTTCTGCTGAATGAACAATGAGACACTGAACAACTTGAATTTCACTTCAAATAATAACAGAAAATTGGGGTGTTCTAAAACTTTTTATTGTTCATCACTGCATCAAATGATATTCTGCCAGTATACACACTGGCTTGACTTAGACCAGAGAGTGCTTCTTAGTGTGCCTCCATACAATAAAAATTATTTTCTATCAGATATGATGGAATATTTAATATCATGGAAATCCATGGGTAACTTATGACCGGATTTCCCTCCAATCGCAATGTTTCCCAATCCTGGTCCTAGAAGCACGTTTTCCCTGATTTAATCCAAGCTGGAATCTTTATTAAGCCTTCAAAAAGGATGGACATGATTCAAACAGGGCTAAAATCACTGGCAATATGTCACCAAACCCATGTAAAACTAGTCCCGACCATGGAGACTTAAGAAAAGGTACAGAAATTTACACATGTATGCAGTGTTCTGTAAGTGCTGCCGATCATTTTTCTCCGATTTGTAATCGTGATAAATATTTTATCACCTACCCAAACAAGAGTAAGGAGGAATGGATACACTGAGCAGTATTATGGTAAAGAGGAGGGGCTGAAGGCATCGATTATTTTGTCCTGATTCATTTATATTTCTCAAAGCATTCATATGTATTTACAACATTGCCCTAATAGCCATAAAACCTTCAAAGATAGCATGACTCAAATGACACAAGAAAAACAAACAAAAAAAGGGCCCGCTATGACCCAAACCGTCATGCCAATGGAGGGCTTACCTTCTGATAGCATTCTCCATCCAGCCCCCCATTCACATTTCACGCAGCACCAATTCATCTTATTTAAGGCGTCGGTTATTGCGGGCACGCATCACTGATCACTTTATCCCTCCGGCTGAGAGTGGTGGTCATGTGTTCGGCTGGATTTGAAGCACAAAGTCAGCTCCAGACTGCAAAACCTACAGTTACTTCTACAGTTGCAGGCCACGGCACCCTGAGTAAACTATTTGCATAGAATTTTTCAAGCTCATCGTCCCATTGAAATTTAAATGCCAGATAATTAAATACCTTGAACCATTTAAATGGAAAACGTAGCAACTGATTGACTAAAAACCAGACCAAGGCCATAGATTACAATCGGCAGCAAGAACAAAAATTTGCCTTCCAGTGTTTTTAACCTCTGGAACCTTTTTTGAATAAAAAAATGGGAGGCAGATTTAAAAAAAGGTGAAGATTACTTGCATTCCAGCCATTTATGATTTTTTATTTTATTTTATGGAAACTAGGAAGGTTTGCACATGAAAAGATTTTTTAAAAAGCTTTCTGAAAGCTCTTTTTATATTGAAATGATGCAAGATATGTTCTGAATGTGGGGAAAAAGGTATTCTGGCTTCTGCAACAATAAGAATAACCTTCACCAGGCCTGGACTGCATTTTCTGAAATCAATAAAGGCAAGTCCTTCTACATACAGTCTCGCATAATGCATGCAGCAATCTGCACAATTCCTTTCATGATCTGAACCCACCCTCCCACCCCTAACGTCTCCGATTTAGCCACATGATGGGTAAGAGTATACACGAGAAAAAAATCTGTGTTCCGGGTAGATCTTCAGACTTACTCCCAATTAATTCAAAGCTGGCTGAGGGCGAAAAACTACGAATGTATTGATTTTATTGAGCCAAGTGCCATGGCGGTATAAAAAGCAGGCAGCCGTGGCTGAGGCCCAGCTATAAAGCCACTTCATCACATCTCTCTAGCATGGCACGAGCACCCTGGGGAGGTGAGACTGATCTGACTGTGAGATTGATGAGCCTTGTTTAGGAGCTAGAGAGAACTCCCTCCATTCAGAGGGAAGAGGAATATAAAAATGCAGCGCTGGAGGAGTTATTTCAGGGTAAAGCGAGGAAGAACCCGACCCGCCACTGATCCATCTTTAAAGAGAACGGGCGCTGACCTTAGAAAAACATCAAACGGGCCACATATAGCAAAATGTAGTCTATAAATGTCCATCCATCCAAATAGTGGTATCACACACTCTATGGAAAAATGTATTGGGTTTTGCCTGGCCATTACACCAACAGGGATTTTAATGACATCACATTCAAATGCCTTTATTATAATAAGGAATCTTACTGGACCTTTCTTTTATGCACTGGTTCACTGTCATGCTGGAACCGAAAAGGTTCTTCCATAAATCGTGTCCACAAAGTTGGAAGCATGGCATTGGTGCCTTGGTATGCAGAAGGGGCCACCAGAATTCATTCATTAAGAGATATGTCCCAATACTTTTGTCCATATAGTGGTACTGAACAACATACACTGTCAAGCATATTTGAGTGGGTAAAAGAAGGCAATTCTAGGTAGGATATGCAACGCTTCCTAGTTCATTAAAGCACAAAAAGAGTTGTGCGATGTCACAAATATTCAAATTTCTTAATGGATAAAATGAAAGTTGAAGATCTCGTTTCCTGTGCTGTAATGAAACATCATTGCCATGGTGAACCATGGCTTCTTCAAACCAAATTTAAAGAAAAGCAGCCAGTGTTACAATTTTATATATGTAGCATTTCACATGTTAAATATTGCTTTTCCCAGTTTAGAATCCACACCACACACATTTAAACCTGACAAATTGGCCTCACTGTCACAGGATGTAAATAATTTCACAATAGTGGTGCAAACAGTGGGCTGAAACCCTTAACAAATGACCTGTATCAATACTGCCAATCCTGATCCATTAAAGCAGGCCCGGACGAGCTCTGATACTGATCTCTTAGAGTGCATTGGGACATTCCTGGCGTGGGCATCCTGAGCAGTGGTCTTCTCTCAGTGCACTGGACAACTCTACACAGACAACAGAACAAAAGTATGATGCTGAATGCCCCTTAAATGGGAAAAGTGGACCCCAGATGTACTGCTGCCATTATTATTATTATTATTATTATTATTATTTGTATTTGTGGGGGGTTTGGTCACATGTGTCTATTGAAGGGCAATTAGCACTACATTTTTAAAACCCTGACATAGATATCTAACAGCCTTGCTTTCTTCAACTCAATCAGAATGGCTCATAACGCATGACTCACTTCTGCTCTGACCTGGCCCACACATTTAGGAAAGTCTATGAGGGCATCAAGATGAAGATGATGGGGAAAAAAACAAAAACCTCAGGCAGAAACAGAAGCAAAAAAGAACATGAGCGGAAAGTGATGGAGAGCCAAAATGGTGTGCATCTGAGCTCATTTATATGCAAGGAAAACTGCGTCTGCTATGAATGTATGAATCAGACTGAACACAGACACAGGCACAAGGAATTTCCCCGTCAGACCAAGGTGCAGGCAACTTGCAGACAAACGCAACCCAAATGATTAGAGTTACAAAAAAAGAGCAGCCCCATGGTTTGGTCACCCCACCCCCCACACACACACAAACACACACACCCCCACACACACCATCCCTCCAACCCCTGACCACCCACCCCCCCACCACACACACCCCCCCCGACCCCCATCTCGAGG
>JBBKCR010000128.1:9682298-9708168 GCA_037577295.1 Ladigesia roloffi | reverse complement strand
GGATGCCACTGCTCTACCCGTGTCACACATCCATGTTTTCACTAGGCACCAGGCCATTCTAAAGTGCCAATAGTTAATATCAAAGTACAAACCTTTTTTAGGTGTGCCACAATAGGTAGAGTACAAGTGAGTTAAGGAGTAAAACACCCCATCTACAACTAAATCCCTGAGCCCATTCTTTCTGATTATCTCACTCTCATGCCTTATCTGATTACGTTTGTGGTGAGGGGATAGAGCATACTTGAGTTTTCACTAAAATAAACCTGTAGGTCAATAACACTGTGAACAGTAGCAGATGTGAAACATCTAAAATATTTATTATGAAGTCAAAAGGACATTTATTAATCAAGTAAAACTTTTTTATGAGCCCCACACACTACATTTGCATACTTCTCATGCAGACCACTATCAACTGGCTGTAATTCCTGACCTCTGGCTTCTGAAACGACTTTTTCAATGTGATGGCTTTGAGCAGTTGCTTATTCCTAAATATAGCTTTGGTTCTCTTCACATCCAGTCTTACTTCAACAGGTCCAACCTCCATTGCATGGTCTAATATATTATTATGCACTATGTGTTAATGATTGAAATTATTTCATTATTTCAAGAATAGTTTGGTGAAAATATACTTTCCCCCTAACTTAAATGTAGTTGATCAGCCAAGACATATTTGGTATCTGAAATTTGTTAACTCAGTTTGGTGCCAGGGCTACAAGGCTACAAAATTTAATGTACAGAATTGAATGTAAATGTTTAATCTCAAATTATGAGAACGAAAGTTTAAAATCTCAAATTAACTTGCTTATGTGGTTTCTGGGGCTCAATCTGCTGTAAAATCATATTTTCAGCAGCTGGTGTTACAGTAGCAAAGCCATATGATGCTGTATTTGTCTTTTGTCCATGGAAAGCTGGAGCATGGCAAATAAAGTGCCTGCCTCGTTCCACCATCCAGCTGCCACTAGTAGTTTTCATGAATGGCTAAAAGCAGTTTTTGTATATGCCAGAATGATCAAAAACTGCAAGATCAAAACTTAATACAGGTGCTGCAGTATTGCATCTCAGCATTTGGTCTAGTTATTTTTAATGGATTAATAGAGCCAACATTGATGTGCAGGGTTGCAAAAATGACAGCATAACTGCAAACCATGCAACATTTTCCTCTCCATTTTAATTTTAAGTAGCATTTACCCATTTTTTATCCAACAGTTAACAGTAAAATGTAAACATAACTATAAAACATTGTACCTATTTGCTCAGCTGCTACACTGTATGGACATCACTATTGGGTAGCCTAAACATTACACCAACAGGGACTTTAAAAGCCCAAACCTTGACAAACAAGTGTGTCCCAGGACTTTTGTCAATATAACGTAGCTGCTTTTCACATCCACATTCTGGCCAGCTTGGCTGTTTTGGGCACACAATAGCCCGCTGCTATGAAAACAAGGTAAACAGGGAACAACAGGTTTTCTTTACCTGAGTTGTGGTTATTAAAGATCTCGTATGAAGTTACTCAAATTAGCGATGTTTGCGCCTTGAAAAATGCCGTACATGTTACCGGTTATCCCGCGCATGCGCACTTGTCAACCACCTCTGTCAACCTCTGCATATAATGTATTTATTGATTGAAAAGAAGCCAAAATATCTTATGATCATGGGTGAGACGCACTGCATTAGGAATAGGAAGCTGTCTGAGGTTTAGGCAAAGTCTTGAGTCTGAAACTGAAATAAGATCTCAGTGCTCGAATTTTCTGTATTACATCGCCCTCTCTTGGATACAGCTGCATCCAGCATGCACTAAGCTGCAACGGAATGACCATGTTAATAAAAACACCATGCTGGTACAGATTTTCAGCAACATTTTGCCAATTATATGGTCCTGCTGTGCTGAACATGGTCCTCCATCCAAATAACAGGGCAACGGTGCTAATGTGGTCTGTTTGCGTTGATGGGTAAAGGCGGAAGGATAGGGGTAGGTGGGCATGAAACTTTTTGCAACATTAGTCAGTGATTTTAACCTACAATGTGCACTTTGCTGTTTCTGATAAAATGGCTACAGGTGAAGGTGTGGGGGGGGTGGATCTACTTAAGTGACAGCTCAGTGTATTTAAAACATAACATCCTGTGTGTGTGTGTGTGTGTGCGTGTGTGTGTGTGTGTGTGTGTGTGTGTGTGCGCGTGTGATTTCAGATATCCCTCAGCAGTAAAGGGGACAAATGCTCTGCCTCCTGAAGACTGTTTGGTGAAGTTCTTGGTGGAGAACTCTTCTGACAGTGTGGTCCAGTGTGCTAACTGTGATATGGAATACAAAACACAGGTGCTCACACAACATCACACAACTCCACATGTTTTTCCATACAGCCATTCTCATTTTAATTTTTATTTAATTACTTTTCTTTTTACTTCTATATTCATTTTGTTATAAACTTAATTTTGTTTGTTCTGAAATATGGGTTGTATATTTGTGTTTATTGGTGTTAAGAATTATTTCTATATTATGGTACTACCTGCGGTGATGACGTGGGGCAGGTAGCTCCCTCGTGGTTAATGGTGGATGGTGAGGGCTTGGAAAAACCCTGATTTGACCACTCTCTTCAATGCAAACACGGTTGGAAATAGTTTTTCGTTTACTATTTGTCACCTTTATTTTACAATGTTTTCAGATCATTATAGTCTATTTATTTATTTAGTGGCAATAAATCATTTTCTTTACTTGTGTGAGGAGATAGCATCAATCCAGCCAAGCACTAACCTACAGTTCAGAAAATTATGGACACCACAACATATTCAACACACCCTCTGATACTCACTAGGCTTGTTTCATTTGTCACTAGCTCTCATCAGCTCATTTGTTATTATTCACTATTCATTACCGTACATGTATCAGTAAATTTTTCTTTTTATTGCTATCACTCTGTCGCTGTTTTGCTATTTGGTACCAACCAGGGGAGGGTGGGTTTCTCTAGCTTTCACTCAAAGGAGCATTTCCACTGTAGGCCTTGACTTTCTGCAAACTTGAGGCTTGGAGTTTTAGGAAAAGGGGCATACAAATAAATATGAATTGAAAACTGAATTGAACATTTCCAAAAGTGTTATTTAAATTTTTAACCAATGGAATATATTAGCATATACACTCATAAAAATGTCGCATTAACACTACACAGCTTTCATAAGTCAGTTTTGATCTACTGACATGATTAATCACTCTAAATCTTACACACAGCGATGTCAGCGTTACTCTGTTATTTTTTGCAATAGTGTTCTTGTCATTGTGCTGCACAAATAAGTTTTTATTTTCTATTGCCTTTTATCTTTTATTATTTCTTGTTGCACTGAGCATAATAATGACAAAAAATTATAAATAAATTATCTTAACCTTGCCAACCATACATTTTCTACCCCTTTTAACCTGCACTTGGGGTCAGGGGCTGGAGCCTATCCCAGCTGCAACAGACGAAGGCAGGGTACACCCTGGACAGGTGCCAGCACGTCGCAGGGCCACACACATTCATACCTAGGAGCAATTTAGTGTGCTCCATCAACCTTTCCCCACCCAGACAGTCACGGGGAGAACATGCAAACTCCACACAGAAAGACCCTGCGCCCGACCCGGGAGTCGAACCCAGGACTTTCTTGTTGTGAGGCAACAGCTTTAATCCCCTGCGCCATGTCTTATCTTATATTAAATATATAAAACACACACCTCAAATAAAAAACGCCTATTCATTTAGTTACTTAAAGAGGCCTGGTTAGTTAAAAGTATTGTTAACTAACTTTGTCTTTTTTATATATGTGTGCATGTGTGTGTGTGTATTTTTCCAGAAAGCTGGAGCGATGTATTACTGTAATACGTGTAGGCAGCCCCTGTGTGGACCCTGCAGAGAAGTCACTCATAAAGCCAGGATGTTCTCCTGCCATGAAATCGTCTCACTGGCCAAACGTGCCAAAGAGATACACAGGAAGTGCCGTAAGCTCAACACACGATATGATTACCTTTAAAAGGCCCTCTTCACTTCATTCACTTTATATTTGTTTATATTAAGTGTTTTATTATTTTATGCTATTATTTTTGTATGTTTTCTGTTGTGCTGTGAGGTGAGTAATTTGACATGCACAGGCACATACACACACACACAAACACACACTTATACTTTACGCTTTTTTGGATTATTTTTAATCTTCAGTTTAAGTGAAAACTAAAAAAGTGATCGCATGTAAACTTTAAAAAAAAATAAATAAGTATATAAAAAACAAGCTTCAGTTCAGAAAAAACAAACCATTGTAAAACCTAATTTTTGGCTTAGTTTGTAACATTATTGACTGTAAAATTTGCCATTGTCATTCAGAGGGTTTTTGTTGACTGCTGCATAAAAATAACGCATCTACATTAATAATAATACAGTTCTATGGAAAACATAAATATGGGTTTTTTAAATAAATGTACTGTTATACATTACCTTATACCTTATAAAACAAAGGGCCTTAGGCCAACATATCTGTTCCTACTAATCAGCTCATTTATAAGCATTTATTTGTGGTGGGTATGGGCAGGGGGTGGGGGCTTCAGGAGCAGGGCTGGGAACTTTTGAATTATGGCAGTGTTTCTCACACCGGTCCTCAGGTTGCACCAAACAAAATCACAAAACAAAGAAAAAGCAAAACCTGGATCACATAATTAAAAAAAATCCAAATAATAATCTTTTAAGGCACCTTCATTTTTAAAAAAGGTAAATAATGGCTTGGCAAAGTAAAATTCTGTAGCATTAATTTTAAACCTCTATATCTATGAAATGAATCAACTGATTTATAAAAAGGCTTAGATAGAAACTGTTTTTTTCAGAGATCTACAGATTAAATGAACATTTTAATGTTTTATTGATGCCTTTCTGACATTCTAGCTCTGCACAAGGAGCTTTACATCATGTTCTCCACGGAAAAGAAGTCCATGCTCTGCATCAAGTGCTTCAGAGACATGCAAGTGTAAGAGATGTGACAACTCCCAAGCGCAGAATAGCCTCTTAGTATGCTGCTGATCTCTCAACATGTCATCTCTGAAAATCCAACCTCTGACATCTGTCCATCAACACAGGGAAAGCCGCACACACTGCATAGACATCGAGAGCGCGTACACACAGGGCTGTGAATTTCTGGACCAGGCTGTGCTGGTGAGTGCATCAATGACTGTGGGGATATATTTTGGCAAGAACATTTCTGGACTAAGAGCCACTTCAGACTGACTGCACACAATGGCACTCCTTTTAAGTACCATCATTGCCATTCTCTGGAGTGAAGGCACAGTGAAGTGCACACGGCCAATCGTACTCACGACCCACCAATTATATTTGAAGGCTTGATAAGTGATCTCAAATAGACTTGCTTATGTAGTTTCTGACATGAGATGACATTGTATCATGTAAAAGAATTGAAGGCTGGTGGTACTGTTGGAAGCTTTGCTTTTCTGGTCTTTTTGAATAATGTCAGACTACACTTTAGAAAGTCTATCTGAATTTAACTTGCTTAACTACAAAACATGATAATAAAGTTCTTTGCACAAAATCACTCTCACATAGAGATCTCACCAGCTTTATTCTTGACAGTTTCAGTCCCTTTCAAAATGAGCCGTTTAAGGGCTCTGTCAATTTTATGCAAATAAGCTGTTTCTGGCCACGCCTCACACATCCAAAACTTTATTTTCGGCTCCAAGTTGGACAGAGAGCGAAATGAACACAACACTTAATGGGTGAATTACCTGTGCCTGTAGCCATAGTGCTCAGCATCTGAAGGCTTGAATGCTGAACAGCCAAAATAAAATGTTGCTCCTTATTAACCATAGTTGATCAACAAACTCCACCTCCACTTTGGATTGGTTCCAAATGTTGGTACTTCAATTATTTATGGGTACTGCACTGATTAAAAGTATGAGTTTGTAATAATGACACGTGTTTGAGTCACTTTAGTCAGAAACAAAAATTAACAGCTTAGAAAATGTCCAGTTTTTCCAGTTGTGTAATTGTAATAAAACAAAGAGCTTTATTAACTATTTTTCCAGTCAGAAGCATTTCAGCAGCATTTGCTCAAACTCCAGTCTTTTTGAATGTGGTTGTTAATAGAAGGACTGTAGTCTGGAGTGTTACATATGTACATAGACAGAAACATATATATTTATATCGTATTTTATATGAAGTAACTTTTAATCATAGTGTTGTGTTGTATAGCCTTTATTCTATTGATTATGGTGCTGCTACTTTCTTCTTTTGTACTATCCACCTTGCTTTTTCCTGCATGTGGGGGCTATAAAGGGTTAACTTACCTTATCTTATCAAATTTCCTGATCCTCCACAGACAGTAAAGGAGCTTCAGGCATCGGCACGTGAGGCCATCGTCCTGCTGAAAGCCATGCTGGAAGAGGTTCACACGAATGTTGAAGAGGAGGAGAGCGCCATCTGTACACTGTTCAACAGCATGCAGGCAAGAGATTTAACCAGCAGAGGTCGCACACACATCACAGACAACACACTGAGTATCAGTGGGATCTGAAAGTGATCTGTAAATTGATAATTATAACAGACAAGTCCATTAACAGGCTTTCTCATTGGATAGCAATCTTGATAAGGTCACACTTTGCCCTGTTATACAGCATTTAAATACTGAGTCACAATAATTGACAGGCAAAGGCAATGTCGTTGTATTACTGTGGATGTCCCATTTAGATCGGAGGACATTAAGATTCATAGTGTTTGTCTAAAAGCTCATTTTATTCCTACTTGTTTTTAATGAAGGAGAGGCTTGCAGAGAGGAAGATGATTCTGTTAAAAGCTGCTCAGAGGTAAACTTATTTTCTCCAAGTACGATTTCTTGGATGCGTTAAGAACACTTTAAGGTATTATACACATAACAGGACCATGACAACATGGAAAAAAGTACTAGAGAGTGCCCACAAGCTTATTGAATGGGGACATTAAAACACAAAAAATAAGTAATTTTTATAGGTTTTCACACAGAAATGTATAATAACTAAACAAAATTTTATTTCAAATATGAATTCAAACTCTGGGGCAGATTCTTGCCGCTGAGTGCTGATTGGTTCTGTAACTGGAGTTGAATTAGAGTCTTTAAATAATCAGTACACAGTTGAAATGTGTACTTTTGAAGTACATGCTGTTCTGTCTTAAGTGACGAGTGCATTTGTAGGTATAACTAAAATTAAAAAATTACATTTACTCAGGAGTACCCCCCAGCATCTGATCAGCCCTTAAATGCTATATTTGTGTTATTGTATCAGTAAAATATTTGTACAAAATGAACATTCAAATTGTTACTTTTCAAATGCTGTCTGTTTTTCAACTGTTAAAATGGCTTTTAACATTTTAGCACCAGCTGTACATGTTTAAAATGGCATGTAGAGCCCCGGGATATCAAATAAGTGCTACCCTGTGGCACTGCTGTGTATCACAGTCTTTCGAAGTTCTGACTGGTGCTTTGGTGTTTGGTTTTGTTCGAGTCTATCTAAGAGTGCAGAGCAGGAAGTTGTGGTACAGTGAGCTGCAAAAGCTTGGAGGTCACATTTCATTGCCTTCTTTAAAAGAGTTTTTTGAGCCTTTGTCTTCTATCCCACTTGCTTTACTGCCTGGAAGCTCCCCACAGCAGTGTCTTCTAGGAATTTAGCTAAGGGCTATTTATGTCTGGCAGCTATTTCTGACTGAGTGTGTCTTTGTGCGAGTGCCTATATAGAAAACACACTGGCATGGTGAATCAGTAGAATTTAAATATGAGAAAGGTGATCTAGATAAATTGTATCTATATTTGTACATGTATGTCCCTGAATGTGAAAATGTAATGTGTTCTTTGCATGCATTGCTTCATTAAATATTGATCCTTATTTATATATGCGTTATCTGTAGTCAGCAGGAGGAAAAGGATAAGGCACTGAAGGCTCAGCTCTCTCACTTGGCTGCCCTCCTGCCCACACTTCAGGTACTTTAGGGGTTAGCCTTGTGAAACACAAGGGTTCCTGTCTGATTCTGCATTAAAATCAAACACACCCCAGGGCATGGTTTGGAATGCGGTAGAGGTCTGGGGGGAAGGTTGCTCACCTGGTGGAGGTCTTTGTATTGATGCATACTGTTCACAGTATGTTTTTGGGAGTTTTATTCCTGTATTATTTTTTAATTATTAATAGGCAAGGGTCTTTCAACTTCAGACACACAGACACACAGACACACACACACACACACACACATATATACATTTGTGTTAGTGATGGGCTGATCCACATTTTTCCAGGCCCAATCCAATTCCGATACAGATTACCTATACAGATACAGATTAGCCAATTCCGAATCAGATTTTTTGGTTTTTTTTTTTTTTTGTTGACATTTTTTAATTTAATCATTATCATTATTTTTATTGAAATTGTGCTGTTTGTTAGTAAGCTAACATCACAATATAACTAAACTCCTAGCCACTTATTAGAAGAGCAAAAAATATACACAACTACTTTAATTTAAAGGCATTCCAAAAGGAATTTATGAAAGAAGAACGCCAAAGTGGTCTTGAGGGAGAGATAAGAGTCTTCTCTGATATTCCTTTTGCTTTTCAGTTGTCTGCTGTAACTTTGTTGCGTTTTTGTAAGATGTCAACGAGCCTCTTCTGCCTGGTGTCTTTCCACCTCTTTGCTGGCGACTCCTGGTGCACTTTGTCATGAAATTTCTGCAGGGGCTTGATTAAATTTGCTGTATTGTATGACGCAGCCGTACTTTTCCAAACTGTAGTATCACCAAATTAGTGACACTTTTTGTTTAAAACAAAGCTTGTGAGTTATCTCGTATTACAGCGTTGAGTTTAAGGTCCAGTGCAAGCTGCGAACTGGAATATAGAGATCAGGGCTGTCCAACTGATATTGGATTTACAGCTACTTTGGGCCTGATACGGACATCATTTCAGATCGAGGCCATCTCTAATCTGTGTGTGTGTATAGTTACATCCATGCAGGGCCTGCAGGAGAATACTAACTTAACTTAAAATTAATCCATGGATGGGAGAGGTAAAAAATGGTATTATTGGTTGATGTTAATTCCCTGCCTATTGGTGCATGGTGACAATCAAAACTCAGACCTCTGTGGCATAAAGTCATTTTATATTGATGGAAGATTTCTTAAACAATATATGATGAAATAGGTTTAATATGTGCAGAAACATGACCTAACAAAGTAAAAGAGGTCAGTTCTCAGTGTAGACTGAGTCTCTGTACCCAGGTTTGATTCTTAAATACATAATCCCTGTTCCAGTGGAAGCACATTCATGAAACTTAAGACAGGAGTCAAGAGGAAAAAGAAATCCTTGAATACTCCATAAATATGGTGGTGATGGTTTTTGTTGTAATAATTGCTATATGTTCTTTATGTAGTTTCTCCAGTCAATGTTTGTGATTAGCCGCAAGCACTCTCATTTTTGTGTCTTGATTTGAAGTGTACAATGAAACAAATCACCATATTTGCAGCAGTTCATAAAAAGGGCGCACCAAGGGCCTTGTTCTCTCTGGGTGGGAAGGTTGACATTCCAGTTTCCCCTCATTGAGTGCAGCGCTAGCTAATCAGAATCAGAATCAGAATCAGAATCAGTTTTATTGGCCAAGTATATGTGCATATACAAGGAATTTGACTTCGTGCATTGACTCTTAGCAGGCATAACAGAATCAACTGTTTCTCCTCCAAGAGTACTGAGTTGTCCCTTTGAAAAGAGTGTAAGTAATGAGTCAATTTGTCCCACATTATCACAGCAAGCGCAATATGGTTTTCTTCCTGCATTTCATTCATTTACCAGCAGTGGGCTGCCAGCACACCAGCGCCTAGGGATCAAGGTCTGGGGTATTTTATTGGCAGTCCTGGGATTTGAACCAATGACCTTCTGATTTTAGGGGCAACACTCTAACCACAGGACCACTAGCTGCCCAAGTGGTACTTCATGTGGGTTAGACTTTACCCTCCTATCAAAGGTGATCAGTGGCTTACAATGGCATTGTTTTCTGTCCAGAATAAAACTGCAAGGTGTGGAGTGGTGATGGAAACATCAAAATACACATTTTCTAGCTAGGACCACACAAATGTCTGTTCAAGTGAAAACTCTATATTATAGATGACACATTTGTTTACAAGACACAACTTTAAATGCAACCATTCACCTCTTCTACTGATGAAAATAGAAGGGATGTGTCAAATGTGAATATGAAAAGGCAGAATACATAGACCTCCATGCTTAATTTTTCAGTGTGGTTTGTATGTCTTGCAGCACAAATAGCAAATGTGATGTAGCAAAATTAATTCACCTTCAATGATTTATAAGTAAGACCCCAAATGACCCCATTGAGAGCAATGTTCCTGTTTTCATCTGCACACTAATATGAGCTTAGAACACTAATATTCTTATCACTGCTCAGGTTCACCTGGTCACTTGCTCATCCTTTCTCAGTTTGGCTAGCAAGTACGAGTTTCTTGAAATGGAACATGTGAGTAGCAGACTCTCTCATGCGACATGCTAATTTTGTAGATAGAGTTTACATTCTGTTGACACCCTGTCTCTTTCTTTAACAGCAATTGATGGAGAGACTGTGCCGAGTCATGAAGCTGCCTCATCGACTCCGACCTGCCCAGAGCAGCAAAGTAAGTGTATCACAGTGACACACTATTAAAGGTCTGCTATCTGATCTGAGCCTGACTGGTCTGAATACAATTGGGTTTCAGGGTGGGTTCAGGTTAATGTTTTATTGTACAGTCTCTAGCTAGGGTTTCTTATAGCTCTTTTACTAGCACACTCATGCTCTTTTCTCTAACTACTGGATGAATGTGCCCTTAAACGACACTGTGGATGTAGAGGTGAGTTATTTTGGTGGAATTCTACAAAATACCACAAAAAGTAATTGATAATAAACACTGTGTGTATTACTGAGGTGCCAAATATGAGCCCAGCAGAACATTTTCAGCCAGTCAACTCAAATGCTTAGTAACAAGTTATGTGTTAGAGTCCATCTATGTGTGTGCAAGCCACAGGTTTCAAATTTCATATCTGTACAGACCTTTACACACTGATGTGTTTGTCTATTTACAGTAGTAGCGATATCATTACATTCTGAGAAGCTAAAGTCATTACAACACCACAGTTGCTGGTAAATCAAAACTGCCCTGGGCAGTAATAAAAGTGATAGGGTTGTCAAATGGAAGCATCTGACTGCACAGTCACAAAGGGTTATACCATGCAAAATCACAGAACAAGACAACCAAACGTGGTTTTACAGGTAGCATGTAAAAAATGACCAATAATTTCCTCTCTAAAGTTCCAATATGTTTCAGGGGTCACTACCAGCACAATGGCTGTGTGTTGGGAGTTTTGTGAGATGGATTCATGCATCAGGAGTACAGTTTTCACCCCACAGTTTATAGCCACTTGTCATCCCAGAGCTACATCCATAGAGTTCCACCCGCGGAGAGTGGTTCTGTCAGAGCTGCCTTCCTTAATGTCTTTTATTTTGCACTTGTCTACTTTACGTTTTTAATTATTTGTGTCATTGTTTAGTCATGTAATGAAAACCTAACCACGATAAATTATGTCCTGGCCTGGTAGATGCATTTTTTTGGATAAATTTGTGCTCAACCAGACAACCTTGTTCTTAGTTTGTATCTGCATTGTTGTTTTTTTTGTCATGGGCAGTAAACACCAGTAGCCTCTTGTGAGGTGGTCAGCTCGGCTGCGGCCCACTTTTCTCCCTGCCATTGTGTAGAGCTGTGAAAGATTTGGGTCACTTTATTTGCATTGGAAAATAATTTGTTTGGTTGCTTGTACTAGTGGAAAAGCGCCAAATCTGGGTTTGGGTAAGTTCAGGAAAACTTTACCTACCAGAATGTGTAGTGCCTCCAGTAAATTTCACTGGAGGAGATACTATGGTCACAAGATGAGCCAGTATGTCATTGGATCTAGACTCCAGGAACAGGGTCAACACTGCTGTAAGTGGAAAAATGTAAATAACAAAAAACTCATTGCAATCATTGACTTTCATGAATAGTGATTGCTAGTTGTTGGCAGCATTAAAGGACCTTTGAAAAACTTCCTGTTTTGAAAAGAATAAGACATGTTTTGGTTGCTTTTTTGGTGAGGCTTGATGTTTTGTCTGAACGTGGCTAAAAAAATATAGGGAGAGATTTAAGTAAAAATTTACACCCCAGGACTAATCAGGCTGTTATTTTTGGACACATTTTTGTCAGAACTATTCCCCAAGTAAAGAGCGAAATATTTATGTGACAAATGGTTATAATCTCTTTCCTTTTGATACCAGTGTAAGCAGCCACACTCTGTGCTCTGGGAGGGAGTTGACAGATGGAAGTAATGAGCCCTTTTCCCAGAATGCTGGTTATGATTCCACTTCTACTGGAGTGGCTTCAAGTGTTTCAGGGTCTGGCTTTATGTAATTCATGGATTTTTATGGTTCAGTGGCTATGACCAGTTCATTAAGCTGTATGTCAGTAGCACATTGTATATTGCTTTGAAGTATAGACAAGCTAGCAAAATGCTGAATGTGATACAAGTTGTGCGTAAGTTCCATCAAATGACACAGTATATAATTGTAAAAAAACAATATGGTGTTTACAGCTTGTCTGGAATGTACGATTAACTATTAACATCCCTTTAGAAGTTCCGAGCAGAGTCAGGATAGAGTATTTACAATTCTGACTTCAGTTATGAATAGGACAGAAGCACAAACCTGCTGTTAGAAAGGAAAGAGTAACTAGGTACCTGAATTGTGTCTACTAGATCAAAGGCAAATTACATACAAACCTTTATGGAGTGTCTTTAGTGTCTAGATTAGTGAAATCTGCAGCCTGTTATACCATTGGTGACAGCTAAGAAACCTACCACCACGCATTCTCTGTCGGGCTTATCAATTCCTCTTAGACCAAGCAAGTTGTGCACCATATAGCTGCAGTTCTGTACCTGTGACTAAGCCTTTCCAGAGCATCCAAGCTATGGGCTACCAAAGGGTGTGTCCTCAAAAATCTAAAAAACATCTCTGTCAAGATGTCATCATTTGAGCAATTGATTTGGGAAATAGGTTTAACCAGCCCTTCGCTGTCTTAAAGCCATACATATAGCAAGCACAGGTAGCTATAATTTAGAATTTTCCAAACACATTCAATATTGATTCTGCTTTTGACACTTACCTGAATCTCCAAGTCCCACTTATAGGTAACTGCCAGGTGAGGGCAGAGCAGCGACCCTCTTTCCACCAACCAAGCTTCTACAACCCAATTTCCAGCTCAAATAAACAAGTTTCATCTTCCTCATCCCCCCAAGATACTGCACAAGATACTCTGATGGAGATATTTGTCCAGGACCCTAAGAAGCTGAGAGCTGAGCCAGATTTGAAACCAGTTGCCAGATTCACATTTTCCATAAAAGCTGGTGCCAGCTCACTTGGACAAAACAACCTTTGCAGGCTGGCTTAGTTTCTTGCTCGTGCGTGACTATTCCAGAGCATCATTCAAAGTGTGAACTATCAGCAGACTTTATCCCATCCTCAAAGAGTCAGGACCAGCTCAAATCTCGGAATTCTCTGATGACAAGTTGTTATTTATCAGTTGGCTAAATTTATTTATAAAGTGGCTACAACTCAACCTGAAGAGACAATTAACCCAAACAAATTGATCATGTAGTTACACACATTTTAAACCCACTTACAGCATATCAATGTAGTTTATTTGAATATGTGTTTTACTGGTACAACAGGATATAAGTGTGTTGTTTTTTTTCTTACGTCAAGCTCCAAATTGGTCTCAATTTAGTATTCAGGTTTTCTGATATATTCCAACTTGGTAGTATTTGATTTAGAAACAATATACATAATTTTTTTATTTATAGTGTTTGTAATTCAAATTATTGCTTTCACAAATTATTGTTTGCTCAGAAATAAGATTTATCATGTTTCATTATTTGGCCTTCATGTGACTGGAAAAAGGATCTCAAGATGTGGAAATAAAGACACTGGCATGAAAGTATTTAGCTAGAATGTGAACTTAAACGGTTCCTCTTCAATCAATAAAGGTTTAAAGATCCGAATGGAGTGCTTCTGCTTTCTCTTTTTGAAATAGCTGTTTCAGATTTCATTGAAGGCCAGGAGCATTTTTCATACTATTGAATGAACTTTGGTAAGAAAGGTAGCAGTTTATTTTCCACACATATTTGTTAATAAATATGATGAATGTTCATCTTAGAACAGAGATCCCAAAGAACGGGTGATATCATATAATCATTTTAACATCCAATACCTCTGGAATGAGTTGGAGTTTTTGTGATCCGGAACTAATCGTCTGCTAATACCTGATGACCGCTAAATGCTATTAAATTCTTACAGCAATGTTCCAACATCTGGTATAAAGCTTTCCCAGAGATGGAGAGGATTTCAGAAGAAATGTCAGATGAGCTAGTGTCTACAAACCTTTTGTCACTGTGTACATGAACTCTTCAGCTGAACGGTAGATAATGGAGACTTGTGAACTGAATTTGGATTCAGCATTACATTACATTATGGCAGATGCCCATTACTTTCATTTGGCAGATGCTTTTATCCAAAGTGCCTGACAATTTGAGAGAGCACTTAAGTTTAAGGACAGTATGGCATACAACATATAGATATATAACATCATTTGTCCTCCAACCAAAAATGTATGAGTTCTCAAAAGTGGACTGAAATCATACTGACTGTTTTAAAACTGGTTCTCTGCCCTAGATTAACACAGATTTCCGCTCTGAGTTTGCCCACTGTCTGGAGCCACTGCTTCTACTGGGCCAGTGCAGACCAGGCTCAGTCTCTGGAGGAGTCACCGTTGGCAACCAGTGAGTTACCAAAAGGACTGGTTGTGTGTGTGTGGGGGTTTGTGTGGTTATGGGGTTGTGTACACTACCTCTTTTTTATTAGGTTAAAAAGGTTTTGACCTGATAGCGATATTATAAAAAAATATATAAATTAAATAGCATAATGCCTTCTTTAAAAAGAAGTCCAGGCTGAAATCTAGAACCACAGCCCTTGTTGATTCAGTATGAATAGGCATTTATAACATGTAAATGTGTTCACATTTATAATCAGAATCAGAATCAGAATCAGAAAACTTTATTTATCCCGAAGGAAATTGTTCAACACCATGAATTTAAAACAGGCTGTTTTTGCAGTTCACTGGGAATTTAAGTGAAAGTTTTGAAAGTGTAAATTAGTTTCAGCCTTCGCTTTCTGTTCAGAGCTGAAAAACTGTGTGGGCCATTTCATTGGAAGAATGCAGGTTTGGTCCCCTGCCAATGTTACTCGTATTTGCGAGTAAGACAGCAACAGTAGCCTCTGTTACTGAGCAAGATGTTGATGAAACTGAACTGAAATACAGTGTTGTCCTGTCCAATCATGTTGT
This sequence comes from Ladigesia roloffi, assembly GCA_037577295.1. Classification (NCBI taxonomy): domain Eukaryota; kingdom Metazoa; phylum Chordata; class Actinopteri; order Characiformes; family Alestidae; genus Ladigesia; species Ladigesia roloffi. Next base: position 9,692,725 of record JBBKCR010000128.1, on the reverse strand, counting down.
TTTATATGCAGGTGGAAAAGATGCCTTGGTGCTTCACATGACTAGGAAGTTTGAGTTATCCTTTACCCTCCCAGCTCAGTAGTACTCTGTGATGCTGGGAGATGTAGCTGGTGGATGAAATAGCACATGACTTAATTAAAAATAAAAAAGCAAGCCATAATAAAGATGGACACACTAAACACCAAACAAATGTAATAATATATTTGTACTTTTCTGTTAAAATATAGCAATCATCATTCATACGTCTGGTAATATATTTGTTATATACACTTTTCATATGAACATTTCATAATTTATCATTAATATCTGTTTTGAATAAGTGAAATCTGCAAAACTGAAACTTTATTTATTTAGTTTAGCTAATATATTGACTGGTGTGCAATATTTTCCTGCCATTCCATAGAAGCCATAGGACCTTAAATTTATATTTGTTTACTTTGTTGGTGATTTTAGAAAGTGATCGCTGAAATGGTGACACGCCCTAAGTGACCACTGAGCAGGTGCTGACAATAGACCAGAGGAAGGAAACAATTGGCCACTATCCCAGAAGTCGTTAAGCTTTGTCCAGCTTTTATGTAACTTCTGTCCGTAATATGCCAGGTGCTGGATGTATCTGAGGGGTGCCAGGGCGTGGGGTGATAACACTGGGTCTGGGGCAAGAGGAGCCACAGCTTCTAGGAAAGCTGTGATCCTGGGAGGGTTAGAGCTCTGCCGGGATCAATCTGAACTGCTGCACAGAATGTGCTTAAAACACCGCTCCTGGGTCGGCCCTGCTTTCTTTCTCTTCATGGGAATGCAGAGGTGGAATCTGATTCGAGATCAGTATATACACACAGAGGTTGTACAGGGAATGTACAGTTCTCCCATGTGAGACTAACACCAAGAGTGACTGAATGCGTTGTAATGCTGGAGTTCCACTCATTGGCTTAGTGTACTGTCCCATAGTTTTTATAACCATTTTCCAGGAAACTCAAAGACAAAACTGACTTTAATATGGTGTACAGATGCTTTGAGGGCTGGTTGTGTTTGCTAATGAATAATGTGGCAGTTACATTTTTTCCAGTTACAAGTTTTCAAAGTTATGATACTCACTCTCAGAAATGATGGTTTTGGCTGTGATTGAGATGAAACTGTATACGTATACATAAATTGAAGTTGTGCAATGTATACATCTTATATATTTTGCATCTTATACATAAAATGAGGTTGCCCTCATTTCATAGTTATTCAGGGGACCAGAAATCACTTCTGGCCACCTATGTTTGTAACGATGTATGTATGCAATGACACCACTAACTCATGTAACCTACTTTGTAAAAATATCACTGCCTTTTGGCAACTGGGGTGGTTAGCATACAAAATCAGAGCATGGTACTCTTTGATGTGGTCAGGTACCTCACTAGCTGCAGCTTGGCTCTATTTGAAAACCTTTATTAGGCACCACATGTGAATCTGTCTGTCCTCACAAAGCAATAACATTAACCTTGTGCTTCCCTTCCTTGTTCCTCCATCATTGTGTCATTATCTACCTAGAAAAAATGGTTAAATCTAGTTGGATGATTCTATTGCAATTCTGTACATGATTGTGATACATTTTTTATTGTAATGTACTCGTTGTATTAACGTAGTATGTATGTGCTCTCACTGTACCTGATTCTGCAATATTGACTTTCTTTTTTTACCTGTAAGGCTTATTGCATTGATGTTGGCATCTACACACCTAGGCAGGATACCAGCTCAAATAACTAGCAGTTGACTAAGATATCTTTTGTGTGTTTTCATTCTCTTCTGTATTTCCTATGGAGGGAACCCCCAGTACCTTCTTAAAGGCATTTCAAGTGTGGTTAAATGGACCCATGGAGGAGATAAAAAAAGGTTGCATTTCTAGATAATAAGTTAATCTAAGTTATAAGATATATTCATCGCTATGCTCTTCTTTGACCTGTGATTGGCTCACTCAAGTTTGGCAGGCAGAATTTTTCCAGAAGTGGGTGATACTAACACTAAAGTGGCTTTTGAAGCTGATTCGTAGTTCTTAAAAGACGCTTCTGCATCGAGATACAGCAAAGGTGTTCATAAGTATGGGAAGCTAACAAATACTCACAGAAGATTGCAAACATGCAGAGATATGTATCAAGAAAGCCCTGATTGGGATGGGACAGGAACCAAACAGTACACAAACAAAACCAGTATGTGCACACACTCAATTGGAGCATGTAGATATCACCTGGCAGAAGAGATGCGAAATGATTTATATAAATTATATTAAAAATGAAATAAACAGTGAGGTGTTTGTTAAATCTTCAGGGGGAATCCATTTAATTAGAAAGAATAAAAACATCAGAACCTCTGGATATAGAACCTTACCACAGATTGAAAGTTGTACTAGTACAATTAATTTTTTTATGGCATTATAAAAAATTCAATTGCACAAGTACAACTTTCTCCCAAGAAACAGGACTTTGGAAATTAGAGAGGACTGAGGTGTCAGGATTGTTTTTTTAATCGCTAGTTATATTTGCACTATTGCATGTTTACAAAGTACTGGTACAACACCTGGGGGTGAGACTGCTAGCTATTGCTGTAGGAATGGTTGGTCTAAAACTCTCAGATAGACATTAAAGAACAAAGGATGACAGCATCGGTTGAACCAGCAGATAATTTCACATTCATCCATATATTTTCTACGCTTTTATCCCGCACTCGGGGTCAGGGGGGGCTGGAGCCTATCCCAGCTGTTACAGGCGAAGGCGGGGTACACCTTGGACCGTCGCCAGCATGTCGCAGGGCCACACACTCACACTTGGGGGCAATTTAATGTTGTCAATCAGCCTATCCCAAATCACACATGTTTTTGGAGGCGGGAGGAAACCGGAGCTCCCGGAGGAAGCTCAACCCAGGAGTCAAACCCAGGACCTTCTTATAATTTCACATGACAAATAAATTCCTTCAGACGGGAAAGATTTACGGACTGAAACTGGTTATAAATGGCAGAGCGAGTGACACTGATGGATAGGTTATAAGAACAGGGTGAGATGAGAGCTCTAATGTTTGTAACCTTGTCAACAAAAGGTGTGGGGATTTTCCACTGGTACCTAAGGCGACATCAAAGGACAAAGATTGGGGGTATTAAGAGCAGCGTTGATGGCACTAAAACAGAACAAGGTTTATGACCAATATTAGAATATTTTGTCCTTCGTCTTTAACAGTTTTTGATGCCCCTTTTTTTCATTTTTCCATTTGTGTTGTTGTCCGGCATTCTGGTCTGAATGCCCAAGCAATTCAGCTCTTACAAGTAATGTGTAATGAAATAGAATTTCAGTTTTAATCATCTGAAGGCCAAAGAAGGCTGTAAGTGTAGCACAGTCTTACAACAAGGCATTATGTGAAGACCTTAATATTTGGAATGTTGTCTAAAACACTGTTATAAATAAAAAAGAATTACACTTAACTAAGCCAGGTTTATATAATGAAACTGTCTAGGTCAGTTTTGGACTCATATTGATGTCATTAAATTTGGATTTTGTTTAGAGATCATTTGGTCACTGGTCAGGTTTGTATCCAAAACATCATGCAGTATGTCAGACTGAATTGGACTTGGACAAAAACTTACAAGTTATATTCGTGTAAATTAAAGCTGTAATCAATATAGGTCTGGTATGGTCTGGTCCTTAGCAATAGAAGTGCGAGTGGTAAGAATGGTACTTGGCATCAATTAAATGCCAAATGTATATTATATTCATATTTATATATATGGTTTCACCCCACAGAGGAACAGGTAACTGCAAAAAGTTAAATTGGGCCAAGGACTCATCTTTGCACCTTTAACCTCCTGGCACTAGTTTGACGTAGGCACCTCGGCAACTTTCCACATCAATCACCCCCCGCCGTTCTCAGGTATTTCCATCCCCCCTAAACTGATGTCCTCCCGCCCTTCCTCTACCCTCTATCCATGGCAACAACAGGCCGGGCCGGCCTTCTCTCACTATTTTTATCAGAATTACATGGAACTCTTCGTGATTCAGCTCAGAGCACGGAGCCCACACAAACAGAGAGGGTGGGACACCAGGCCACTTTGTTCCATGCCAGTGCCTCATAGTGTCCTTATCTTAAATCCGTCTGGGTCAGCCACAGTGATGACACACAGCACAGGCATGAGTGTGAGGGTCAACAGTGTCTGAGAGACCCTTCAGGAACTTGTGAATACACGGCATACGTGCGCAACCAAGACAGAGAGACTAAAAGAGAATTACGGTAATCTATCTTCCTTTGTCATTTTTAATAGTTTTAAAATCGTGTAGTTTTGGACCTAATGGTGAATTAATAGGACAGATGAGCTTTGAATGAAGCTAGTGAAAGTCTGCGCTTGAGATTATGAGGGAATGTTTTTTTTATTCTGCTGTTGAGAAGTGAAAACCGCTCATTACTAAATGATAGTTTACATAGCTTTGTGAAATAATAGTTTGATCAATGTTTAATCTTTATAAACTTTAAATAATACATTTTCATGGTTTATTCAATATTACAGGTATGTTTAACAGTCTGTTACAAGATACATTGGAAACTTACATAAATTGTATATTAACTTCATCAGTTTCGCCATTTAATTATTCTCTGTAGTGCAGAATTTTGACTGTAGATTTTTACAGCATGTTAATTAATTACGGAAGTATTACTTACTAAGTAAATACTGTTATTTTATTAATGATTTCGTTTGTAGTATCATTTTATACACAACTGCTCAAAAATAATATCATAAATGATATATTAATAGCATAATTACAGTTTTACATAATAATTTATTTCATTTTATTTTTTTATGCCTTTCAGTGTTATGTGTTATTTGTCAGTATTCCTCAACTCTGTTCATCAGAGTTTATATAAATTATTTTTAGATTATTATTTTGTTAATTTAAGGCATATACAGTAATCCAGTTTGTTGTGCTGCTTGATTTATATTGATTTGACATGTAGAGTTTAGAATGGTCCTGAATGCAGAAAATGCATAATATTTATTCTTATAGCTGTTATAACATACAGCAGATGATTGCTTGGCTGTTTGGCATTTCTCATTGTAAACACGGCCGTCACAATGTCTATTCTCAGAATACTTACCCGTGATTTATGGGCCGATGCTCTGCACACAGACATGTTCTCTGTGAACTTGCAAGCATGAAATAAGCAGAAGGGGGTCTGTGGGACAAATAGAATGAGCTGTCGCACAAAGAAGATCCCAATATATTTACACTTCCTTCTATTTAAACTGGTCTATTTAAACTGAAGAGCATTTTCCAATCACCAGTTCCAATGAAAACTTAACTTTGTTTCTCTGGAACAAGTGGGGAAAATCCATGGAAAGAAAAATGTTAACTTTCAATCTATCCCACATTTAAATGTGTAAGCAGAAATGGAGACATTTTATAATGAAAGGAACGTTTTTTTTTTGTGAAAGTATGACTGAGCATACTGCTTGTCCTTTAAACTGAATTGGGAATACCCATTCATTCTCACTAGAGAGATCTATCTAACAAACTAAAACACATATTTTTCTATGAGCTGAAGTTGTATTTTGAAATTTACTAATCTTCTGTATTTCTGAGTTGATATAAAATATCTAATCTTTATTGTCCATTTGCATTTGAGTATATATACATTTTTCACAGTTTTCCCATTTCAGAATAAAAGCAAAAACCTCAAATTATCACAAAATAATTTAATATATTAGTTTGTAGTAAACGTAATTAAATACTAATTGATGTTTACAATAATAACATAAACAGTAATAATGCACTATAAACAGTAATAATGCATGAAAACAAATAGCATATTTCCCCCATTAATATTTTACCCCAAACGTTGCACATGTTGCATCAGAATATATTGCGCTCAAAACCATATACATAGCATGCATAGAAATGAAAAAACGTTCTTCCAGGACCATGGTGCAACACAAGAAGAAAAAACTGAAATATTGCCGGACTATAAGTGCAGACAGGACAAAGAGAGTGCAAGAAAAACACAAGAGCAGCAAAACAAGAGAGCAAGGCAAAATTAAGTGCAGTCGACAATCTCTACAATACTAGCCTGGATGAATACAGTGTTTATAATTATAGCAGCAGCAGAACAAAGAATGTGTCTGAGTTGCTTTTTAAGGCAAATCCACTCTTTTAAGTAGTGGTGCATATACATGTCTACAAATGATTGACAATTATGTATGCTTGTCCAAGATCAGCATATTCTGGTCCTACTTGTCCAAGATCATTCACATGATTCTGGTTCTGGTCTGGTCTGTCCTCAGGGTGCAGTCCATGTCTCGTCAGTCCTCATCTCTCAGTGAGATGCCTCAGATTACCTCTCTAGGACGCAAACCCACTTCTCACCGCTACATCTGCACCAAGGTCCTGCTGGCTGAGGGTGAAGATACACCCTTCACCAAGCACTGTCGCAACTATGAGAACAGCTATCGAGTGAGACAGAGTCACATTCAAATACAAAATATATAAATAAAATGTTATATGCTAGCTCACCAATGGGGTATGAAAGCCCCATGCATGCAGGTGTAGATTCACATAACATGCAGGTTTTATATTTTTGGCTAAAGTGGTAGGTAATAGTGACCAAATAACCAGCCTTTATTGCTTTTCTGTTTATATATTATTTGCTGTTATGTTTTGTTGGTGAATATATATGTCTAGCCTTATTACTTCCATAATGAATAATGAAAACTGTAACATCTTAATCCATGTAATTTGCTCCATAATTTCCCAACATATTGTGTGTAGAAAAATTCACCATAAAAACACATTCCTAATTGTTTGGTAAGCATTGTGCCATGTTTTAACATTGCCTCCGAGACCTTGGATTACTTTAAAAGCCACACTGTGGATTTGATTATTAAGTTTCCTGCAGTTACACTTGCACATGTACCTAATTGTCCATGTTTCTGAGACAGACTCTCCAATCTGAGATCCAGAAGCTGAAGGACCAGGTCCAGGAGATGCACAGAGACCTTACCAAGCATCACTCACTCATCAATACAGACACCATGGGGGAAATCCTGGAGCGATCTCTGCACATAGACCAGCAGATCACATCCCAGTATTCCTCTGTGCAGACCCTCAGGGCCCTGTTCGAGGAGGTGCGGTGTAGGTCTAAAGAGCAAACATGACTGAGTAGTTACTATGTATGAATGCATTTGAAGGTAAAGTTTAAAGTAACTGCTATGGGCTTGTGTGCAATATCTTTGCAGATATGGGAAGAGACCTTTCAAAGGGTCACAAATGAGCAGGAGATCTATGAAGGTATGAGCTGGATTGACCTCGTTGTTTATTCTAATTTGAAGGTATGAGCTGGATTGACCTCATAGTTTATTCTAATTTGGTGCTCGTTTTCTCATCTCAGCACAGCTTCATGATCTTCTTCAGCTGAAGCAGGAAAACTCTTACTTGACGACTATCGCACGGCAAATTGGACCGTACATCTTGTCCATAGCAAAAGTGAAGGAACGCCTGGAGCCCAGGTAGTTCAAGTCCAGAGTCAGTCATATTGTCTTTATTTAAAAGAGTGTGAGATATGTCCAAGTGAAAAACAGCATTAGGTCACTAGGCCAGCTGAATGTATTGACTTTATTTTTGGGACTTGTGGGTAGGGTAAGTGAAATATGATATTATTTTATATTACAGCTGTTAAATGATTCCGATTACTTAATTTTCAATAGTTAACCATGATTATCTATCTGTTTAAAACCTTTTTTTTTCTTTTAAAAGCAGATCACTTTGCTATAAGAGTAGACAAAATAAGCTTTTCTGAAAAAGCTGTTATTGTCAATAATATAATAACACATTTTTCATTACCAGAGCTCTCACAAACTTAGGAAATGAGTTCCACAGGACTCCTGTCATCACTGTCCACTGTGTACTATGCTGAAGGTGCATTAAAATGTAGTATTAGAATCAGAGTTTGCAGATTCCATCATACACTGTCAGAAAGAAACAATTTTACATTTTAGTTCCACAAGACAGGAAAACTCCCATCAAGCGTACAACAAGGTCCATAAATAAAGTAGACTGGAATCACGACAAATAACATGAAGGCATCATAAAGAAAACTGTAAAGGAATATATTCAAATAATTTTGAGAATTTTTATGTGATAACATGACAGAAATGCAGCTACTGACATTTTATCCTGAATCTGTTATTAATGCACATAAACTTTCATTGCAAATCCAAAGACATTTTAACACCAAGTCTTTCAAATATATGATGGATTGTGCTTAATTGTCACGTCTCTCACTGGGAAGGTGGCACAGTGTCTACTGTCTCCTATTTCCACACATCCATAATGTAAATCATAATAAAAACTGAGAAACCTTAATATATTAACTAACTTAGTTTGTGCTGTGATGGTCTTATTTTTAGATTTCAAGAGCCAAAAGAACTTGAGGACGATCGTGCAGAGACCATGCTGAAGATTTATGAAGACAGTACGATGACCAGTGAATCACAGCATGGGTAATTTCATGTTTTGCTTTAAATCACAGTGATGATTCACATTTCTGTTGTTTAACCGCTTAAATTAGGCACCAACAAATAATGAACCTCGGTCAGGATCGGGACCGAGTGATGGCTCTGTCCGACCCGTGACCAGTCTGGTAAATTCACAAGATTAATTCATTTTCATGGATCATTATAATGGACGGTTGTGCTTATTGACAGCTAGTTAACTAGTGTTTACTAGTGTTAGTGGGAAGTTCGGGCCCAAAGAAGAGCCGATTCTTTCAACTACCAATTGGAGATCTTAGTTTATCATCATCTGTAGTAGTGTTCTGCGGGTTGGCTTTTTTTAACACCAACCCCAAACCGACCCGTCAGGAGATGCAAACCGCCCCACCAAACCCGCATAACTATGCGTAGATAATGACTCAAAACCTGACTTGACCCGATCCGTGAAAAAAAACATAGTTTACAACACGTTTTGATTGATAATGAAATGCGTTTTGTAACTTTTACATTTATTTGCCTGGAACTACCATCCACTATTGTGGAAACCATATGAAAAAGTGAACATACGGTAGGCATATAATTCACAAGTTTAGACCTTCTACTTGGACAAAAATTCATAACTGGACCTCAGTGACTTTTAACTGAATACCCCTGCCTTAAATTATGTCAAATTTAAATCCAGCCCTTTTAGAAGTAAATAACATCTTGTGGGTAGTGTCACGAATGGACTCATGGATCGGAAGATATGATCTTGGCAAGATGAGTGGTGGTTGAGCAATGGCTACCTTCATACCTGGGCTTTTATACCATGTGACATTTTTCAGATCGGTGCTTCTTGTGTGTCACGTGACCCGTGTGCATGACAGATACCTCCTTAAATGGCGGTTAACTTGTAAAACTTCATTTAAATACAGGTACAAGTGTATTAATTAAACTTATATTCATTTCTTCCCTTTGCAGTAATGATGAGAGCATCTACATCTGGGATTCACACAGAAATAAGAATGGATTAATCTTACAACCTGATGAGCTGCCTCCAAAAAACACTGACTATTGCTGGCAAAGCAAGAGGAATATTTCTATAGTGCCATGTTGCAAAGAACTGCCAATATAACCCAGCGGATCTGTACAGTGAAGTGAGGGAATTTCATAACCAATGAGATAAAAACAGCTCACAGGACACATGGATGGCAGTAATATGAAGAGACTTGTGGATACTTCTGTTCTGAGTTGGAATAAAAGGATGTTGTTGCGTTTATGGGCTCTTGTGGAGAGGAAATGGACAACTTCTTGATCCACAGAGCAAAAATATACTTGCTAATGTGTATGTGTATAATGTGTACAAAAAGGGAAAAATACCAATTTATCACAGTAGCTGATATATTCCTTCTCTAGTTTGAATTATGTTGCACTGAATGTACATGTTGCTGGTTTGTGTAATGGATTAAAAAGGGAAATTAAGGAGGAAAATGATTTATTCATACAAGCAGAGGTTTATAAAGAGGTGAATAGTTCCTCAAGCTGTACATACACTGTTAACAGCAAGGCATATCTGAATGGGTTTTTGCATCATCCAAGTTGGATGAAAGGAATTGTTTTAGGGCTTAGCTTTGGGCTTCTTTAAACAAAGTCTCCTATGAGTGAAAATATCATATTGTTGCATTAAACAGTAAGAGAAACCTTTTGATCTGCTGTTTGCCACTGAATTTCTTGCAATTGTTTACCTCATTAACACATAAGGGATACACAATGAAGGATATTCTATCAATGCAATTCAGGTGAAGGAAAATGTGTTTAATATATTTTACTCATGTCAAAATCCAGCAAATTAGAAGTATTTACAGTATAAAATGCCCCTCTGTGAACTGGCCTAGACCTGTTTTATTTATGCTGAGCTTCCCAAAATTAAGAGATATATGACCTT
>JBBKCR010000128.1:9660972-9673683 GCA_037577295.1 Ladigesia roloffi | reverse complement strand
TTTATTTCAGCATGCAAAAATGTTCCATAGCCAAAATCTCCTTCTATCTTCTCCTTCTATAACATTCTCTCAGCCCCAAATAATTTTTTGTGCCAAGAAACTTATATACTTACAATATACATGACTACAAATCTAAAATAACCTAAAATTAGGTCTATCACTATACAGTATTTGTTAAATTTACCATTGACAATATACAATTAAGTTCTTTACTTCATAAAACCCTACATAATCTATATTAGAATGAGAAATAAAACTGATGTTAGACTGTGTTTTTGTGTAGAAGGCATGGGGAAAAACTCCAGCCAGACTACAATAAGGGTGCAGTAAAGTAGGCTGGGTTTGTTTTTCTCACAGTTCTGTGGGTGAGCCTGTATTCACTGATGGGATCATGAACTCAGAAGAGTACAAAAACATTTAGGACGCAAAGAAAACTTCACAAACAATGATCTGAAACCAACCAGCCGCAACACAGTGAACAAAATTCGGTAAAAATTTCCAAATACTTTCTGGGGCCAGTTTATGAATGCATAATGCCTTTTAGCATATTTTCCCTTACTATAATCGAATTGTATCACAACAAATATATTACAGCGACATAAAAGACTTGGTATCAGTATTATTACAGATGGAGCCTCAAAAGAAATCATCAGGATCGGAAGTACTAACACCAGTCCTCACTCGAGGGTAGACTGAGATGTACTATACTGTCTTTCCGAGCGAGATGAAGAGGCAGCTTGTTTGGCAGAGGGCCAATTTCACACTAACAGATCAGCTCCGCTCAGGAGACAAGCATGACAAATGTAGCAAGACCACCACAAAGGCCAGATCCACAAAAGACTTACAAAATCTCGAAGATAGAGAGACGAAATTTAGCACTCAAGCATGTCAGAGCAAATACTGGCAATAAAACTGCCAAATAAACTGGTTTTGACAGTAAGAGGAAGAAAACATCTGTTACTTTAGGAATTCTGAGTCAAGAATTTTGCCATGACTTATTTCAAACTAATATACAATATTATACATTTTATACAATCCTTATAATGCAAATTAATCTGCCATGATTACACTCTTGCTGACAATTTATAAGGACTTTAAAGAAGACTGTTTGCTCATGGATTTAAGAAACCAGGTTCTGCGTAGCCTCCGATTATTTAAAACAAACACAAGAGAGTTAACACATTGGGAAACTCGTCTGCTGTCTCTTCTCGTACAATATCAGGGATTTCACACCCCTTGCTGCATCTATTGGCAGCTTGGAATGTGTCTAAGACTCAAAGCCCAGTGGAACAGCTTAGGTGTCAAAACTGCCATAAGGAGAGCCCATCTGCTGCCAAGTGCTCCGAAAAAAGGGGGGACAGAAAGAAAGAAGGAAAGAAAGACAGACAGAAAGAAAGAATGAAAGAAATGAAACAAATACAGAAACAAACAAACAAACACACAAACAAGAAAGAAAGAAAAAAGGAGAAAACAAAAACAGAAATAAATAAACAACCAAGAAAGACAAATAACTACTGTAGGTACAGCTGTGGAGCACCATCAAACCATCAGTGTCACCGGCCCCTATCATCGTCTGTAGAGCGCTGAGAGACCGCTCCATATTCTCAGCAGGGGGAACACACAGACACACACTTCAGTGTTACTGTATCAATATGTCACATTAAATGTTACGGCCACACACAAATCCTTCCAAGCCATAATCTTACAAACTAATCTAAACCCCTTTTTCCTTTTTTAAACTGTTTTTTTTTACTTAATTACTTTTCAATTAATGGAAAAAAACACCATATCTTTAAGATGGACTTTAAAATGTCTTTGCTTTTAAAATCTAGACAAGAACAATGTTTTTCTGACAAATGCCTAGAGGAACATCCCCAAAGCAGGATGCTGACGACGCCATGCTTTACTGTAAGAATGGTGTTCTATGGATGGTGAGCTGTACTGGCTTTCTGTTTGCTGTTGAAGCCAAAAAGGCTTGTTGATTTATGACAAAAATACAGTTTTCTATTTGGCCTCAGAATCGTCAAGGTGTGTTTTGGCAAAGCTCAGTCAAGACCCAATATGCCTTCCTTGAGGAGTGACTTTTTTCTCTCGCAACCCTCTCATACAAGCCACATTTGTGGAGCACTTGTGATATTGTTGTCACCTGAACATAATAACGCCATTAATTCCTTAAAGAAAACGTAACAGTACACCTGTAACTGTACTGTATAGTGTACACTGAACTGCTGTCTCCCATAAGTGCTAGAAAAATACTGAAGTTACCCCTATTCAGACTATACTGTAATGAATATAAGCTCATTTTCTTTGGTATAAGCAGGGTGAATACAGTAATAATTTAATTACATTTAAAATAATACAAATAAAGGGCTTTAACGAGAACAAAACAAAAAACACAAGAACACTCGCTCCACGGGGTAAATTCTGGACTGCCGCTTCATCAAAGTGTAGCAGCCAATCAGCAGCAATGAGAAATCAATAACGTTCTCAGATTGGCTACTCTAAGCACAGCGGTATTTCACCATCTCAATATGTGCTTTCTTTGTGTTCTCTTGACAGTAACAAAAAAAATATAGGTTTCAAATATAAATGTTTCAAATGTTTGAAAATATGTGATTTCCACTCATTTGCATTAGTGTATATTTGGTTCTAAGAATAATTCAGCGAATGCTGAACCACAAGCATGCAGAGGTCTACTGTATATGCACACATACATACACACATACACACACACACACACACACACACACACACACACACACACACACACACACACACATATATATACTGAAAAAAAAAACATTTTCTTCATCCAAAATTCAGCAGCTAGACAACTGTGCGACATCATCCAAGGGACATTCCGTCCCCACCAGAAGCTAAATACACGATATGCCCCCCAACACAGAAATATACAGCCAAGTTTCTCTAATCACCATGGAGGAAACAAAGCCATGTATCAACGCCATACGCCTGTGACCATAAAATTAGTCCAGACTTGCAATGTTTGGCTCCAAACCCAAAGGAGAGAAGTTTGCACTTGTGCTAATTGGTAAAGAGTGAAAGAAGCACCAATTTGGGGAGCACAAAGCAGCCGACATGAGGATGAATTAGAAACACCAATCACACCGAGCTCTTTATTGCCTCTCCTTGTTTGGGTTCTTTTATTAGTCAGAGAGGAGAAACGGGTCCCATGTGGCAGGTTTCTCATCTGTGGCTATCGACGCCTTGTCTGACGATAAAGAAAGCTAGACCCCCCTTCTGAAATTAATGTCCCGGCCTCAGAAAATGGATAAGCAAAGGATCAATGTGCGATTCATCTGTGAAATAACACTAACCCCAATCACTCTCAAAGTCCCATACCAACTCTTTTAAACATTCACATTTGTGGCTCCCTTATCCACAGCCACAATCATTAGTATTAGTACAATCTCTACAAATGGTTGCAAGCATGATTAATAAACACTTAATAAACAGTTTAATTAGAAACATTAGGAACAATAATTATGAATAAATTATTTATACAAGGCAATGTTATAATGGGTTGACATTCAATTACCTACTTACTTACTACGCAGTGTATGGGGTTGCTTTATACTAGTCTGTAGATTTATAGGGTCTCTAGAATTGGCATAAAATAAGCAGTTTATTGTTTTAGAAGAACTCTTATTATGATAACATCAGTTGATCTACTTCGACGATAAGACTTTATGTATGTTCCCATAACAGAATAGAATAAAGCACTCAGCAAAAAGACATCTTAAAAAAAGGATTAAAATCTTGTAGAAGAACCCCCCCAATAAAAACCTATATGAGTAAAAAATATTTTTAATGAAAGCCCACATTCTGTGATGATACTACACCAAAGGCTAAATCATTAAAGAAATTTCCAAGAACAGAATCCTTAACCTGAGAACTGCTGGGGAGGCATCATGTTTAAGACGATTGACAAAGCACTGGCCTTTACAGGTTTGAGGGGGACATCATTTTAAGCAAAATGGCAATCTGCGAGCATGACTAAGCTCCATTTGTGACTGCCCACATGAAACACTGGCACCAGCTGACGCTACCATGGATTGGCACGAGCGACTAAGGCAGGACGAGTGGGCTTGGTAACACTCACCATAAACCCTACCGATTGTGCACGAGATTCTGTGTAAAGTGTAAAATGTACGCTGAATGTCCAAAAGGACAGCATTTCTCATCCGTAATTTCACATATCTTTGGGTGCACTAATTACTGATTCCATTGTTCATGCACAGTTCATATAGTCCCTATAAAAAGCCACCGCCAATGGAAGTGGATACTCTGGATCAGCCATTCAGAAGCCTAAGATCTCACCACACAAAGTTAAAAGGGGAACAGGATTGTGAAGACCACCAGCATCAACTTTGTTTTTGGGAGTGATAGAACACCATGTAACTGATAAACTGTGAAGTAAAGGTGTAAAGTGTCATACATGACTACACCACCACACACCGTGTGGACAGCATGAAATACGTCATCTGCATTTATGCCATTCACTAAGTGAAGCTTAGCAACATCTTCCAACATCAAGTGTAATGCCATCACAGAAGAGTAGAATCTAATACTGCAACAATACAAGGGTCAAAACTCTGATTAAGGACGAAAGGTTAGTTGAGGAGGTGTCAACAAACAATAATAAAAGAATTATGCATATAGCCACTATGGGGAGTTCAGTTTTACATTGGCACTGATTTGGATGAGATTTCCATAGTAATAACACAGTGGTTACACCAGAGATGGTGAGAGGGTAACGCTGATGTGCTGAAGCAGCGATTTGTTATAGAGAAACAACCTGGTTTATCCTCAGCTCTGCTCACTTCATGTCCTACTTGGAGCATCTCTTTAAACAAAGCGCGCAAATGAGAACACTAAGGCAGGTGTACACACACACCCACACACACACACATTTTGCCTACCTCAGCACATTATGAGTATGCAAAACAGCATGGGATGCACTGGAGAAACAAAGCTTATATAATAGCAGCACAATACGAGCTAAACATATGTTCTCCTTACTATGGAATGACACAAAAATAACAGCAACAATAAGGACAACAACAATAACATGGAGGATTCTAAACTATGAATTCAATCATTACGTCAAAAACAACCATATTAATAATAACTATTGTAAAATATTTAACCATTAATAAACAGATTTAGTGAGACCAGTAGAAGCAGTTAGTAATGTAAACAAGTTTGTTTTGCAGTTCAGAAAACAAAGCTTTGCTTATAAACCAATCCAAACAAAAATGAACAAAAAAGTTGTTTGTATCTACTGTAAGCAATGTCCGTTTCGATTGTTAAAAGTAGCCAGGTCCTTAAAAAATTCCTAGGGAGGGTTAAAGTGCCCGTAAATAATGGAAATGTGGAGAAATGTGGAGGAAAGCAGCTCACCCGTCCTGCAGGTCCTCTGCTCGAGTGTGAGATTCTGATCTGTACCCACGGAGATTTAAGCGTGTGCACGACATCGCGTCATACTCAGACTCGATTCACTCTGAATCTTGAATCAGAGTGTCGATTCACTTTAGCTCACTACATAACATGGACAAAAGTATTCGGTCGCCTGACCATTCTACAACCAGACATGAATGACATTGCATTCAAATTCACACTTGAATATGGTGTTGCCGCCCCCCTTTGCAGCTACAACAACACTGGAAGGTTTTCTGGAGTTTCTGTGGGAATTTGTGTCCATTCTTTATGCGGAGCATTTATCATGTGGGGCACTGACGTTAGACGAGAAGATCTGGTTCGCAATGACCATTCCATTTAATCCCAAAGGTGTTGGATGGGGTTGAGCGGGCCAGTCAAGTTCCTCCACGCCGAACTATTCAAACATATCTTCATGGAGCTTGCTTTGTGCACTGGGACACAGTCATGCTGGAATATAAAATGTTCTTCCCCAAAGTGTGGTCCAAAATGTCTTGTTATGCTAAAGCATTAAGTTTGCCCTACACAGGAAGTAAGGATGAGCCCAGGTGTGTCCCAATACTTTTGTCCAGTGTATAAATGGGATCACTAGTGCATTCAATGGCTTATCTGCCGCAGTTTGTCAGCCATGTTGAAATTATAGATAGATTTAATTTTTTCATTGTTTTTTAATTGTTTTCATTCTCTCAGAGTTTGTGTGTGTGTGTAGGGGGGATGAGCGTGTGTGTGAGAGAGAAAGGCTCAAACAATTGATCGTGAAGTGTCGAATCTGAGTGTTTTGGCTCAGATTCGACACTCAAATTCAATTCAGATGCTTTCGAATCGACTGATTCAAAAATTCATTGATACAATTTAAGTTGATCATCTAAAAATATAACAGCTTTCATTTAGACAGCATTCTAATTTTTATACTGTTTCCCTTATAATTGTTTTCAAAAGAGGCGTGCTCAAATTCAAAGAGGTCCTTTATAATTTATAGGCACATCTATCCAACTTTAAAGACAGTTCAGCAAATCTCATATTGTTCAAAGAACTTTAGGAACACATACGGTTAACTTAAAGGAGAATTCCATTGATATTTCATTGAATTTCTGCATAGTTAAAAGATCAATATTTAAACAAAGTCTTTCAGAATGACCTGATGTGATATTTTTTTATTCTACACTTTTTCCCACAATGGTAGTGATAGACACCCAATGCACTTACTGTCTCAGAAAGGTTGCAAATATGGTGCCTGATGTTTTGCAAGATTTATTTTGGAGATTCAAGCCTGAAATAAATTTATAAAATAGCATACATATTTCAGAGAGATTGTTATTTTAGCATTAACATTGCACATGAAATACTTGGAAGACCAGTAATACAATGTCCATATTTACGTTGCACACTATGCAAGTTTGATACCAATCACACCCATTAATGGAAACTTGATGAGTTTCTCGTTAATGGACCTTTAACATCCGACCACTCTGGAGTTCCTATTCAGCTCTTGAGGCAGAATAAGATATTGAAAGATTTCATTTTCTTTAAAAAACCAAGAAACCTTCATTATAAAAGAAATGGCAGAATGGAGATAATCCATGCTGGATTTAATTTTCTTTTCCCTTCATCATATTCCCATGACGTTTTGCAGCACAGAACCTCAGGATTCATTGCATTTTCAAGTGTAATTGTTTTGCATTCAAAATAAAAGATTGGACAACGCCAATGCAATGTTAATATCACATTAATAAATACTGGACATGTCATTTAATCAACATTTTCCATTGTACAGTAATGACGCCCCTCCATCCCGACCAGGATCAATCAAATGCCTGCCTGAAACTTCAAAAGACAGATCAATCAGCAGGCCAATTTCACTGGAAATGGACGTGCCACTCTGTCTTAACTTCATAATGTCTTACTAAGTTAGAGCAGTCCCAAAAACTTTGTTGAAAAGGGAGGGAAAAAGCCCCTCTCGGTAGGGGAAGCAGCGGATGGTGCAGTGATTAGCAGTAGGGGGTGTGAAAGCTTGGGAGCGGCACAGCTTTCTTCAGGACCCCCTGCCTGGGAGTGTGCATTATCAGCAGGCCCTGGCCCTCCGAGGAGCACTCTGCTACACTCACTCTAACACACACATCCACGCTGAGACTCTACTGCGGCGCTGCGAGCCGTGGCCCCCCTGCGCTCTCTGGATCTTCATACTGTCTCTTCTGAGGCTCCCATAACCTAAATAGCTTTTTTGCCTCGGGCCACACACACTCTCACACACACACACACACACACACACACACAAATACATTCATTTGCACCAAACGAACCCCCTTAACAGTGGGATACCGCCTCAAAATGGAACTCGTAGCAATCTCAGCAGAAGTTGGACCGAAATGTGAATTATGTTCCTTAAGACTATGATGAACTGAAAAGATAAGATAATATCAATTAGAAGAATTTTACACATGAATAAGGGTGGAAGTCTCCACAGGGGTCCCCACAGGGTCCAATAAACTCTATGAAACTAAAAACAAAACAGTTAAATTGTTGGAATGGCCAATAGAGAAGTGTCCAATCAGTAATATTTCCTCTAAGGAACCTAGGAAGTAACAGTCTTGCAAACTCTTTCATTGGTTAGGCCTGAAAGGTCTATTATGTATTAGATTAACCGCCAGAATTGGAATCAAAGGTTCATGTTGATCACGTCACTGTAGGCCATTGGGAAGTCTAAACAACGCACTTCATGTCATTTAAAATATGTTAGCAAATAACAAAAATGAAAAAATCTTATCAATCCAATGATTCACTACTTTTAAGACACCATTTAGTGCATCAAAATCTCAGAATATACAATGATATTACTTCAGTATATACTGAATTAACAAATGTAACTGGAGGGACTATTTACACAGCACTACAACTATAGTACATTAAGATACTTGTTGTTACAATACTGAGTGTTTTAAATACATATTGATCCAAATTGAACAGATTCAGTTGTAACATTCCAAATCGCACCTTCAGAAGTGATGTGTTTTTATTAATAATCCAAACCAAATGTATGATGGGACTTTGAGACTTTAAAGTCCCCCCCTCCCCCATTTATTGACATATTTCATCAATAAAAAAAGAAACCAAAGGAAAAACAAGACTCAAGCGATTGTGTGAAGACATTGCAAAATATATTTAACACTGAATTACATGTGATTGTCAGAGACCATATATATTTATATATATATAGATTTTTTTTAGCTAAAATACTGTGCATCTCGAACATATGCCAAGATATGTAAATTAATCCAACATTTATATACACACTTGTATTGTATTTACATTATGATTTTACAAAATCTCACAAAGTGAGACTATGGTTAAAGCAACATAAGCTTTGACAACAGAAAACAAAGGTGGATAACAGCTTTGGTCTGAGAGAGGAGCTTGATTTGAGACATTTTCACACAGTACCATCATGGCAAAGTCCAGTAGGGGATGACCACAGTTCAGTGACACATTATACCACACACGTTTCGTGCAATACCTAAGTGCGGAACAGATTTCACACTAACTGAACGACAGGGGGGTGTAAAGTCCCCCAAAAAGTAACTAAGCACTGCAGACTGTTCACCTCTTCCAAGTTTGTAGCATGAAAGGAAGCATCTCGTAGATATCTTTAATAGTTACTGTTGCCAGGCTGGACAATCTTCACAGAATGTTGGAAAAAGTCCCTTTAAACTGTGTAAATTCATAACATTCATAATGCTACTCAGCTTGATTGCATTTTTGTAGCTAACTGAAACTTGGAAATGTGCAACTAGGTTAACAACTACGCAACAGAAAGTTGGCCCTTGATCAAACACAGAAATAAAAATTGAATTAACACCAACAATCTCACTTTACAAAAATTAATAACATTTCCCAATAGGTTTAATGAGATTTTGCCAATCCTTTCCTTTGTAAAGCATGTCAAACCTAATTGTAGCTACAAAAGAACAGCATTGATAGGCCGAGTCTCTCGACCATCCACAAATGCAGAATAACTGCTAGTTTGTTCAAAAAAATCTAACCATGCATATCATGATTCTAACATAATGATAATAATCCGTATGGTTCACAGTATTTGTAGGAATTAAAAATGAAGAATATTTCAATTTGCAGAACTGTAAAAAATATCATATACTGAGTCTCTATACTGAGACTGAAACTTTAATCCATAATGCCTCATATTTAGTGGGCCTGAAGTCCTTCTAGGCCTTTCACCGTTATAATTTCCGAAGAAAATAATGAACAACCGTAGTGATACTCTTTAGTTTCTAGTTCTGGTTGAAAATAAAAGGAAAATGATTCATTAGACCATTGAAAGTAAATTCTTCAAAGTGAAAAATTGCACAATATAGAAATTCTCAGTGGCATCTGAGAGCTCATCCATTGGTCAGACCTTAAGGACTTGGACTGACAGAAGAATCAATGTTTAGATTTACAATGCATGGAACCAATTTTGTGAGGAGAACAAATTCCCTTTAGGCCTTGTGGGAGCTTTGGTTGACAAATTCAAGCCATAGTCTTACCTTTTAGGCAGCTGTGAGAAATGGACAACAGTAGCAGCTAGACTCTTTACTGAAAGACTTACTGTAAAACTGAGAGATACAAATGCATGTTTAAGTCCTAAAGAAGCTTCAAACTCAAAGGTCAATGTTAAGCAACAATACTAAATAAATGTAGTGGTGCAATCAGAATTATTTGTTTTGACAGTTTAAAAGTATAGTTTTAGGATAGGCAGCTAGGAGTTTCTGCTAACATCATATAAAGTTTGTCCACCCTAGTAACAGCTGCTAAGAGAACACCTTTGTAGGCAAAGTAAAGTACTGGATAGAACCTTTGACAGTTTGGATGGTGTTTTAAATGACAATGTGTATCCTGTCATCCTATTAAACGCACACACGCATGCATACACACCCTCTGGGTCAAACACACTGCACTGAGTCTGCCTGAGTCTGAGCAAAACATGATTTTGTGGGCTGGATCCACATGAAAGTGTGTCACAAACTGATGAACTATGTTCAGAGATACATTAGCTGAAACACAACACACACACACACACACACACACACACTCACTCAGAAGACAGAGCTGTGAGACAATGAGGCAATACTGTGCTCTTCAAACCTGAATTGGATTCAAAATGTAAAAAAGTAGCTAAAGCCCCAAAAGTAATTTGCTCAAACCCAAGACATTATGCTGCATTTCCATTAATGATTGACAATATATATTTTTTTGCAATAATATTGACCTTCTTGAAGGTCATAACCAATTCCAATGACCCAATGGTATTTATATTTGGTATGTTGCTACACATTGCAGGCCAATCCAATTAAAGGAACACTGCAATTCCAGTATGTAGCAGTAAAACTGCAGTACTGTATTGTGCAGCCCTAGCTGCCTGCTGCTTGCTACTTGACTGGACCTTTAAAAAGTAATCACTTTTTTGACATATTGTCACAATTTAATTGTTGTGATGTAAATAAAGTCATTCAGCTTGTTTGAGGTGAAATACATAATTTCAGAAAAACTTGCCATGTAAGAAATGTTCACACCGGAGGCGACAGGAACCAGATGTCGGAAGAGTTTTACCAAGTGAGATTTACTCACAGCAGAGGTGATAGAAACCAGACGCCTAGAGAGTGTAATGGTTGTAAAAACAGATGCCGCAGGCATAGTTTTAGGAATCTGAGGAGGTTTCTGATAATGTTTTGTCCTATAACATATTTTTAAATACATTCAATGTGGAGCAATACATGCAAGGTGCACCCAAAGACCGTATTTAAGCACCATAATTCACCCTTACGGTTACCATATATAACAACATTTCACAATGATTTTACCACAATTAACATAAAATCTTAGAAGACACATGGACATATGTAGTAAATAAAATGAAATTGTATTTGCAGTCTCAGGATCCCCTTAGCCCCACTGAGAAGAAACTGTGGTCAGTAGAATAATGAACGTTCATACAAGAACTGCTCTGAATGACTTTGTTTATATCATAACTACTGAATTATGCAGAGCCCTCCTGAAAATCTATGGAATATCTCTTCAGGACGGCCAGAGAACAGCACTGTGTGATGTTTATTTCTCTCTAGCGACAGCTCCCTTACATTATTAAGCTTTTGAGACTTAGCTGAAGAGTTCAATCTCATGTATTAAACCAGCGAAAACAACTCTATGCAGTTCAGTGAAACTATGGAATTAAAATGAGGTCACAACTAAGATCACACCAAACAAAATGCTTTCAGGTGCATCTCACTCAAATTTAAGCAGCAGTTCAGTCCAGTATAGATAGTCATAGCACCTGCCACTAATATTTAAAATCTTTAATCCCATTACTAAATCTAATTCAGGCGTTTTTAGCACAGTTGGTCAATGATGAAATTCTGACACCTAGTGGCAATGCAGTGCTATACCCTTTTTAAATAAAGTTCGAACATTGACGTTTTTCTAATTTCGGCAGCACGTCTTAATGGCAGTGAGGAAGAAAGTGTGGTAAAGTGTGTAATCACAATTTACTATTTCATGCAGAACATTTAATCTTATTTCCTGGTGCATCCTCATTGGTCACCATACTGATTAAGGATCAAGGCACAGAAGCATTACATTAGACCTAGATTAACTCCCCCAAAAAGTTCAACATTTCAATAATATTGTTTCAATAACACATTTTAACCTTAAACTGACAATAGATGTTAACTTTGGAGCACCGAGCCAGCTAATGTGTTAAAATGGAGTTCAATTTTGCTGATATCTACTCACAGAGGGCTGAGATGATATAATTATTTAAAGCGAGTCTGAAAGCTTTATGTGCAAATTACCACAAATGGGAAGAGAGTCGCTCAGAACTCTGAAGAGATGTCCGGTTAATATTGTATGTTTTCATCAGTGCTTCTGTAAAAATAGCTTTTTATTGGTTTTATATTGATCGCTTTCTTAACGAAGGCCACAGTGCTCGTGCTGAAGTGAAAATTCTCCTTACACGAGTTATTTTATTCTATTTTGACTACCACAGTATGTCTCTCAGCAATGGAATATGACTGGAGAACAATTCAATGTCTTTGTTGGGGTGGGTGGGACACAAAAAACCCTGCCATCCAGATATAATAACAGTGGTCATTTCAGAAGCACATTCAATTTCAGAGCACACGCGCGCACGCACACGCACGCACGCACGCACGCACGCACGCACGCACGCACACACGCACACACGCACACACGCACACACGCACACAC
>JBBKCR010000128.1:9640961-9658461 GCA_037577295.1 Ladigesia roloffi | reverse complement strand
TGTTCAATCACTTTTGCCAAGTTTGACAAGTCATAGTGCAAGCAAATAGAAAAGTACAAAACTGAAGGAATCACAACAGGACTGAGAATCACAGAAGGCCCCACAGTCTGAAAATATCACAATTCTGGCATTTAAAGTCCTCATTTACACATTTTAATGATTTCTTTATGAGAAACACTTTGCATGTTTTATATATTATTGTTCACAAGTTCTTCACCTCATTTCAGTTTTGCAAAGTACATAAAACAACAATCAAAAAAGCTTCTACTCCTATATATTTGGCAGAAATCTCTTAAAGGAATTAAAGTATGACCTAATTAAGTTTGGCTCTTATCCATCAGTGTTTTCCATCATACTATCAAACAGCTCTTGCCAATGTCACTACTCATCAATACCTTGCTTTGGCTAGGAAATAACTAATGTTGTGGACTACAAAACGTTTTTGGGATACTGTTTGTATTCTAATGGCTTTACTTGAAATATACCATTAATAGATGAATAAAAATATAAATGTTTGTCTAAGTTTAAGTGTGTTTTGCCAGTAGAACACTGCATACCATTAGAAAAGTAAATAAATAAATACAATGAAATGTAAAAAGTTGATTAACATGTTGGTTAGAGGAATACAGTTAAAAGACAAAAGTTTGGTTCCTGGTGAACTGCAGGCATGTCATGAACATGTAAATTCCATCAACAGCACTTAATTTAATTTAAGGAGGGACTGATTAGACAAACCAGACATTGGATGGTAATATACTGGCTTTCCTCAGGAGAGCATAAATTTTGTGCTAACAATTAACATTCACAATGTATTTATTCTGATATTATTTTAATATTGTTGTTAACTTGCTATTACATTTCACACTGATCAGTAGATATTTGGGCCTCAGTGTGTCAATACAATATTTTCATCTTAATATTGCAATGTTAATCTATATTTTTATTTTGCTATAGAACAAATAATTGGTTATTGGCTCATAAGTAACCACAGTAATACAAAACCATGTATAATAAACTGCAAGTCATACAAGATTGTTACCTTCAGCCTTTCAATCCATTGGTTATAGGCATCCACAAGCCAAGGGCGCTCTAGAAAATACATAAAAGTAAAAAAAAAAAAAGGTTTTAATGTATTAATACATTGCCTTCCTCTTCTGCAATATGATCATTTGAATAGCCAGTTTTTCCATGAAGAGCTACTTTTTCTTTTAAGGCTGAAAGGGTGCATGACTAAAAAAAAGTGTTATGATAGCAGAAGTAGGAAACTTTAAAAGAAAAACAACACATTTTGTTCAGCCTAAAAAACTCCAAAAAAAGAGTCACGACCAATGAAAATATCGTAATTTTATATGAACTATTTTTAACATGTTGCTCCCAGAGCCAAACACTGAATTTCTACGAAACATGCAGATTCTAAATGCTTTACAAATAATGGAATAGGAGATCTGATACTGTGCAATGGTCTGGTCTCATCTCAAAGGGATTGAAGTTTTTCTGATTTGCCGGTGCCCCTTGTTCACTGTTAGGACAAGGTACCATTTCACAATTTTGTAATTAGAATTTATTGATATACGCAGTTGTAGTTATTTCCACTATGCTAGTTATTTTCTGCTTTGTTGTGGCAACTGACTAAGGTTAAATTAGGGGCAAATAAGGCAAAATGGCACCAACAATGCGGACAGAGTGCCAACTCAACTAATGCTGGCTCTATGTAAAGATATCTGATATCTGAGTCAGGAAAATTATATCTTACCTTGCAACTGTTGCTTTGCCTGTTCAAACCCAAATTCTGGATCTGATTCAAGAACACTGTAAAACAAGAATGCCATAATGTGAACAGATATCCATCAAACATAATTAAAAACATCTGGATATTTTTTTCAGCGCATCCCACAGATGTTCCATTAGAATAAGGTCTGTGGAATTTGGAGGCCAAGTCAAAACCTTTAACTATTCATAATATTCCTCCAACCACTCCTGTTAGCAGAGTAGCATTACACACTCTCCTGCTGGAAACTGCTACAGCTGTTATGGAACACTGTTGCAGTGAAGGAGAAAACTTGGCCTGCAGCTAAAGGTCAGGTAGGTGGTACATGTCAAAGTAACATCAAACAGAATGCCAGGACCCACGGTTAACCAGAACATTGACCAGAACATTACATAGCATCTGCCAGGTTGTCTTTTTCCCATAGTGCATCCTGGTGCCATATTCTCAGTAACATACACACACACAAATAACGTGAAAGTTATTATGATTAGAATTATGATTAGTGATTATGATCAGAACAGGCCACTTCTTCCACCTGTCCAAGATACAGTTCTGACGCTCATGTGATGTGTGTGTTATTAATTTCATCCCATTTATTCCTAGCAAGCTGCAGTGCACAAGCCACTGTGTGGCTGGAGGGTCATACAAAAAATCCATTAATAATGTTTTCGTGTCACTCACTCAGACACAGCTTTGGCTCCCCAGTCGAAAACATTCCCTGCCAGGAGGCCTCTAACCAGAGCGAACTGTCTCTTATCCCAGCTTAGCTCATCCAGAGCCTTCACCACCTTCTGGTAATACTTCAGTGCCATGTCGTTCTCACGCTGCTTTATCTGTGGACACACAGAGACCTGACCTCCACCATAGTGTTGGGGCACACACAAAAAACATGTCTTTTCTCACTGACTATATTTGAGGAAGGTTGGGAAAAAAGTGCACATTTGATTAGTCTGCAAACCTGAAAAGAAACAGCAGCTTTTTGAGAAATTTAAAATATTCTGTAGTGGTTGTATACTATTCCTTTCTATAGACTTTTTCCTATGAAAATTATAATACTTAGTCAATTATCAGAAAAAAAAAATGCAAGTGCACTTGACGCAGCCTCCATGGAGTCCTACTTTCTCTAATCAAATGCTGATTTTCTAGACAGAATTATATTCAAGTAGAATAAAAAGAGCAACTCAAACCTTAGAATAGGGGTCAGGAAAGTTAAATTCGTTCAGACAGTGCTCTCTTGTGTCCAGTAGACTTCGAACAGTGAGGGATCCATAAGCACTTAAGAAAAAAAGACCAAAATATAGATTAAAAGTATATAGTGAACACTGCATAATATACACTCCATGCAGAAAAGTATTCAGACACACCTCCAAAATGTTTAAATCAGCACATTTTAAGTGCAGCAGATGCCGATACAAGTATGCAATTTAATATAATGTATATATAGTTTTTACAGTGTAAAAAAACTGCAATAAAATTCAATCCTTCATCCTACACTGGAAATTATTTTCAGCTCTTCAATGAAAATTCTATACATTACTTTAAAGTTCACATATCACAGAAAACAGAATTTTCTTTGCTTTGTTTTACATAAAAGACTCTAATGTAGACACTCTCCAGTCCGTTTATAGGAAATAAGATGCAAAACCAGTTAATTTTCAATCCAAGTTTCAAGCTGTCCCAAAATACCAGTTAACATACACACAGGATCCTGGTCAGACTGAAACAATTGAACAGATTTTACTACACAGAGGAGGTTACTACTACTAATAATTTCCTTAATATAATTCTAATACACTTGGAGAAACTGGTAAAGTAATATTTAATAATTGCTTTGGTTCATTAAACCACAAACATTACAAAAAAGACGGATATGGACCCTTTCAAATGGCCCAAGAATTTTTTCTACTGTATATTTCCTACTACTGTCTAAATAGTCCCTCTTGGGTCTTCATCGCTGTATTAAAAATAATGTTAAAAAAAATCATATAAATAACATTGGTGGTACATTCAATTTCAGTTACACTGGATCTGTTGAGGTCACAGATTTACAGAAGCTGAGGCTAAGCCACAATGCGATCTCACAAAGGCTGGTGACGGAGGGTCTGCAGCTTGTGCCTGTACTTCTGTCGGAACTTCTCCGCCCTCTCGGCTGCTTCGGGCTGGTCTTTCTGGCTGGCCACCGCTCGCTTCACCACCTGCCCACAGTGGAATACCTTGGTTTATTACACACATTCTCGAGTACACAGTCACTCTCTACTGGGCGATTCTCAAGCTAGCAGTGACACTGCTGTGTGTGAAAAAGCCAGTAACGCTGTAGTTGCTTTCCTGTGGTCAGAGAAATCCCTTCTATAAACCAACCGAGAGGCCTTACCCCATCCAGTGCATCCTCAAAACAGTAGAGCCAGTACTCTCTCGCCAAGGCGTCCTCCGTCAGGTCCACGGTGTCTGGGATGTAGGAAGAGGGGTCCTGCAGCAGGGGCAGGTTCACCAGTTGCCTCTCTAGACGGTCCATCTCCAGCATGTCAAACTGGACACAGGAGAGAAAGAAACATCAATCATGAGAAGTGAAAATTCAGCTAAATACAATTTTTCTTTATTTCTCCAAATGTAGCCGATCAGCCAACATGTGCTTTGTGTCCGAAGTTTGACCAATGGAATATGAGTAACACCACAGCTGTGACTTGGTGACAGCAAATCATCACTGTATCAGAGGGGCCCGATTGATTAAAGAGTACGTTTTTATTCAGCCAAAAAAATAGTTTCAGATGCCTAAGGAGACTTTAGCTGCTAAATGTGGAATGATACAATATGGCAAAACTAGACAAATTAACACACAATTTGACCAAAAAGATTGAGGTCAGACCTTTGTTGAATGAAAGTCCTCCACAGGTTAGCATTATATATATATATGTATGTATGTACATATGTATGTATGTATATATATATATATATATATATATATATACACACTGTTATTCATAAAAATTGGAAGTTTTTCTCAAACCAGAAACAGCTAACAGCTCCAGTGCAAAGCTAAAGAAGACAACTTTAACACCAAAGGGTAACTGGCTGATCACCTTCATATGCGATGAGTTTATTACTAAAAATCAGGCAACACGGCACAATTTGGAGAGTTATACGTTATTTAAAGGAGGCATTTTCATGGTTATACAAGGTGGATACTACAGTTAAAGCGTAAAGCTCAACATACCAAGCATTAGCATTTAGAAACTGCATAAAATGAGGGGAGCTGCAGTACTGCAGGTCTTAGGTTCTTCAGCTAAGTTAGTAACACAGCAATAGATAGTTTTCTTACAACGCTGTCAAAATGCTCCCCATCAGGATAACATTCACATGGCAGCAAGTTTTCAAACACCCAAGACAGTGAATGCGCATCCAAAATTAGTGCATCATTTCAGCTATTTACTGCCTTGCTTACCCATATAATGATAAATAATATACAAGTTCAATGTCTAGAACATGAATATGTATATAAAAACAGATAAAACATTTCCTACTGTGCAATAAACAGAAAAAGGGAGGCTATCTGTGGTGAGAAGGCAAACAGAAACTTTTGAAATCAACCAAAATGCCAAAAGAAGAAAAGAGCAGAAGCAAACCAAAGACACTCGTGGAGAGGTACTTACGAGAAACTGATGGAAAATTTAGGAAAAGAGGGAAGACAGGGATGAATAGAAAAAAGGATAATAAGAATGTTAGGAAAATACAGATAAGAAATGGATAAATGAGTAGTAATGTAGATTATATGATTATTAAAATAACTTGAGCAAGTTTATTTGCATGTTTGAATATACAGAAATTTAAGCTCAATCCAGAATTTGTTTACCTAAAGTATAAGTATAAATCTCATACTCCATTCCACCCCAGAAGTAGTCTTTGCTTCATATATTTACTTCTACAGGCTAAATGTTTCTGTAAAATACATATCTTCTTCATTAAGGTGGCACAGACATATAGATGTGGTTTAGGCCACAGAAATACATATTGTGAGCAACTTAATATCACAGCTATGACATCAGTGTGGACAAGATCTTAGATCTTAGGTCCTGTTGTCCAAAAGGGCTGCCCACAGTATTTGACTACACACTACATCATTTTTCCCCTTTTTTATAGTCATTATATATCTTAAGCCAGATTAATGAGAAGGGGCCACCTTAATGTTGGATGTGGGTTAACAGACAAAACAACATATAGGCTTCTGCCAAATGACGGTAATCTTTGGGGAGAGTATGAACTGAAAACATTCGGGTGACATCTGGTTTGTACAGCATCATTAGTCTTGAAGTCTCTTACCAAACTAAACAAACAAAATGTGAACACCAATCAAGTCTCGGATCGACTACATCTGGAATAAGCGAGAATCTGGAGCTTTCTTTCCTTTGGCTGTTAAATAGATAACTTGCAATCTTGTTGTTTTTGTCTCATCTAAAATGTCTACATGGAATCACATGAACAAAAACACAAATTATACACAATATAAAGTTATTTGACTCTACGTTCTCATTCTACAGGTAAGTTGGTAGTGCATGGTCACAAAAAATACCTATAAATGTTAATGTTACATATTTCATTTTATTCATTACAGTATTGATTATTTTCTTTAGAATACTCATGTAGTTCTTGTTTAAAAATCAAACGTTCAAATTGCAAAAAAGACTTTAATGCCCATTACAATTTTTAATTCTCTTTATTTGGAATAGGGAGAGTATTATGTGGGCCTGTTGGAGTTAACTTACAGTGCCGCTGCGGGCTCGCTGCATGGGGTTGAGATCTGGGGACACGCTCATCAGGCCTGAGCTGCCAGCGTAGTTCTCCCCCCAGCTGTACTGGTTAGGATCTTGAGAGAAATTAAAAAGAACACATCTACTAAGTCAGCAGCCTTCCCAGAGAGTTTAATGTGAGGATGTCAAAAGTTTGAGGTGTTTTACATTAATCAGCGAATTAATTAAGGCTTTTTGTGGGTGTGTTAGAGCAGAAAAATTCCAAAATATGCTGATCCAGGACCAGACTCAGGAACCTATGGTTAAACTTCTTAAAGGACTCATAATTGAATCCCTTAAAGTGCTATTAATAATACAGTAGGTTCCCATATTATAACCAAAATATTACTATTTTCTTTAGAATTCCTTTTACTCGTTCAGTTTTACATGTTTTACAAAGTCAAACGGCCTAAACATTTTATTTTGACTTACTCTAAATTGTTAAAGAAACGTTCATTTCTTAAAAGTAATCTCCAGGTATCTAAAAACAACTTACTGTCTTCTTCTGCTCCCTTCAGAAAGGCCCCAATGGCCCCTAAATATCCTTCGTGTCTTAAAAACAAAGCCTGCACCTCTCCCTGCAAAGTAAAACACAATCACATAACACTCCTTATCAGTCTACTTTAAGAAGGACAACATGTAGACAGCACAACTCAACTTATCTCTTTGCAGTATTTTACATGGCCTGTATCATCACAAACAACAATATGGGCTGTACCAATCAAGGTTACCTTTGTAAAGAAATTGATGCTGTAAGTGATGGTGTGCATGGTGACTGGGTGTCCACGAATGAAGAAACCTCCAAAGTACACTCTGTTCAGGTTATGGAGTCGTGCGTACAGGCAAGCCAGCTGTCCAATATCATTGCTGATCATGTGCAGTAGACTCTTGGCCATGTCTTCTTTGGAGAACTCTGATCAAATATTGGGTCATAATGAGATTAACCATTTACTGAGAGCTTAGAATGTTTAAAACATTTTAAAATTTTAAAATACATTACACAGTGTAGGAAACCATATAACTAAGCCCATGATATCACCACTTGTGTGTTATGTTTTAGGCACACGCACAAAGCTTAATTATGGACTACAGGCCTTCATTCTTAGCTACATTAGCTTTAATGTTAGCTCTTGTGCCAAAGTAAAGAAGCAAATTATACAATTCTCATTTTAAAGGGCAAGCAATGATAAAGCTTTAGCTGTTTATGGTACATTTTAATTTATATTAACTGTGAACAAACTTATGACAGCCTACATCAGTAGATGGCAATACACAAAAACAAAGAAGGTACAGAGTACTGAGTTGAATTTTTTCTATAATGTGTAACTATGCTGTTAATTTTCAGTTTACTTTATTACATTTTTCAAACATCAGATAAATTCTGTTATGCTATAATAATTCTACCTTATATAATACCTTTTTTTATTATTATTATTATTAGCACAATGTTTATATTGTAAATGCACTGTATATAGAGTACATACACTTCCTTGCATCCTGCTATTTTGAACATTTTCCTTCTGGGCATATATTTGCATTACTTCCTTGTGTCGTGTAATGACAGAGTCAGAAAAAAAAAAGAACTCCAAGCCTATCCATGCAAGAACACAAGACCTTTTGCTTCATTTCTTGGCAGGAATAGTAAAGAGAGGACAGAGCCTGAAAACTGGGTGAAAGGTCACCTGCTTGTGTCTATGAGAGCAAACGGCTATGGTGTAATTATTAACAAAAATGTGTAAAGACACAACCAAATTATTCCCGTTCGGCTTGTATGGTTCACCTTTGTCTGTGGTGGCTGACTTCCCAAAGCTGCTTGCTATTAGGTCTCCTGTGAGCCCTAAAGAGCCATATGCACCCCCATAGATGTCCTTCACCAGCATGTCCACGTTGGTGTGCTGCCCCTTGGAGGCCAACTGTAAAAGCTCATCAAATCTCTGTTGTGGAGGGAATGGCGTTAAATCAATAGTTTCAGCGGTATTCAATGCAATAAACGTGGAACTGGATCTAGAATTAATATGACTTAATACATTTAATGGTACAAATTACCTTGGTTTTCGTGAGCAAAGCTCCAAGACCCCAAAAGGTACCACCACCAATGGAACTCCCTCCAATGCGTTCAAATTTGTCCTCTGATTCAACCTTCAAAGAGAGAATGCATGTAGGGAAACTGTGACAGAACATGTATGAAAACACAGGCACTGAACTGGAATCAGAGACATTAAATCCTTCATAGAGAAACCAAGGAAATTTACCTTGACAATGGAAACCCCAGAGCCAATGTTAACAAGGAGATAAGGGAAGATGTCTGGATGTGTATTCTGAAAACGGAATTCAGAGTCTGCATGCTTCGCGTAAACAAAAGCTTCATGGGGGATGTTCTTCAGCACAAAATTACAGCCTTTAATTAGACAAGTCATTTCATCCTCTTTGTCCACTCTATGAAGAAAACCATTGTAATATTCAGGTTATACATTAATAACAGCTTATGCTCATACGTGTGTAAGGTGGACAAATACAAACACAGACAAAACCATTTCTTTTTGCCCAAAGAGGTTATGCTTTTAGTTAGATAGCATAGAAAGCACTGGTTTACTTTTGAGGAAATTTGTAGTCCTTGACTACATTTAATGAAGAATCTGAGGTGCCTTGAAAGATGTGCACTCTTCAACTATGCTTAATCATATAGAGATTTTAAATCCTGACTATGTATGTGTTGGATTCACAATCTCTATATTATTTATAGAAACATAAATATATAGACTTATTGGCACTTAGGGACCAAATGAACCACTTAGACCACTTCTCCTTACAGAAGATTTTAAATTTTGCTCAGTGAAAAGACAAATGTGTGCAGAAGTGATTGCTGTTACATACAAAGAGAGAAATTTGTCCAAAGATTGTTTTTACATGCCCATATATATACATGTGTGTTTAAATTGTACTTACTTGAGTCTTAATTTCTTCTCAATCAAATCTTTGAACTTGTGAGCCCCGCCTCCAGTGGCCTTAATAACTTTGGTTTCCGTGTTAACTAGGTGGTCTTTGATAAAATCTAAACATGTTTCAATATATGTGTTTTCAAACTTGATGAAATGCAGCCGAGCAGTAATTTCTTCCTGTACTGATATCTCGTAGAGCGGCTCTCCATCCGAGTCTTGCTATAAATGTCAAAATACCAAAAATGAGAAGTCAGAAGTCCCACAATGCAAAAAAAACAAGTCAAATGCCTTCATTTCGTCACATGAAACAGCAATCATTGACATCTGGCTAACTAATAACTAGTTAAACTTGTATAAACTTGGGCATGAGAAATGAATGACTGACCCACTGTAACTGATCCATTAAAATCTGCATGATCACTTGTTATGTAGATTAGATCACCAAGTGTAAGGATTAAGTTTGCTGTACCATCAGATCACTATTGCAAAATAGCT
Organism: Ladigesia roloffi; assembly: GCA_037577295.1. Taxonomy (NCBI): domain Eukaryota; kingdom Metazoa; phylum Chordata; class Actinopteri; order Characiformes; family Alestidae; genus Ladigesia; species Ladigesia roloffi. Next base: position 9,648,478 of record JBBKCR010000128.1, on the reverse strand, counting down.
TATTAAAGTGACATTAGAATAAATGCATAAAAGTAGCATCAGTTAATATGGTAATAAAAACAGAATGGTTTTGAAATATAATGACACAGATTACCTGCAGTATGGTTCATGTTGCATAAAATATCTGTGGCAAAAGCCATCTCCCAAAACAAGAAATATGAGTACTTAAGGTGACCCAAATATTTATACCTGCATACAGCATCGTCTACTTTCGGCTGCACCCAATTAAAGGTCTCCATGGCGGATCAGCCATCTCAATTTCTTACTATCCTTTGCATCTTCCTCTCTCACACCAACTGCCTGCATGTCCTCACTCACAACATCCATATATCTCCTACTAGGCCTTCCTCTTCTCCTCTTCCCTTGATACTTCAACCTCAGTATTCTTCTCCCAACAGACTCAGAGACTCTCCACAGCATATGCCCACACCAACCCAATCTTGTCTCTCTGACATTTTCTTCAAAAGATCCATGTCCAGGTGTCCCTATAATAAACTCATTCCTGATCCTGACATCCTCATCACTCCTGAGGCAAATCTTAACATTTTCAACTCTGCCACTTCCAACTCTGCTTCACTATCTCCAAACAATCAAATAAAACAACACAGATGGCCTTCTCTTTTACCTCTGCTGATACATGTCTGTAACAAAAGCTGATTTTCTGAAATGATAGACGGACAGTTGTGGTCTTACCTGAAAACCTCCCTTGGCCGTGTGATCAAAAGATCTAACTTTGGCTACTTTGTGCTGGACTGTGGAGTAGTAGGCGAGTTTTGTCAAGGAACCACCTGAAGGAAAAAAAATGCTGTCAGTGCCACTTTCACTTCTCTGTAGGGCTTGGGCAGGACACAAACAAAGCCAATCTGTAGCCATTCCAAAACTGAGGTTATACCATGGCTGGCAGTGGGGCATTTTGCCCTTAAGCAGTAATCTAATTGCATTAAGGAACTTCCAATGCCTTTAATTTTATACTATTATTTTATTCAACTTTGTTTTATTTTGTACTCGATTCCTACAATCACACTGAATGACCTACTGTAATGTGTTGTAATGTGCTAGATAAATCAATTTGAACTAAGTCAGGCAAACGATTAGCCAAAACAGCAGTCTGGCTTGATTATCCTGTCCTTGGTTTACATGTTTCACTTATACAGTCTTTCAAAGACTTTTAAAGTTTAGCCTCTTCTGTCAACAACAAAGACTTTTCCAACGTATATCAATGAAGAAAATGCACTTATCTTTAAAAAAGAACCACAATAGGAGACTAAGTGTTTAGGGGTGTGTATGAGGCTGAACTGTCAACTTAGCCTTTTAGCACAGAGTATGAGGAACACCACTATAAATGTGACCATTTAGGGAGAAAATAATTCAGACGGTACTGATTTCTGATACCTATATCTATCGCGAACCTCTTGGCGTTCTCTAGGTTGCGGAATATCTCATCTGGAGGCAGCGTAATGCTCTTGTCCAGACTGTGAGAGGCTCTTTCTGTCCCTCCGTGCGTCGCCATCTTCCTCGGGTTGTTTTGCAACTGCAGCTGAAGAACAGAACCCAGAACTCTCTCAGAACTTCAACATAAAAGTATCCTGTCGGTCCGTCAGATTAATAATAATAATAGTAATAATAAATTATAACAATGGTCAAAATGAGCATCACAATAACATTTATTGGATTATTTTATATTATAATATTCTTCTAATTAATATTATTATTATTATTATTATTATTATTATTATTATTATTGTTGTTGTCATTCTTCATGATCTTCTAATTGTTGTTGTTTTTGAAGATGACTATATGACTGTTTTCATTACTGTGCTCTGAATCATCCAGGGTTATTATTACTACTATTTTTTTCATAATTATTATTATTGTCGTTATTGTTATTCTCTTTAATTAATAATGGTTCTTCTTCTTCTACTTCTTATTGTTGTTGTTTTTGATACGATTGTATTCATAATTACGCGTAGAATCCTCCAGATAATCTCTGATTCATCAAATGTCATTGGCTTATGACAGACTGCAATTAATATATGTCCAGAGAGGCGCAGTCTTACATATTGTTTATGACTATGTTAACTAAGCTTCATTGCAATAACAATTTTTGTTAGAGAACTATTAACTCCTGCTCTGACTTGCATATCTCTGGTGTGGAGACAGTTTGTATTAAATAAAAAGGAATTTTATTCCATAACAATGCATTAAATGTTGAATAAAATCCTCAAATAAATTAAACAAACAATGCAACAATTCTGTTTCTGGATTCTGTTCGACTACTTTATTACTGTTTTACTTTAAACAGAAAAGAACTGGCTATTAATTATTAGTTTCACCTCAATGTTGAGGCTTTTACACTGCTGCTTATTTTATTCCCCACCCGTTTTTTACAAGTACCGCCTTTTCTTGCAATTGATTGGCTGATGGATGTCCAATGTCTTCCCTTTGATTGGTCAATAGTTCGCACTCCCTGCATTCTCACAAATGAGCCAATTAGATGAATGTTAATAGCCAATGATAGCGGAGGAGGGCGGGGATTTAGTTGTCCAGAAATTGGGTAGGAAAAGAAATAACGCAGCTGTGGAGTGACAGGGCTGTTGTAAGGAGGTTTAGGTGGAGATACGCATAACATCTATCTGTATTAAACAAGTTTGGAGCTCTTTTTAGTTGTGTTTGCCTTGCTCGAAGGTCTGTGGTGATCTCTTCCGTGGAATGAGCCAGTTCTTTATAGCGAGGAAGGATTTTCACTTACTCTAGTCGAAGGAGAGAAGTTTTTCCGTTAATTCTGGGCCGGGGCGTGAGAGGTAGGTAGCTAACATTAGCCATGCTAAGCTAACGCATTAGCCCTATAGCCGCTGTAGTGAGTCTTTTAACAGATTGCTCTAATTTGTATATCAGCTTGCTTTTAAGTCTCATTCTGTCTTTTAGTGCTACTCCCTTTTTCAGGGAAAGGCTTGCTGGGGACGTACCTCCTAGCCAATGTGCTAGCATTGTTGATGTTTGACTCGAGGTCACACGTTTTGCTCAATTTTAAAATTAATTTGTTCTATGATCAAGTTGTTGTAACTACATTGCATCATCTGTCCATACTTTTATTGAATTATTCGCTCTGAAGCGATTCACCCACGTCTATTCCCACATGTGAGATGGACAAAAGTATTGGGACAAATAATTATTGAATTTAGGTGCCCCCACCCCCCTTCTTCCAGTTAAAGGCTTCTGCAGATCAAGACATTTTGGACAGCTTTGCGGACACAGTATGGGGAATAATCTTTTCTATTCCAGCATGACCGTGCCCCCGTGCTCAAAGCTATGTCCATAAAGACATGGTGGGGAGAGTTCGATGTGGAAGAACTTGACTGGCCCGCAAAGAGACCTGACCAAAATCTTGTGGAAAACATGCCAAGAAGAGAGGAAGATGTTGTAGCTTCAAATGGGGACCTACCCTATCTCAAAATCTGTATATTATAATGTAATGTCATAATTGTCAGGCGTCCTAATACGTTTGTCCTTTTAGTGTATGTAGGGTTGGTATTACAGCTTCAGCAAGCTTGTCTGTAATATCAAGCCTGCATTGAGTCTTTTTCTAGAGGACATGGATTTGGTTTGATTCTCAAGTTCAATCAAAATTTGGTCCAAAACCATTACAAAAAGAAGAATAAGCATGACACAGAATATTGATTTAAACTTGAGGGTGTAAACATGTGTCTCCTTTGCAGTTGCATGAACTCAGCAGTGGAATTCTAATTTAAAGCTTAAATATGAATGCTTTATTAGCATTTGACACACGTCAGCTTATTTATCTGGCTTAGGATGACACAAAAGTTTAAAAGTTCACGTCCCCACACCTGCTGGTAATAGTGTGAATACATTGCCAAATAAATTGAGAGATTTTCCACTTTTATTTAATGTTAAGGATAGGTAAATATCATTGTGGTATTGTAAGGACTTGGCACTGCCGACAGACTAAAGTGGCACAAACGTGAGCCCAGTCAGGTTTGTGTGTGAGAAGTTTCCGTTTTAAAATGTAAGACAGCCTTGGTTTCTAGAATGCAGCTTTCAGTTCCTTTTTCTTATTAAACAAAACTGCATTCTGTTGGTCTAGCACAAATGACATACAAGCATTAAGTTAACCAAAAAAATCCTACCCTTTTTTTTTGACAAATTATCATCTCCAGAAATCAGAGGAAGCAGTATGATTTGTTTCTGTTTGGCACAGTGACAAATAGGTGGGACTTCATGCTGAAATCTAAATGTTCTGGCCCTATACTGGACCTGTCAACAGTTTTGCCAGTTGTAAACAGGCAAAGCTGATTAAGAACACAGTTTATATCCCTTGGTTCTTCTCTTTAAGCCAGTGGAGATATTACCCAAGGGACTGTAGGAATGGAATTGTGGACATGCTGGGTGTTCAGCTGTTTCTTATTTTGGGCCTTAAATGGCCCATAGTCTTAATTTATGCTAATTTAATATTGTCCCTTGTGGTCCAATTGAATGTAGCAGTAACAGGTGTGTTTGTTATGACCATTATCTGAAACTCTCATTGTCCCTTAATGTTCCAAAAAGCATATCTTACCATGCTTTGAAGACTGAAAAGTAGTCTGGCTTAAAACGCTCAATATAATGTGATTTATTAATGTTTTAAGAGGTGTTTCAGGATGAAATGCTATATACTGAATTTACAATGATGCTTGAAAGTTTTTGAACCCCAATGGATACTTAAAATTTTATGTGAATCTAGCCTAAAATGTGGTCATACTTGTCACTAGATAGTTGCCAATAACCAAATGAAGATAATAGCATAAACAGTTATATGATGTGAACAATTTACTCTCAATTGATGGATGTATAATTTATGGATGCCCTGACTTTCTGGGCACAGAAAATACCCATACATAAACTGCAGTTATTTCATAAAGACAACAACTCTAAACACACAATATCTATGAAGAAATTATTATCGAGGATCAAACGTTGTATTTTGGAATGACTGAGTCAAAGTTCAGACCTTAATACAGTAGAAAAGTTTTAAGATCTGAACAGTACAACAACAAAATCACTGTCCAAAATTCCTCCAAGGCCATGTGTGAAACGGATCAACAGTTAAATAAATCTTTGGTTGAATTTAATAGCTGCTTGTGCTGTCAGAATAGAGTTTATAGGTTTATAGGTCCATTTAGTTTTGCCCACAAAAGTGCATCATTTTATTCAGCAAGTAATTGTTTGTGAGTTTTGGTATACTGGTGTAACTTGAACATCTGGTAACATTTTACAACAGATTTAAAAGTATTTAAAAACTTGGGTCATTTGAAAAGCTTCACAGATTTTTAATCGTGTTTCTATTTGTGACACATAAACCACAATGATTAATAGAAAATAGTTTACAACTTGACTTTAATTTAGGGGGTGGATTTTGAAGTTTCACCAACAATTACCAAAAGTGAGTAAAAATGAACTTTGTTAACCTAAGCTAAGTGTAGGTGGTTTAACTTATAAGACGAAGTTAATAGTCACTAGCATCCTTATCTATCACCACCCACTACATAGCTCATCAAATCATCACTGACTGTTAATAGTGGTGTGAGCAGTTAATGCCGGTTTCTTACCCAATGTGATTGCTTAAAAAAATTAATGGCAGTTGAATGTTTTAATTGTGTTAATTTGGCTTCTCAGTTTGGTTTATCTTTGCCCACCGAATAAGAAGGTGGATTCTATGTGCTTCATTCAACCTGTGAATGATGCAACATGCTCTAACTTTGACAGTTCAGCTTGAAAACGGAAATGCAACTGCATTTCTGGATTTTTGTAGATAAGCGGTTACAGGCAGTGAGCTTGGTGGGGTAAATACTTGCTAGTTTGATTATTTCTCATCCTGACTCATCTGGACCAAACGGGCTGACAAGTGGAAACTCAAAGGCGACATTTGAATTGCATGGTTGTCTTTTTGCATTTCTGTCATTCTATCATCAATTTGCTTGTAAATTCTGCACCTTGTTGTCCTCTTAGCTGGGAACTTCGTTCCTGTGGTAAAGAAATGTCATTTCTCCATATTTGTACTCCTAAAGCTAGGCTTCGACAAAATTATTCACTTTTAATTTCAGTTGGACTATGATTGTGTTATTGTGGTTTTGTTAGGTGTTGGTCAAAGATTCTCTCAGGAGTTGACTCTCAGTTGGTAGCAGCCTTGCTGTGAGTGGAAACTTGGTGAGAAGTCAAGCAGAGGTAATGTACTTGCACATGCTCCAGCAAAGCAGTATATATAACAGTCATCAATCCCCTCCAGTCATATGTAATGGATTTGTGTTGGCCCTTTTTAGAACTGCGCAGAAAGGTTGTTTCTAATGTTGACAGTAATTTGAGACTCATTGTCTTGTTCGCTGGAGACTCACTGCATTTATTTATTTTACTTTTAGCTTGTCTATTGACACCGACACTTAAAAAACAATTGCTAGCAATTACTCTCTGTAGTTTAATTGAAACCAAACCCTTCATTTTAGCTTCAACATTTTCTGAGACTCAAAAGGAGTTTTACTTCCATTTTTTAAATGTGGCTGACATCTTTGGGGTGGAACCAAGAATCGTTTTAGACTAATCATTTACTGATCCAATACTGGAGGAGTATTAGCACCAATGCTGACCTTATGAAATGGCTACAAGAGTTTCAGATTTTACTTCAGTGTTGGTTAAACAGTGCTTCACTGACAGATATGATTGCTAGTTCTCAATTGTCACACATCATAAACTCAAATGAATAACATAGGCTTTTTATATAAATAGCAACATAAACGAAATTCATTTTCAATTTGTTTTATGTTCATTAACTTTCTTTTTTCTCTCTGCATGGAATTGTTCTTATTATGCTATTCTGTGTGTCTGTATTACAAGGTATTTTCTTGCTAAGTAACTTCGGAATAGGTTACAAAACATTGTGTTTTGTATTCAGAGTCTAGTTTTATTATAAGGATTTTCTCTTACCAAGTTCTCCACTGGTACCTCTGTCTAAAAGTTTGCACTAGTGCCAGGAGATCAAGTTAAGATGCCACTAATGATGTGACATAAATATCAGTGCGGTTCGGCTAATAATGTTTTAGCTGAAAGATTCTTTAAGCTTTGATTTGAAGAACAGCAAGTTAGACACAGCTGATTTTTATCGGTTAGGTATCTATCAGCTAAATCTCTGAAGGGAAAAATCCAGACTGATGCATCACTTCCTTAGATGGGCTTAATCTTGACTTGTTTACTTGTAAAATGGGCAAATAGAGAACTGTTAGGCCATGTACAGGTGGCCCATAGATGTGTTAAGTCTCTCCACAGCATTCTTCCTTTCTGAAACTGATGCTATTTGAATAACCCGTCTTGCATATATTGCCCAGTGGAGTTGCTGTTTTAGAACACATGGTTATACCACTTCAGGTGCTGTGGATTTTCTCTCAATCTTTAGCATTGTTGAAGTTTGAGAGCTGTTTTCTCTCGTTGGAAATCACTATTGCTATTGGCAGTTCTTCAGAATGTGAAGCCGT